>JBAMNC010001073.1:600000-1157500 GCA_037902135.1 Cetoscarus ocellatus | reverse complement strand
TTTATTTATTAAAAGGTACAGCAATTGGAATTACCTGAAAAGCAGTGATTTTGGATATTTGAAGTTTGGATTCAACAGTGGCAATTCTGTATGTGTATTATGGATCCTATGTTTACATTTAGCCATATCCAAGCATGATATTTATACCCCTCAACGTTTATTCTTCAATATTAATATGTTGGAGGCATAAAAGAATTAATCCTCCCCTTTATGGTCAACTTAGCTTAACTTATAAAGTTGTTTCAAAGGTAGAAACAGAATCAGTGGAGCCAGAAAGGGGCTGCAGTGCTGAGTGTGTTTGAGGGGCTCCAGAGGTGCTGTGCTCACTTAGGCTTCTGCAACCCTGGAAAGCATTTAAACTGACTCAGAAGCAATGCTCTTTATGTAATCATATTGAGCTTGTGTAATTTTATTTGTTAAATTAATTTATATTATACTGTTCTCCTTAGATGTTCATGTGTGGAGCCAAGAAACCCCAGCAATGAAACTCTGAAGTACTGGGAGGAGAGAAACATCACTGCCTCTCAGGTCAACTGGACGATGCTGGAGGTTAAGGTAAGGATCCTTTCACATTTAAATTCAACTTTTTATATAGAAAAGCTATGAAAACGCTGTAAAGAAAGAGATTTAAGAGATACACAGTGGTCCTACTTTCTGACCAACATAATCAAATCTGGTCATTTTTTCTTACCTGACTCACGAACAAAAATATTTGGGGATATTTTCTTCCACCCTGAGGCAGCATGTTGAGTCTCACTTAGCTCACTTTGCCCCATCAGGAGGCGTCATAAGTCTAGGCGAGGATTAAGAACGTGTGGGCTGGATTTCACAGGATTTAGTCGTGCAGAATGAGCGTGGAGATGCTGTGAGAAGAGTTGATTCTGTCTCTGTCAGACACAAATAAACCCCTGCTTGTGGTGGCACGCTGTGTCACTCCCACACGTGCTTTATTTGTAGACTTACGACAGCAATTAGTTTGAGCGGAGGGATCACATGAGGCCTTTGGGGCTGTGTGCAGATGGATGAACTGTGTACTATATGCATAATTTAAAACAAAGAGTAGTTGTTGGTGTTCAGATTTCACTAACTCACTGCTGACATCCATCATCACCATTATCCCATCATCATCCTCATCGTCATCATCACTCTGTCCCTCTGGTGCCAGTAGGAGTGCGAGATGTTTCATGGCGAGTTTGAAGGCAGTGCCTGCAGCCCCCACGGCCCCTACATCCCAGACGTGCTCTTCTGGTGTGTCGTCCTCTTCTTCTCCACCGTCTTCATGTCTGCCTTCCTCAAGGAGTTCAAGACAAGCCGCTATTTCCCCACTAAGGTACAAAATGCCTAGATTAATCACTAATATGGCTTTATATGGAATTTTTGCTGTACTTCTTCTCTCTAAAACCCTCCATGCTTTGTCCTGAAGTGTTTAGTATCTGCAAAATTAAATCTTCTTCATTAGTTTTACCCTCCTTCATTTACTTTTCATGTTGCCAAGAGACTAAAATTACACGGAGTGGTTCTCTGTCATCGCCTCTGTTGTTGTTTTAGTTCATGCTGCCATCTACTGGTGCTTCACAGACATAGCAAACATCCTGCAGTCTGTGCTGCCATTCTATTATTGCTATTTCTATGATTTATCATTGAGATGACACTCATGAGCGTAATGTGTGGCGTGATTCTGCCACATTCATCTGCAGAGTAACAGCGCCATCTTGTGGCAGTAAAGACTACACTGCAGTTTGGAATTAGACACAAGAATTCTGCAAATTTGATTTACATTTTCAGTGCTCTTTTTGTTAACACATTTGTAATGATTTGGTAAGATCTACACAGGTAAAGGTTGCATAGGTAGGACCAATCTTTACTGCCCTGATATGAAAATCTGTCAAATATTCTGTATCCTTGGTCAGGCTTCAGCCTTTTTAATCCACTCTTTGTTCGGGTGGATTTTCTTCTGACTCAGTCTCATTTCCTGCAGGTGCGGGCCATCATCAGCGACTTCGCTGTCTTCATCACCATCCTCACTATGGTCCTTGTGGACTATGCCCTCGGTATCCCCTCCCCTAAACTACAGGTCCCCAGCAAGTTCAAGGTAAGCACACGTGATAACCTCATTTATAAAAGGCTGTTTTGTGCGGTTGTTTTATTATTTCAAGCCTAATTGAGTTTGTTTCTAAAGTTTTGGCTTGTTATTTTTCTGCTTGCATTTGTATCAACCTGCCATTAACTGATGGAAACTTGCCTGTTTGGATTAATGCACCTCATTTCTCATTATGGATTTAAGTGTATAGATCAATAGCTGTGCATTTCTGCCTTTTAATAAAGTAAAGTTTCTAACTAAAATTACATTATTATTTTTTTTGTTCCTGAAAATCAAATTATAAAAGTTAAACAAAACTGTTTTATAAATTGACCTACTTCCTACTGTCAGATTGCAAATACCGAACAAATCTGCAAGGAGTCAACACTTATTGGTTGGCAGCAATCATATAAAAAAAAGCAAGTAAATAAGGGATGGGTTTTTACATTCTGAAACTTACAAGGTAACTTTACAAGAGATAGATATTTACCTTGACTGATCTAGTCTGGATTTATTGTCTTAAGATTCTAGCTTGGTGAACTTTCATTGCAGTTAGATTATGGTCAAGTTCAGCCACCAATAAAGAAAATCCCACAAAAACATAGAAGTTACCTGAAAATTGAATAAAAGAGAAAGTTAACATACAGACATTCAGGGATTAAACCAACCACCAAGGGGGTTAAAGTTGTAGCCTATATAGACCACCTTTTGTACATTGCTTCTTTAACTATAACAAAAAACAACAAAACCACAAGTTCCAATAATTTCAACCACCCACTTTACGCCTCACAATAATCCCTAATGCTTTATTAAATGCATCTGTCTTAGTTTCCTTTTCCCAACGCCTTCCCATTACATTTTATCTCTCTCTATAGCCAACCAGGGATGACCGTGGCTGGCTTATAAACCCTGTGGGACCAAACCCCTGGTGGACCACCATCATCACCTTCATCCCTGCGCTGCTCTGCACCATCCTCATCTTCATGGACCAGCAAATCACAGCCGTCATTATCAACAGGAAGGAGCACAAACTGAAGGTGATTAGGCTCTGTAAATCACATAAGGAGGATCATTTCGCCTTGTGTGGGGCTGCTGTTCTGCTGGTGATAAAGGTGGAGTGTAAATCATTTATTAATTGCCCGTTGTCTGGCTCCTGCAGAAAGGCTGTGGCTACCACCTGGACCTGTTTGTGGTGGGGGTGATGCTGGGCGTGTGCTCGGTGATGGGTTTGCCGTGGTTCGTGGCGGCTACTGTGCTCTCCATCTCCCATGTGAACAGCTTGAAGTTAGAGTCAGAGTGCTCAGCGCCCGGGGAGCAGCCAAAGTTCCTGGGGATCAGGGAGCAGAGATTCACCGGCCTCATGATCTTCACTCTGATGGGCTGTTCGGTCTTCATGACGTCTGTACTAAAGGTGCTTAAACTCAAAAACTCACAGATCCTTTGGCCTCACTCACCAAAGTCTTTCTAATATGGATCATTTTTCTGTCTCCAGTTCATCCCCATGCCTGTGCTGTATGGTGTTTTTCTTTACATGGGGGCTTCTTCACTCAGAGGCATTCAGGTGAGTTCAAGTTAAGCCTGGTAGCACTCAGTTAGGTGGGTTCATTAATAAACTGAACTGAAATGTGTGTCTTTTTGTAGTTCTTCGACCGTCTAAAGCTGTTCTGTATGCCAGCCAAACATCAGCCAGACTTCATCTACCTTCGTCATGTCCCGCTGAGGAAGGTCCACCTCTTCACCATCATCCAGCTCAGCTGCTTGGTCCTTCTCTGGGTCATCAAGACCTCCAGGGCCGCCATCGTTTTCCCCATGATGGTGAATAGACGGCTCCTAAGTGTGGATGTATTTATTCTTGATTTGAATGCATATGATGGTTCATGTCAGCTGTTTTTCTTTGCTGTAGGTCTTAGCTCTAGTGTTCATTCGGAAGCTGCTTGACTTTATTTTCACAAAGAGAGAGCTGAGCTGGCTGGACGATTTAATGCCAGAGTGGAAGAAGAAGAAACTGGAGGATGCAGCACAAGAGGTGCAAGAATTTAGACAACAAAATGCCAACTTAAGGTTTTGACTACAGCCTCACAATGTTTCAACTCATTTAATATTTCTCTCTTCGGTCCACAGGAGGAGCACAGTATCATAGCGGAGGAAGAGGGCATCGTACAAGTGCCACTAGAGGTTAACTTAAAGTAAGTCAGTAGATGTCAGTTTGTAAATAATATTGAGGAACTTAGGGACACAGTTCCTTCAGTTCTCAACCTTACAATCATCATCTGTCATTGACTGATTGACTGACATTTTCACACTATGGAAAAGGACGTTAATGTCTGGTAACTCCAGTAAATCCTAAGTTTAGTGTCAAGCCTTTTTTCAGGCAAGATCTTTTATTCCATGTGGTGTTTGCTTCTGCAGCCACAGTCATCTCTTTCTCCATAACATCTCAGACTAGTGCCTTTCACTGCTAGAGGCTCAGTAGGATAGAAGAGATAGAACAGCTTTACTCAGGCTCACTTCAGCAGTATGAGCCTGAGAAATAAACCAGTATCAATCTGATTAACTTGCAAGTTAAAGGGGAATAATGTCTGCCAAGAGAACAACAGCATGATGCCAATTATAAAAGTCAAAAATCAAGCTTCGTCAGATCTCTGAGAGAAAGAAAAAACATAAGGAAGAAATGATCAAATTTTTGGAGGTGATCAGAATCTGGATGTGGATCCAGGAATTTAGAAGAAGATTTGTTGCTATTGTGTAATAGGGTGTTTTTTCACATTTTCACTAATAACTCAAACAAATGGAAATGCATTTTGATGAATTTTTCAGGGAAAGTTGATCATGGCCCACGGAGGAGGTGATTAGATTTTGTGTTGATTCTGATATGAATGTTGATCCAGGAACTTTTACATATATGTTAATGTTGCCTATAAGGTGGTTTTCCACGTTTTTCAGAATAATTATGCTCAGGATGTCAGAAAGGTCTTAGTGGGGGCCTTGTGCTCTCTGCACACTTCTATTTTTATTTGTATGTGATTGATGAATGTATCTTGGAAAACAAATTTACAACATTTGGAGACAAAAAGTCCTCCTGACCTGAAAATGTCAATTTTTAGTTAGTAGGTTTATTATTTAGATTGGATTTTTTTTTTTTTTGGTGGGGGGAATTTAGATTTTATTTTGACAACGTTTTAGCTCTTGTTTTTTTAAAAAGATCTCGAGCAGTCTCTTAAAATAAATGCCTTACAAAATATATCAATAAAGGGAAAAATACTATAATATTGATATCACTGTTAGCAAACTCATGTACAGTTGTCACTGACATGCTTGAGACAAATAGTGAGGCTGTGTCACCCAGTGTTTTTGTTTCAAATACAAAGAGAAGGAGCTTTTGTCTATATTTCTTTTTTTTTAATTTAGCTTACTTAGTTCTAGTTTCCATTTTTTTACATTATATTTTTGTCCACAATAATGAGCTTGATTTCAAACTTTAAGAAAACATAAAAAACATGTCAGTGATGACATTAAGTTTTTGGTTAAATGTCTTCCACAGGTGTGACCCTGCCACAGTGAATATCACTGATGAGATGTCCAAAGGATCCTTCGGGGGCGTGTGGAAGAGCGTCAACCCATCTGAGAGCACAAAGAAGGAGCCAAGCGCTAAAAGGTAAGCCCACTCCTCACAATACTCTCAGATATCCTCATCTCTAATTCATCAGTGTCAAGGGGGAAATTGTGTCTTTGGGTGTTAAAGTGAGCAGTGGCAGGTGTTTGTTTTTAAAGACGTTATGGACTTTATGTTTTTCCAGGAAACTGAGGAGCTAGTATGTTTTTACAAAAGGGGGTTTAATCTAAGAGCAGCCCTGCCCTCGCAGATTTCCCACAGAGTAGACTAACATAGTGTCTCCTGCCTGCCTCTCTCATTCCATCCCACCCCTAAAGCTCCCCTTCCTAACCTCTCAGAAGCTGAAATCCCAAAGGTGAGTTATTCCCAGTCCCTGTAAGCATGGAAAGTCTTGTCCTGTGTTTTTACTGTTGAATGCTGCATGATGAAAATTGTGTTGGTTTGCTGCAAATTGAAGTAGTAAATGGGGAGATAAATCAGTCAAAAATGGATGTTTGTGCAGTGAAAAACAGCATGGCCTGGGTGTGCATGCTAGTTCAAGGACATATTTTACTATGCCCTTCATGTGTTGTAAGAGTTGGCGTATTTATAGCACTATTTGTCACTCACGAGTAGCCAGATTAAATGTGACAGTGTCATAAGATGTTGAAGTGCTAAGGCTAATGCTGTTTGGCTTTTGGAGACATATTTGCATGCTGTAAATACCTCTCAAATATTTGAAAATTCAGTCCAAAAAATAATTGACTCCCACAGCTTTTTTTTTGTTGATGTAATAAATTTTCGTGTCTATTCTTTTTTTACGTGCAGTTCCAGTGGCGGCGAGAAGAGACACAAACGCCGGAGGCATGACAAGAGCTTGGACAGGGAGACAAGTTTGTGATGACACGTACTGGCGGTGCCACTGTGCTGTCAATCAGTTGTTCAAAAAAAATCATAAAAGGAAAAAAAAAAACAATACTGTGCCACACTCAGCCACCTTTGTACTGTGCTACACTGTGTTTTTTGTCATGTAAGTCTGTGTGCAACTTGTGAAAACAAAGATGAATTTGTTAGGAACAGTATTAACACGAAGAACCAAGATACACTTGAGTTCTTTTTTAGGTATATCAGAGTTTGGTGATACCAGCACTTAAGGGAAGCAAGAATTATACGACACCTGCAGAAACTGCGGCGTCACTGGGCCAATTACCTAGAAATTTTAACAATTTTTAATCTACTTTACTTGTATTTTGTATGTTTTTATATTTTTTCAACAACAAGGAAATGCCAGTTGTCCTTTTAAAAACCTGCCACAGTAAGCCACAAATGTGTGGATTTTATTTGCAGTATTTATCGCCAATATTGACTTGATGCACTTCACAATAGAAACCTAAATGTAGTAGATGTTTGCCAATTCTGAGCTATTTCACTGGTATCTTTAAAAGTTTGGCTCTTTAGCAATTCTAGTAATTTTTTCAAAGTATTAAATATACATTTTATATATTCAGTATATCTAAATGTTTTTTGTGACAGTGACGACTCATATCATTCCAGTCTCCTCCATTGCTGTTTTTAATGTCTCTACTTCAGTTTAGTTTTTTCCAAATTAATTGAAGGACTACTTTGAAATCTGGGGGAAAGCCTTGTTAGTTTTCTTGCTTAGAGTTAAACAAGAAGATTGACGCCACTCCTGTCTGCATCCTAACTATTAAGGGGGTGCTAGTAGCTAGTAGGCTTAACCTAGCAGAGTACAAGTAAACCGTCGGCCTAGTTGGTAAAAAATTAGGATTTTTTTGGTAGAACAGTTTTATTTGCCATTTTAATGACCCATGTGAAATTGCGTAGCTTGCCAGAGACAGTGTTAATTTACACTGTTAACTAGTCTAGCTTAAAGAAAACAAAATCCACTAAATATATTGTTGTTTTCCAGTTTCTTGCCAGTGATAGAGCCAGTGCTGCCCACAGAAGTAGCTGGGGCCCTGAAAGGCCTTGAAAATGGGCCCCTGATATAATCTGATAATATCAATGCTCAAATGCTGGACCCATAGCCTTAGCACTGGTTTATTCCTTAACAGTATTAAGAAGTAAGAAGTATGATAATAGTATCCTTAAAGCTGACTTCAGTAATTACACCAACGTCAATATTACAAAATTAAAGGCTCGTACCAATTTACTCAGAAGGGACCTCCATTATGAAACATGCAGCAGTTTAAAAAAATGCATTCAGTGACTAAAAACAGTAAATATATGAACCATTTCTGATATTTAGGATACCACTGCCTATCCTTTTTGGCCCCTCCAAGACTCTGGGCTCCAGAAATCTTTCTCCTTTCCCCTCCTTGGCTGCCCTGAATAAAGCTGGTAATTCAAGCTTAGCACAAAAGAGTAGTTCAGGTTTGAGCTTTGCTTAGTTAAATACACAAAATCCACCAGAAACTTACAATAACAAGCCATGAAAATACGCTTGAAGCAGTTTTACAGTTTTGTATGGTGCGTCCCAATTGAAGTTGCAAATTAGATTAATCACTGGGAACTTTGGTCTAAATCTTCTACTGGGAAGGTACCCCTGCTTTAACAGTTCAGAACTGTAATGTGCTAAACTGGGATCTGATGTAATTCCCACTTGCCACATCTGAGTAAATGGAAAGCACCATAAGCTTGATGGCAAAAGCGCCATCAGCTAACTGGCTAGCTTAGCTTGGCACAAATACAGATAACAGTTAACTCTTAGCCTAGCTTGCTCAAAACACAACAAAAAACAAATCTCCACATTAATGACTGTTTTCATCCCAAGTTAACTTTCAACATAAAAAATATATAAAATGCAACAAAGTTTTTGTTGCTTTTGTATTTGTGAGTTATCAGCAGAGTGAGTAAAAAGGTAGCTTAGCTTAGCATCAAGATAGAAAGCAGTGCAACAGTTTGTCAGGCAAGGCTAAAACTGGACAAAATCTACCAAAAGTTTACTAATCCCTGTTTCAGCGTCTTAGCCTGTTTGCAGTGGTGTTAATATTTATCATAGAGGCACGGAGGTGGTCTCAGTTTTCTTGTTAATCTTTCAGCAAGACCAGCTGTGCGATAATTCCCCCAAAATGAACTTATAGGCAGCTCATATGAAAACTATCATTTAAGCTAGCATGGCAGCATAGTTTCAAAACCTTTCTGTAGTGGCTTTTTAAAGAAAAAAACATCCAATTTTCAAGCGCTGAACTCTAAGATGACTGTACAGAAAGTTCTGTTTTCCACCTTCATACTCTTCTCGTCATCTTGTCAGTAAGTGTCATCCATGGACAAACGATCTCCTATCCAAATGACCCTCAACGTGTTAGCATCTGAAGCTAATTGTTTTTAAAAACACACCTGCAGGATGGTGAAACAGACTCGGCTGTCTCACTGCAGGACCATGGTTACTTCTAGAGATGCAATAATACCCTTTTTCTGGGAAGGGCAACATGTAATAAACGGTAAAGAGTCTTAACAATGTATAATACATAGTATATTTTATTCATGTAAAATGTTACTAATATATTACTAACATGGATTCAATGTTGAAGGCAGGTTTTTTTTTCTTTGTTGTAGATGTTCTTTTTCCCATTGTCTTATTGATGGTTCTTAGTTTTAGACAAACTAATATTGGGTCAAAATTATATCAATATCACATGTTTTGACCACTTCTGTGTGGAATTTCTGCCTTAAACTTGGTAGTGATAGCTGTACACTTTTCTGTTGAATAATTTAAGTCACCTGTATAGAAATCCATCAGTTCAGATCCGTTGTTATATTGTGATTTGTTTCTTGAGGATGAGAGAGAGCGTGAATGGGAGCATTAATAAAGATGTAAAAACACTTCTGCATTAATGGGTTTGTTTATTGATCACCACTTGTCTGCAGGGACGCCGGGGGTCGGGTGGGTAGCAGCACCTCGAGGACATTTGAACTGTTCTCTAACAAAGGATAGAGCTTTAAGTTATTCAAGATGATACTCCCATAGCATGCTGTTTCTGACCCCATGTCTCCACCTTTGACCATAGGAGCTCCAAGTCAGTCTTCAGGGGAGGGCAGCCTGCACCCTCAGGCTGAAGCTGCTCCAGCCTCTGTATGTTAAAGACACAGAAGAGCTCCTATCTCTGACCAACGGATCTGCTGTAGCTGCTCCCAGAGAGACCACCACCCCCATTTAAAATGGCTGCATGATCAGAAACAGGACTGATGCTCTTCTTACAGGCATGTTTTTAGAGAGATTCTGTTTGAATACTAAGACTGGACACATGATATGACCACTAGAAGTAAGTAAAACTAGTTGAAGGCTGTTTCGATTTCATGGTTCAAACATTATCAAGCGCAATGTAAACACACAAAGGGCATACTTTCTTTAAAAGTCTTTGCACAATGCTGCATGCAAGCTCATTTATCTTGATTTTATCATTGAAAACAGCTGACAGTGCTATTTATTTTCACAGCAAACTATATTCATGTAGGTCCTGGGTGGGCTTGATCCTTATTTGGTATAACTACGGGGTCTCAGAGGAATGAAAGTCGGAACCTTTGCTTTATATCACCAAATCAGAATTCATTTACACCCAAAGGTATACCCACAGGGCTACATTTTCTTGTCTTTGGGCTGTGTTTGATAAAAAAAAAACACAGTGTTGGGGAATTTTTAAACTTAAAGAAATACAAAGTACACTCAATAAAAGTTGGTGCTGTTCTGTCAGTGAAGAAGTTTTGGATGAAATCTAGGAACTGTCCACTCCTGAGTGTAGTCTTCACTAAAGGATTCTGGGATCAACTTTTCCTGATCTTTCCTCATTTACCATCAGCTCCAGGCTTTATCTCATTACAGGCATAAAGGCTCTGAAAATCATTTATTAAATTCATTATTCCATCAAGTTTGGTCTGACAAAAAAGCACTCTCATTAGATATTTAGTGTTCCACTGGTGCTGATAAAATATGTTATAGCACTGGGACTTGTAACTTCATGTTTCACTCCACCACACATGTTCCAAACACAATTTCTTTACCATTACAACAAGCAACTTTGTCTTAATTGATCAAAATGTTATCACAGGAGCCAACAGTCTAACAACAAACATGAAGAGAGGGAACAAAGTGACGTGTTAGTAAAACCAATGCAATTCAGAAAAGATATGTTTGAATATTGAAAATGCTTAAAGAAAAACAGCCTACATCACAGCCTTCCATTAATGGCTTAATCACTAAAGATTTTAGGGGCCCGATCTGATTTCAGGGGCCCTGGTCAGCCCTGGCTACCACTGGATTGGCCTCCCCATGCAGCAGAGAATGGACGCTGATGGCTTCTTTCATCTTCAGACCCAAAACAAGAGCAAGCTGTGCAGAACTACCACAATTGGTTGATTGAGTGTTGGTGTTTGAAGCTGATCAGCGCAGTATCCTCTGTGAATCAGCCCTCTTTACTCATCAGTAAAGCACAAGCTCCAGGTTTTAATGTGGGCTGGATTCCCTTTGGTTTTAGGAACTTGCTGCAGGCCAACTACACGTGGACCTCAGGCCATAGTTTGGACACCCCTGGATTAGCTAGTGTAGTGTAGAGCTGTTGTGTAAAAAGCAGTTAAGCACTTGAGGCTGTGCTGTATTGAATAACCGCATTGCTTTGATAATCCTTTAATATCAGCTGTGCTGTTACACAGTATAACGGCACTCCTCATTCATACTACATCTGCAGTAAGAACCAAATGATTCTGCTTTGAAAATAATGCTTCAAACGCACCATGAAAAACTTTATTTTGCAGAGATAAATACTTTCCAATGCAAATAAATTAACTACATGTGTTTTCTACCTGAGATTCCACTTTTGTGTTCATGCTTCACCTTAAAAATATAGAAAATAACTTAAATTTGTAGAAAAATACACACTCAAATTCATGTCTTCTCTCTGGTGCACCTTTAAATGTGTGGAAGAGTTTCTTTGTCCTTACATTCATAAAAAAGTTTCTAATTTAAACAAAGTGTTGACATCCTAACATTTAAAGTAAGAATGGCTTTCTTTTCCTCCTGAATGTCTCTTCATATGTAGTGATCACAGGGAGCTGTTGAGGAGTTCCTCACTGGTCCACTTGTCTTTTCTTACTGCAAAACAGAGAAAGTCACTGTAACACACTGCTTGTATTTCTACCATTCATCACACCAGCTAAGTGTTTTGTTGTTACCTCTCCCCTGAAGGCTTAGACGTCATGACCCAGAGTATATATTCCTTGGCAGCCATGGAGTCCAGCACCTTGTTCACGTCGCTGGTGAAGCTTCCATCTACGTGCCTCCTGCTGAGGGCCTCACCCCGCCTTACCTGTTCAGATCTGAGTATGTACACAGGCACACAATGTAAACACTAACCCTAAGTGTCAGCAACACCACACAGTACGACAATCAGAGTTTGATATTTACCTGGGATGCAGAGCTTGTCAGAAAATCATTGTTTATTCTTCTGATTGGTGAAGAAATGCTGTTGCTGTGATCATTTCTTGATTGGTTTCTTTGTTGTTTGCAAGTTTTGTGTCAAAAAAAAATCATCTCATACGATCATCATTCAGTAAAGTAATGTCAATCAACACGGAGTGAAAAGTTCAGGTGATTTATTTTGGCACAATCACAAACAACATGAAGAAGCAAAGAATGTGAAAATGTCAGAAGCAGTTGATTAGCTCTTTCTCTCATAGGTGGAATCAGATAATAAAGGCAGGTATGCGGGTTTATGGTGCTGAAAGAAGAGGAGGAAGGTTAGAGGGAAAGGCAGCCTACTCTCTTCTGGCTTGTCCAGACTTGAGCCTGGCGACAAAATCTTTGATGGCCTGGTCCTGGAGGTAGGAGCTGACGTCGCTGGTGAAGGTCCCATCTGCATGACGCTTCTCTGCCGCACTAACAATACACAAAGAAAGACTCAGTGAGGAGGCCTCAAAATATTTAATCTGATTTTACCACCTGCATCACAACATCCTGTACCCTCAGGCCCCATTTGTCCATTTGGGGAAAACATTCATTTTTGTTTTTAAACCTTTTTTCAACTGATAATCCATTTGAGCTCAAACTGTTAGAATGTTATATCAATGCTATGTGCTACTAAAGAATCACTTTTGTCCTCCTGAGGCCAAAACCAGCCAAATTTATACCCATTTTAAGACTGATTTTGATCTCATGCCTCTCTCAGAATAACATAGTATGTCCCATGATATGCTCTCAACATGCAGGCCAGGATTCAAACTTGTAGTTTTTACTTGTATCGAGCAGATGGACCCACTCTCATGGTGACCATAGGGAAGTTAAACCCCCCCAGAAAAAAAACAGCATAAATATTAAAAATGTTCTAAAACCTGTCTTTGCATAGAAGAAGTGATATGTCCCAGACTGACACCAAAACTGGTTTCACACTAAATATTTTGGGTTTAGGAAAAAATATATATATATTGTTTTTTTTAATGAAAATATTAATCTGGCACATGAAGGATTACACTTTTGGAAATATCAGTATGTTTTTCTTTATTTACAGGACTGAAGTTGGTGGAAACATTTTGTGTTTTAAATGTAGAAATAGAAAAAGTTATGAAACTATAAGAACAGTAAACACGTCAGTGTCCAAACATGGGCAGCAGAGATTTTTTCTTTTATCCTTCCCCTGCGCTTAGAAGTTTTCATTTCCTGGAAGGAGGGTATAGTCGTACCAATAAAGTAATAAAACCATTTTCAGTAATTCCAGTTGCTGGGGGACTTTTTCCTGTTATCATTTCTGACCTCAGGAGCATAGCTGCCTGTAATGAATCAGAACCTGTGTTTTATTCGTTCTTACTTGAAGGCGATTCATTTAGGAAACTGAAAGACTCAAAGCTTTTTTCACAGTACTCGAGTATCTCTGATAGTTAGGATAAATTCCAAACTGACCCGCTTCTCTTGTTGCTCATCAGCCACCGGACAAAGTCCTGCGCCTTCCTGTCCTCCAGGTATTTGCTGTAGTCATTTGAGAAAGTTCCCTCTGAGTGTCTCTTCATGTTGGACAGCTCCCTCGGCTCCTCAGCTAATGTGTCCTCTGCTTCAAAACTATTCAAATAAATAAAAAATTAAGGTTAACATTCTGTAAAACTTGTTCTGGAGGATGTTTTTAAATCAAAATAAGCACTCTAGAAATATTTACTGGACTCCAACTTGTCTTTTTCCTGCATAAATCTGACCAACATGAGTCACTCCAAAAGTTTCTATTACTTTAAGAGCTTAATTTTCTTATTTTCTTATTATTTCTTGGGGGAAAAAAAATGAAAGACAAGAAATGTAGTTTGTCGTCCACTAATTCAATTTAAGTAAAGCCACATTTGCTCTTGTCACTCTTGCTTTTCATGTGACATTTCATTGCAATCACAGCACATTATGTGTGCATTCACTGCAGACAGATGAAAAGGGGAGAGGTTGGGGAGCTGCAGGTTCAAGGAAATTTAGCCTCAAAATGTCACAAAACATAAGAATCTAGAATTTAGACTGAAAGTTGAAGAACTGAATCTTACGTAAAACTCCTAAAAGTTCTTTGGGGCGTTATAACCCATTTCAGCATACAAAAAACACTCTAAAAACTGTTGTGTTTTTTTAAAATGCTGCACAGATTTTTTTTTTCAGACCTGAAGGCTTTAACTGAAAATCATTGACTTTGCCCTGAAATTGATCAATCATATCAATCTTCTCCTCCATGTGACAGATTAGTTAAAAAGTGCTGATTTCATTGATTTGATTTTAAGACGTTGCACTCACTGTCTTTGATGAAATATGTTGTTTTTGAAAGTGGACAGGAAATCTATTGGCTATAAATCTAAATAATAAATTAGTTTTAGTATCGATTTAATTTACTTGATGTTCAATGAAAGCTTAAGATTATTAAGTCTTACAAATTGAACAAAGTACTGATTACAAAGAGGAAAAAGGATGATTAAGTATGTGTTACAACAGAGCAAATCTAAGGAGAAAAAAGTGTCAGAATTGTAGTTAAAGATAATTTTGTAAACATTTAATCTGTTATATTTTGCTGAGTGAGATAAAATAAAAGATAAACAAAAAAAATTGCATTTCAAGAAGCTTTTAAGAGTTTCACACCAAACAATCATGTCGTGCTTACTTTGTAGTTGTTGCAGTTTACAACTAAACTCAAAAATTCGAACAAACACTTGTTAAACAGAGATTTCTTCTTAAAAAACAGCAGCCACATCATTCAAAGACACAACCCAAGTTTAGATTTGTTTTCTGTACCTTGAGCTGTCTTCGACCTCCTGCAGAGGAACCTGCCAGCTGCTCTTGACAAAGCAGAGGACCAGGAGGATACCGGCCAGAGAGTGGATGCTCTTCATGATTATACCTTGGCTAGAAAACAGCACACACACACATACACAGACTTAACCAACGTTTGCATATGAAGTTACAAAGGGGTTTCACCATTATAAAGAGGAATCTCACCTGTTCTTCTTTCTCCTCAGATAACGCTACAATAGTTCCTCTGCTTGTTCCTGGAGTCTCTTTCAAACTCCTCACTAACTTTCTGATCCTTTATACTGTCACAGGAGGAGGAGGAGGATAACGCTGCTCAGGTGGGCCAGTTTTATCACTCCGTCAGGCCCACCTGTTACTCTCAACCCATTAGACACGGGCCGCCTCACATCAGCCGAATCAACAAGGCGAGCGAGCATTAGTCGAGAAAGGAAAGGTGCTGTTCAAGCGTGATGCCAGCAGGTACTTAGGTGTCAGATCAAACAAGCTGGGCTCATCCTGTTAAACAGAGAGACGTGAAGGCGATTTAATGTGCTACCGTGTGGTCATGATGGGAAGTGATAGAGTCGAGTACGTGTGTGTGTGCACAGGTCATATTTGGAGATGAGTCAGTGGATGGAGATGCTTTCCGATCACATTTAAGAGGTGGGAATATTGACTGGGAGCATTTCTCATCAGTACAATGATTTTGATTTTACAACAGCTATTGTTTAACCCTTCAACAGCTACGAGAAACCCACCAAAGATTTCTGAGGCTACTGACCTCAAAACAGTTGAGCTGGAAGTTTACAGTCAACGCAGTATCCACATGACCATGTTTGTTTACATGTTAATTAATCGATTATTGAGGCAGCACGCCAGCAGCAGGTAGTGCACATGCCTAACAGCAAAAAAGTTGCAGGTTCGATCCCTGTGTTTTGAGGGCTTTTCTGTGTAGAGTTAATGTTCTCCTTGTGCATGCATGGGTTCTCTACGGGCTCTCAGGCTTTGTCCCACAGACCTAAAACATCTTTATTAGGATGACCAGGAACTCCAAATTACCCTGAGGTATGAGTGTGAGGGTGAATGGTTGTCTGTCTTTCTGTGTTATCGGCTGGCGACCGGTTCAGGGTGTACCCCGCCTCTCGCCCCATGACAGCTGGGATAGGCTCCAGCCCCCCTGACAACGCCAAAGGGGATAAGCGGTGCAGATGATGGATGAGTTGATGCCAAGTGTAAAATTAGTCCTAAACACACAGTGTAGCCACAGTTTGTAGGAACGCTGTCTATGATATAAACACAAGATGTAATAAAATGAATACATTGAAAATTATTCTTAAAGTTTAGTGCTCCTGAAAATGATCAAAATCTTTAACCTGTACATTAAAGGAAGTCCATCAAGGAGCTGATGGGAGATTTACTTTACGCTTGAATCTCAGGGAGAAATTTTGCAGTGTATGATCTGCCTCATAAAATAACACTTTCTCTGCTTTCCTTGCTCAGTTGCTTCTATAGAACTTGTGGTTTGGTTTTTTTTGCCAAAATACCTGTGATCAAATTTTATTTCCTCAGTTTTTATTTCTTTACTGCTCACTGGAAAATGTGCGCATGCTAACATGCCAAACTCAGGTGAAAAGGCTAAACATCTTTTTGTTGCCTGAGAACACCCTCCTGGAGCCAGAGGAAGTGTTAGCTGTGATATAAGTGAAATATAAATTAGATATTAATGACAAAGATAAAAGAAGTTTACACCAAAGAGCTTTAAGAATCAAATTCTTTATTATTTTACAAAACATTCATTGAATCAAACAATCAACAGCCTCATGTAGTTAGTAAAACTCATAAAAACTTGCTGAAATGTGATACTGAAATGTTTCAGAGAATAATTTATGACAGTGCTGTAAAAACCCTTCATGACTAAGCTGCATAAGTATTGCTTTATATTACATGTTTATATAACCACATGATGCTCCTCTCCAGGTCAATACTGGTCCTATACATGTTGATTTTGTGGAAGAAAATGATTTTACGTTATTATTAAATAAATCATATTGTTAATGCTTCACAGGTGGATACAAGTTAGAATTTCCAGAAAAGAGTGTTTGATGACTGAAAACGAGTGATGTTACTTCTCTCATGTCCTAAAAATCATATCTGCATTTACAATTTAAATCTGTGTCCCCGTATTGATTTCTTTTTATTTACATAAAGACAGATGTGGTTGATCCGGTGGACTTCATTCAAAGCATCTCTTCAGGAAGTTAGCCATGTGGTTGTAAACATGCTGATTGGCCGAGCCGGTGAGACCGTGATCCTTATCTGTGTACCACTGCAAGACAAAGGTAAGAGAAAAACTGTTAATATGTCCGGAGTTCAAGCTTAAGTTTTCTTTTTGCATTTGAAAAACAAGGCAGAAGTCCACTTTAATCCTTCAGATTACCCACCATGGCCTCAAAGTCCACCTGCTCCTCCACTAGAGCCTCAGAGATCTCAGCCGCCTGCTGGAAGTGAACATTGTCTGCAGAAAAGAAATAAAAGAAAGTTAAATAATAGCAAATTTCGAAAAAATTTGCATATGAAATCTTTCTGACAGAATCAGTAAAGGGGTCCAGACTAAAGATCAATAGAGAAGACACATTTCTGCAAACAGGTCTGCTTTGTTAGAGCAAGAATTTGAATCACAAATGTTCGAATGATATTGAGGTCATAGTTAATTAATGTGCAACTTTGTGTCTGAATTACAAATAATATAAAACAACTTTTACATTTTCAGACTGACTAGACTATGAGCTAGTTACAGTGAAAGTTGTTTTGGCATGAGGGGCAGAGGGTGGGAGTATTTTATTTACTACACATGACAAAACCTGAACCTGAACTTTACAAAAGGACCGCAACGTAGCATGTGACACAGTCATTATTTGATTTCACCAACCCTTTTATGGAGGTTAGCCAAAATTTTAGTTAAATTACAAACCTTTAAACAGTCAAGTGCTAAAAAAAAATAAAATGTGCTATTTTCTGCTTTGGTCTTGGCAAAAAAAAGTATTTGTTAGGTCTATATGTTGAAAAATGTAAACTACACATAGAAAATCACATGTTTAGCATAGTTAAGCATGATATGTACATAGTTGGCCTGTGTCCATCTGAGGGTAGGAACATTTTCCCAGTGGCTCTTTAAAGAGGTCATATTTTGCTTTAATTTAGCTTCATATATTTGGTTTTGAGGTCTGTTAGAGTATACTAGTGTTTATAAAAGAACCTGCCATTTTTCACATACTGAGTGCCCCTGATCCACCTCTTTCTTCACTCCATCTGAGAAGCTCTGTCAGAGCTCTTGTCCCTTTAACGCCCCCTCCATGCTTTCTTTCTTTTGCCTGTACTCTACTCTGAGCTTGCCACTTCAAGCAAATGGGCTTAAACTGCTGATGTCACAGTGGTAGGTCTATATGGGATGCTGGGGTAGTCAGCCATTTCAGGCAGCTACTCATACTATTAACTGTAAGAGAGAAGCTGCAGAGTTTGTTTTCTTGTGCAATTAAGTAATTTTTATGCAGAAGAAAGATGAAACACACTTTTAAGGGCAAAAAAAATCTCTAAATAGGCCGGTCCAATACTTCTGTTTGGCTACGTTAACCCAAGTATGCCAGTATAAACTACCTTTATCAGACTTATTTGTCCCCAGAGTCAAAGATGTTTGGAATGTTTGCCAAAACATTACGATAAGCTGCTGTTTTGCCATGCATATTGGGATTTTTCCTGTTTAGAAAATGTTTGATGGATTCAAATTCATCACATTTAGTAAACATGCAACATACATTAAATAGAAACATGTTACTTATTTTTAAAAAAATCATCAGTAACTCACCATCAGCTGTACCGTGAATCAGGAGATACTGCACTGAGTGGAAATTCTTGGCTCTTTCAGTCACTGTAGAGTTCTGCATGCACAGAATAAAAGTTATTGATTGCTACAAGTAATATCAAATACTGACTATTTGAGGCGAGAAATTAGACTTTATGTAAACTCACATAGTAGTTTGGATTGTCAGAAGGCTCCTGCATGTATCGCTCTGTGTAGATTGTGTCTGAAATGGACATAATTCTGTTTTTAAGTTGAGGTCTTGGAGGGATGATTTGAAGAAACAGCATTAAGATTAAAAGATACCGTAATATATCCATTTGGAGACTGGAGCGACTGCCATCCCACATTTGAAAACTCCACTTCCGGCTCCCAGGACCATTGACGTCACATATCCGCCGTAAGACTGTGAAGAATAAATACATCATTACTGGAGCTCATCCTAACCTTAAACCTTGAGATAAGTCTGTGGCACTGACACTGCAGTGAAACATTAACTTGTTTTTAAGCCCATTTATTGCTCTTCAATCTATAAAATCCACATGTGAACTGCAGCGTTTTCCCATGTGACAACTTACCCAGCCCCAAATAGCAACTCTGTCTTTGTCAATGAAGCCCATGTCGATGAACGCCCTGAAAAAGACAATTACATAATTTAATAGGATGTAAACAGGAAAAAGGTGAGAATCGTCACTATGACGCTCATGTTGCTTCCTTTCCTGCTTGAGCATTTAAGCCCCAGAAATGAGTCAAATCCAGTTTTATCAAGATTGAACCAGGGACTGAGGCTGTTTGTTTTTGATCCTGAGATGCATTGACTTGTCTGAACGGCTCCTCGCTTTCCTTACTTGGCTGCTGTTATCTGATCTTCCACCTCATAGGTTCCCAGACGTTTGTAGAGGGCGTGCATTAGCTCGTCGCCTTGGTAGCCACTTCCTCTTCCATCGAAGCTGGCAACAATGATTTGCTCGGTACTGGCCAGGTAGGTGGACCAGCCCACCCTGTAGGCGAAGTCTGCTTTCTGACTGCAGGGACCAGCATATCTGGTAGAAAAATGCAATTAGTCCCCCTCTTTATCATTACACTACTACAGTACTACAATACTGTACTGTATAATTGTGGATTATATTCATTTTTTTGACTGTTCTTACACATCGATGATTAATGGGTACTGCTTGGACTCATCAAATCCTGGAGGCAAATACATCTGGTACCAAAGATCTGGAAATTAATCAAAACATCAACATCAGTATCTCAGTAGTTAGACAATAAATCTCTTAACAAGTGGTCAAGTTTCAATATTGACAATGATAAACTGATTTTTTTTTTGTAAGAACTTCTTTTAGATACTTAAACACACCGTACATTAGTTAAAACAACATAATTGAGACAAGTCACACATAGCAAACAACATACATTCAGGTCAACAAACAAACTTAATAAACAACATATAAAAACACAATCATACACTGAAACCCTTTTTCATCCTATGAAATGACATGTTATTTGGTAGAAATCTGCAAACTTGGACATTTGAACTTTATCTATTAAAAAGCCCCACAGTGTAATCAAAATAATCACACTTTTACCATTAAGGCCAAAAATGTCCACATTTTAACCCAATATAATGTCATTTTTGATTATATGTCCCCTGAAGTTCAAAACATTTTTTGGCTTGTGGAATAAAATTTGTAGGCCAGGCTCCAAATTTTTAGTTTTTACTATTTTTCAAGCAGATGGCACCACATTCTCATTTTAGTCTAATGGGAATATAGACATGCTGTTCTCCCTGTGACCAACAACATGGATATGTGAGGTCATTGGTGTGTTTTTTATTTTTATTAGAGACCAGAGGTGTCTGTGGTCATGGAATTTGTTGATATGTAGAGCGATGTAGGATGTCTTTGTCAAAGTACTGGAAAACAGACACCATAACAATGGATGATGTTTCCTATGGGGAGCAAGTATATGAAAAGAAGGGGACCCAGTATTGAACCTTGAGGGACTCCTTTAGACAGAGAAGCCATGGAGGAGGGGCACTTGTTTTTATGAACTTTTGTTTGTCCATGAGGTAGGATTTTTAACCAGGATAGCACAGTGCTAATGATATTAATAAAATGAATTCACTCACCCCATTTACCGAGCCTGATAGTGCCTCGTCGCATCGTGGGCATCTGGACACCCGATATAAGGTCAGAAAATGCTTGATTGGTTTCCAAAGCCATTATCTCTACAATGGTTGAAAAACAAATGTGGACAGTTTGTACCAGAAGTATTTGTATCTCCTTGATATAATTTCATGTTAAATTAGAATAAGAGTCAGTCACCTCTATCTCCTGTAGCGTTCCAGAGAGAATGGTAAGGAATGCCAGGACCTTCATTTAAAAGTACAAAAATATAATTTACCACCTTTTTGAGCTTTAGACCATTATTGAATAATCAATGACATGAATCAGAGAGGATAAGTAAGAAAAGGGTAACGGACCACTGCAGCTCAAACGGTAGTAGGAGGCATCCTGGCTAAAGTAGACTGAATTATAAAGACAGTTGTCTGTATCCACCGCACAGGTCAGACACTTGACCCCTGATGAGTCCAGCCTGACAAACACACAAATGCAGACACTTTTATTCTGCAGAGATGCTGTCTGTGATTATGGTGTTATCTTACAATGACAAGAAAAATGAATTTATCAATGAAATAAAGGGTCTTACTTGTAAACGTTTCTCCCTCCAGGCCTGCCACCATCTTCATTACTTGAGTAATAACTGAGGAATAAAAGTGGTTTACTTTTAAATGCAAAAACTTTGGTATCCTTCTAATGGGACAGGACAAATTTTCCAAGTTGATCAAAAAATAACAACGTGAAACTAAAGTGAGACACTAAAGCCAGATAACAAGGTCCATGAAAGCTGCAGTAAAAGGTTGTTAAATAGACAAGAAAAACAACATAGTTGAGTCATTCAGAATGTGTTAATCCATATTTTTTAATCTATTCAAATAGTTATTTTGTTTAAGAAGCAATAAAATGTCAATAAATACCGTTTACTGTTGTTTTAAGACTGCAGTAGTTTCTTTTTTGATAAGGTTTTTGTCCTGAAGTATCAGTATCAAATCATGAAGTATGTGTTGTTATTTTACTGATAATAAAGAATGACAATCAGACTATTAAGTCTGCAAAGTATTTATTGACTGTATATTGTTGCATATTATTCTACTTGTACAATATGTATTAGTAATAAGAAGTTTTTTGTTGTTTTTTTTTAGTGTGGTAGTTATTTTCTTTGTTGTTATTGATTAATTAGTAAGTCATATTACATATAAAGCTGTATTTGTGCTGCTGTTTTTTAAGTTGAATTCTAATTTTTGGATCTCCATAACTTATTTTCAAATTTGGTGACAGACTAATGAAACTGATCTAAAAGGGTTAAAGTTAAAAAATCTCTGAAATGATGTAAATCTAAAAACACAGAAACAAAATCAACCCAAAATCAGCTCCTTTAGCTTGCTGCAAATTCTGTATTGTTAGCAACAACATGAAAATTAATATAAGCTCATAATTTAATTTAATATCTAGTTGTAACCAAAAACACATGATTTGTAGCTTTTTTAGTTTCAGTGTTGTTCTTTTTTATATTTAAAAGTTAAATAACTGCAGGCTTAAGTGGATTAACTATAACTCACTGTTTATTAATTATGGGTATTAAGGGATGTTGCCAAATCTGCATACATATTAGGTTTCATGCATGTTGATAAAGCTGTATGCAGATGACACAATGATATTTCACTTACACACTGTCTGCTGTCACTTTAAGGATGCTGATGACTTCCCATGGTCCAGTGGTGATCGCGCTGACATCTCCCTATAAGAAGTCAGAACAAAGTTTTGTATCCCGGTGAGTGATGATTCAGAAAATAAGGGTAATATTACAATCTGTGATATCATGCAGGGATAGTTGAAAACAAAGGATTTATATTTAAAGAATGACCTACATTTATCACATGATGGATGTGTTTGTAGCCATTGGCGTCACTCATGAGCACGTAGTAGCTGTTTTTGTCTGCAGCAAAAACTGGCTCTGGGGGAGAAAACTAGAGAGGGCAACCTTTTAAAAACTCACTTACTCTGAGCTAATGAATAAATCAGATCAAATATTTAATGAGTACAACACAGTCTGTGTAAATAATGGCAAATGTTGCTCGAACAGGCTCATATAATGAATTTGAACCATAATTCTTAATTTTGCTTCTTTTTTTCATCGAAAATGGTTGTTGAAGATAAAATTATGCAACTGAAAACTTACCCTACCAATCCAGCCAGTGGAACTTCTCATTTCCATGTGCTGAAAGAGGAACAAATGTGTTTTTTATGGCTTACTGAGCTGCAATTCCTGACTGTTCACCTTATCAGTTTGAAAGGAAAGAGAAGTTGCAACACAGTAATGCTGACATGTTGAGGTTGCATTTGCATTTTTACAAGAAATATTTTACACAGTGGCCACAGTGGTGTTCATTTTTGGGCTTTCCTGTGAAATAAATGGCCCAAAGACAACAATCATGATTTTTTGTTTTATTTGAAGTACAGAAAACAAAGTAATAGTCCGATTCAGCCATTTCAAAAGTGAATTAATTGGCCTCACAGGCACTTAAGCTGGCTATTAGTCAGATTAAGCCAAAATTACAGTTGTGTGCCAGGAGCACAGGGGTGTCCACATTTTTTTCATTAAAGGCAGCGTACAGAGAAATGCACAGATGACTGAGCCTCTTTGCCACACTTCACTTTTAGTGTATTCAAGTTAAGAATTAGAGATGAAGGGTTGGTCAGTTTTCTTGGGCTACAACCAGATTCACCCTTAGTCTGGATAAGACTGAAGCTCCATGCAGCAGAGAGGAGAGACACTGACTGCTCACCCTCACTGGCAGACACAAAACAAGGGCAAACTACAAGACGCTGCCAAACTTTGTAGAAATGTAGTCACTTGAAGATGAATGGAGCAATGTGTTACGAAAACTGGACCCTCAGGCTGCAGAAAATGAGCTTGATAAGACCGTTTGCTGAGTGATTCACTTGTCTTTATTCAATCACTTGTTTAGGGGCTGATTTAAAATGGTCCTCAGGATGTAGTTTGGGGCCTGATGGCTTCGGTCTCATTAAGAGAAGCTCAGGTCACACTGACCTTAAAGTCAGACTGTACTCTTAAGCAGGGGTTAGTGTGGCAGCACAACAAATAGCTCTTAGGCTTTGAACTCAACAAGAAGCCTCAGTCTGGTCTCTTTTTTTGTGCCACTGTTGCAACAATATGTTGTAAAAACTGTTAACTGTTGTTAACACATAATGTTTTACCGATTCAGGTGAGGAGACGGTTCCAGACAAAGAGTAGATCTGAAGGATGAGGTAGTTTTGGACTCTCCCCAGCCACTGGACAGCAATCTTTTCATCGGTCGCCCAAGTGACAGAAGCTAAGTAGTACTCACTGATGGTAAGAACAGGACAGAAAAGGTTAAATGTCACTATTGCTTGTTTCTCTTCATGTATCTAATTGTAAAAGAAAATAAAGTAACCCAGTAATGAGTCCTGAAACGTGAGAGCGGTTCCCCAGAAGTTTATGTAATTTTTGAATGGGCTTTCCGTCAGTTGCCTGAAATAAAACCACTTCGCAGCAAAAGCTTCAGAGATATTCAAGTTTTTTTCTTATGGCATAAAGAATATCTAAAAATGCCCCTTTGAGTTAGGATTAGCTTTTTATGTTGTGCAGGAGATGACTGCTAACAACCAGCTGACTGAAATCCCAGAGTTTGTTAAGAAACTAAAATGCCATAATTTACTCATGTTATTGTTATCAGCTATGACTGCTAAGTTGATCAAGTGACACTGATAAGGAAGTCATTCACAGCCGAGGTAAGAGCTGCAAATAAAAGTTTGAAGCCTTGACGTGGTGACTTAAATGTTATTCGCCTGCGGTGATGTTTCTCTATAGCCTGACTTTAGCTTTTTACAGTTGCTGAATATGTTTAGGTTTGAAAAATGATAAAAATAGTGTTCATTTGTGAAAATTATATGATGAACAAAACATCTAAGTGTGTTAAACATTTTTTGCCACAAAGATTACTTTTAGCAATAATCTAAAAAAGGACTGGAAAAAAAGCATAGACCTATCATTCATGTCAGCCTCATGTTTGACTTTGAAAATGAGTCCCCCTGCACCACTGATACATATTTTTCACCATTAAAGAAGAACTGTATTAACCTTGAGGTGAATGGATCTGAAACAGCAACCTCAGATATATATGTCGTGTTGTCAGTGTCCACAATAAAGAGTTTCACAACAGGGTTGGGAGTACCTGGCTGCAGGAGACAAGGATGTAAGAAACACAAGATTAACAGGATTATGTCAAAGCGTGAACAAGTGGACAAGCATCCAGCCATAGATAAATACCCCACCTTTGGATATGGAATGGCAACAGTGTTTGGGTACTGGTCCGCCCCATACCAGGTGTACTCTATGGTGTGGACCTCTGTGTCGTTGGACTCAATATAGGCCAGATACTTCCCTCCTGGTGACCACCAGAATCCCTGATTGGATGAGAACATCTCCTCTGTAGGGATGGAAAGTGTAAATTTGAGTAAGGTTGTAAGACCCTTGGGAGGTTAGTGGATTCATCCTGGCTGTTGAAGAGGCTTGTGAGTTAAAAAATTAAGAACAGTTGGTTTAACTTAGGCTGGCTACATATTTTGTCATTTTAAGCAATGCCTCTGCCTCAATTCAAAGCTTGTAGCAACCAAGCAGCAACTGTGCTGTTAAAAACTGAAGCCAGTACAGAAATGCCAAAGACTGAGGCTCATGAAGTGTCCACTTGAGCTGTCTGCAGAAGCATTAGAAGCCACACACACTCTCGGTGTGAAAAAGACAGCATGAAGTGTTTATCTATGTAAACATGATAACAGCCTTAAACAACAGTCTACTTTGGTCTCAGTAGTAAGTTTTTAAACTTTTTTATGACTTACCCTCTTTGACACAAAGAGTTTAAAGTTATGCATATTTAGAGGCTTTGTGATCCACATTTAGATCCGGATCACCACTAAAATCGCATTTCTTCTTCCTTGTGCCATGACCAACATTCCCTGATAATGTCATCAAAATCTGCTCATAACTCTTACAATTTCTTTGCTAACAAACAAACAGACAAATGCCAGCAGCAAAAATTCCTTTCTGTAGGTAATGAAACCCCTCAGCTCCTCTTTTCTCAGTTTGGTTATAGATTTGGCACACAGCCGACAGTATGTCTGCCAGTGGACAGCCTGGTTTGTGGCCCATGATCTGTTACTCTGCAGCCTGATGACAGAATAACGGACATTACACCTTTACAGATGATGAACCAGACAGTGACACAGCTGTTTCAGTGAGGCGATAAACAAAGTTTTGAGCTTACATTTCACGTTAATGTTGTTCTTGTCCTTTCATCCTAAAATTCAACATAACAGGGATGTTTACACAGATTATTGTAGTCCTATCTGTCATCTTATCAGCTGAATCCGCTGACTTTGCACTCGAACTAAACTTTGTTTGCTTCCACCTACCCGAACTGTGCCGAAGTGACATCAGGTAGGAAAGAAAACAGAAACAGTGCTGCTTTGTTCTGTAGTGACAAAGGGAAAGTGATATAGGGCAGGTTTTTGTTCAGTAATGAGTTACTTTGATGAAAATGTAACTTAATAATGGATTACTTGACTTTCAAAAAGAAGACATTAGGTTACTTATTTTGCCAAAAAAGTGATCAGAGTACTCAGTTCAATTCCAATAGCTCTATTGGCATTAGTGATGGAGGGAAGTATTGCCAAAGAATTTCATTAAAAACAAGAAATAAAATAAAAAGACATTATTTCATTCAAAATAAAAGTAGAAGAGTTCATTATAATGAGATAAGTTAGTAATGATATGATAGTCAAGGTTGAAAAGATGAACAAAAAAAGATTATGATTAAATATACGTAAGAAACACTACTCTGTTCTCTTGGATTACTTTGTAAGGTGTTACCCTCAACACTGTTTACATCTCCAGGTCGAGCCAGGAAGCATCACCAACCTGATGTTGAGTGCCATCACAACTCATAAACATGAACGTGCTCCACACAGTTTTACTTTCACAATCTCCTCCATGTTATTTTCTTGTTTTTTGTTTTTGTTGTTAAACAGTGCTTAAATCAGGACATAGTCTGATTCATTGTTGACCAAATTTGACTGAAGAAAAATACATTGTAATAAACAGATTGCATTTTTGGACCGAAAACAAGGAAGCAGAGGTCTGGATCAATTTGCAGTATTCTAATCCACGTCTGATTTACTGTCTAACAGTACATTATACTTTGGTACCTTGACCATTGAGCCTCCTCTGTGAGTGTTTATGAGTTTTCATGTCTGGGAAATCTCCTTTTTGAAATTGTTTCAACATATGACAGATGTGTTGTCTCACATCTGGCTGATTAGACTGGTGTGTTTAGACAAGGATTACGAGATTAAAAATCAGTTCATCTCCCACGCTTTTAAAGTCAGTTCAGATCTGAAAATCGTCCGGTGTGTTGCCAACCTGAAGACAGCCTGGCCAAAAGCTTCTAATGAAACACATCATGTTTGTCAACAACCAGATTGATAATCAGACATTTATTCAGCATCGTGTTCAACTTACCCTCATACACCCAGTCTGGATGCCCGTTAAAAATCAGGTTTTCCACGCCACTAAAGGTGACCTGTATTGGTTCCGACGCTGGGGTTGTCTTTACATACACATTATTCTTCCAAACATAGGCCTGAAAGTACAACAAAAACCATCAGAGAAGACAATCCGTCCCTCATTTCTGAACCCTCACAAACACGCTTTCAGCCCTTTTCTTGCTCTGCTCAAGTGTTTGGAAAAGGTTGTGTGCTTGATGGCCCCCATCCATCACTCACTTCAAAGCTGAACTGTCACTCAGAGCTGAGTACATATAACCAATCATTTGTCTGTCCAAGCTCACCAGTTTGTGCCCCTCAGGAGCCCAGGAGAAGTACTGGACGTCATGAGGAATGTCAGCAGGTGTGACGAATGCGCTGAAATGAAGTGAAAATACCAATGATACGTTTTTACAAGTAAAATGAACTACTTTCATTAAGACTAAAGCTATTTCCACTGCTCAAATGCTTATTGTCTTCCGTTAAAATATAGAAATGAGAACAACAGTCAGGTTACTTACTCCGTGGTTCTGTCATACAGTGTATATGAAGCCGTGAATGAATGCCTCCACAGCTACAAAGAACGAAAATATACATCAGTGCTTCATCATTTCAACGACACCTCATTCTAATCTGAATTAAAGCTTAACATACCTTTGTATAGTTACTCATAAATGCAACATATCTTCTGTCAGCAGAAAGCTGGTAATCATAAGCTTGTACTCTACTCTGTGTGGGAAATCAGAGAAATGTTGTGAATGTTTCCAGCATTTGTTTGAATAGTTAAAACTCATTATGGGTTTTTGTTGAAGCAAACACAAGCAAAAGCAGAAATCAACTTACAAACACATCTGCGCTCAAGAACACGACTGGTTCAGATGAGACGCTTTTTAAGTAGACTGTGCCCTCGGACCTGTACAGATACTCATTATCTGTGAAAGAGCAGAAAAAGAGAAGTTATTCAAATCTTTAGGCCTCATGTTCATCCATTGGTGGTTAGCACGATGCCTCAAGACCCTGTTAAGGGATTTTCTTTCATCTTTGTTCAAATGTTCACTCTGATGTAAGGATGAAGTGGTTATTTCCCATGGGCCTCATGTTTTTTTTTGCTTATTAATGTCATATCTCGAGAATGCTTTGAGAGATATGAGTCCAAAAACACAGAAGTGAATTAGCATTTGGCACTTCCTGGTTCCTAGCCCTCCAGAGTAAATGGGGTTCAGGATAAATGCCTGAACACGCATATGAGATTTTAATGTGTAATGGGAAATAATAAAATGGATTTGATGTTTCCTGCTTTTGAATGTTAAACCTTATTGTGTGTTTAAATGACAGTTGCTACAAACTGCTAACAAGGACTACAAAAATGGCCGGGCACCCGAACAATAAGCATTTCTGATTGTTTTTAATAATCAACTATTCATACACTATTGCCACAGCTATGATGACCATCTTTTAAAAACTCACTTGATTATGAGGAAACCTTCAAACAAGAGGTCACAGTAAGATGTCATACAGTGGAAATATTGTAGTTGCTTCTAAGTTGAACTGCCATTTTTGTAGTTTTATAGAAGCTTACTAAGAGCTTTTCACTCTTGCCGATTATGTTTAAACTTAAAAAGTTGGTTCATTTGTTAAGATTGTCACAAAGAGCTTTGTTTGCTTCAGAGCTCATTAACAGCAAAGATCCAAAACATGGAGAAAAAATCCATAGGCCTTCAGTGGGCTTGCAGTCAAGGGAACTAGCTTGATGCTAACTTCAAAAAAAAAAAAAAATACGTTGTCCCTGCACCACTCTCTAACACCTCTGCTCAACCCAGCTCTGTGCAGTCACTGTCCAGAAACAGTAAACACTGCAGTTAGATAAAACGTCTGGGCGCTGGTTCTTGTTAAATGTTTTGGGTTCTTTCAGTCAAGAATCCTCTGAGATAAACATGAAATATTCAGCCACGGCCACACAAGCATTAATCAGGCACTGAGACAGGAGGATGTTTTTATTTGGAGATAATAAAACATCCTCAGTGGCATGTTTATAAATCAGAGGCCAGTCCACACCCTGCTGTAATCCACCTCCTCCTACGCCCATCACCCCCTGATTTTATATCAATTATCTAATGATTAACAGCTTCACACCGACCTGAGATCCATATCATACTGAAGGACTTTGGTCTCAGCGTGCTGTTGAAGACATCCTCCAGACCAAAGACTTTCTGGTCACTGGTCACCTCCTGATCCTCTGCAGAAGTTAAAGGTTAGAGAGATAAAAACAGATGATATCACTCACATTATGATCATGATCATCAGAGTAAAGGAGGGTATGAGCTGTAAAGGCCTGATAATGACAAGTGAAATAATGCTTACATCAGTGTGTAAAGGGGTATTTATGGTATTGTTATGTCACGTGAAACATCATTTTAACCAACTAAGACGAAGGAGGTCTTAGCATCAGGCAAAGGCAGGGAATTGTTTATGGGCCTAAGAATTACAACTTATTACAGGAAAACCATGAAATATGAGGTATATGGAAAAAACAAATCCCCATGGGCATGTATTTATTTAAGAAATAATGTCATGACAAGAGGTCCACACTTGTTTTACTTTAGACAGCATTTGGTGCTGCAATTGCAATATTTATTTTTTCTTGTAAATAAATATTATTTTTTAATTTACATCTCATAAAATTTTACACCGTAGACAATATCTGTGACTGCAAGTTTTGGTTTGTTTTCTAATTAAATGCTTTTTCAGAATATTATTTTTTAATAATTTTGCTTTAATTACATTTTGCCAACTCAAACCTGACCACAAAACTTAATGCATTTTAAAGTATTTGTTTTATATGAAGTGTCAATATTTATGTTGTAATTTTAAAAACTATTTTGCTTTAACTTCACATTGATATATTAATATATGTAAGACAGTTTCAAAAATTGTTTGCGATAATTACTTTTGTTAAAATTCACTTTTGAATTTTGTGTGATGTTGCAATTATTTTGCTGTGATTAAATGTTAACAGAAACTTTTCACCAACTTGTCCCAAAGTTTCCTGTATATTGCTACAGACTAGACAGCGCCCTGCCTCCTGTCTTTTGGTTAAAAGTATGATTTTCTTTTTCATAAAATCCCCTCAAAACCTTTAAAACGCTAAATTGTGAGGGGGCTCTTACTGGTCCTTCCATGGGGCCTCCAAATTACTTAGGCCACCCCTGTGTCTAAAGGCATGCGCGTGATGTGACAGGGGAAACTGCATTATAATCGCCTCACTTTGACGTAGCGCATTAATTAATGTCAATAATTAATTGCACAAATCATGACGTTACCCTAATGAGTGCCTTTTAAGTGGTTCAAACGGATTGTGCGTAATGACGCGTGCGTAATTCTCTTTCAGATAACGGAGCGCCAAACCACAGGATAACGAACCAAAGCCAAAAATCATCAGTCAATTGGCAGAAACTCACCTCTTAAAAAAATAACTGTGGGCACAGCGATCAAAACCACGACCACCGCCACCCCAAAGACTCCGAGGAGCACCTTGGCGATGGAAACCTGCGCAGACATGAATCGAAGGAATCAGAAACCAGCTCCAAACAGCGAACCCCAACTTAACATCGACATGTGAGTACGCATAAACAAACACAAACCATTGTTTTCCTCTGAAGTCTGAAATATCCAAAATCCGTCCAAATCACAACACCATCGATCCCCACGCGCCGAGCTCGCTAAAGTTGTGTGATAGACTGATGTTTGCTGTTAAATATTATCTCAAGTGAAGTTTCAAAGGTGGGACAATAAATGTGAAGCGGAGTAAAGTTCGTGAGGTTTGAAGCTGATCCAGTGTTTTGAGGAAGTGTTGACGCCTGCTGTTCCCTACACTGTCCTCTACTCTCCACAAGACGTTTACAGTCATTCATTCATTCTGACAAAGATTGTTCTGGACTACAATTCACTCTGTTCTCATAAATATGATTCACGTTACTCTGCCACTAAATTGCAAGAGTATCAGATACTGAGCTTTTGACTGTCAGCAGTTAGAAGGGAGTTTGTTATTACACTGGCAAAGTGATTAAGTCTGGTTTAACAGGGACTTTTATTGTTTTGGAAAGCATAGCATGGTTAAAGTGTGGAGGCAGATTTAGATATAAAAGTTCAATCAATTCATCTTTGTTTGTATATTGTTGCCCAGTGGCTCTTACAGGCACGTTTTTCCCATTTAAAGTAAAATTCAGACAAAGGATTCTTCTACACATAACTTTACAGTTCCTCCTATCCTGTCTTCATCAGTTTAAATCTTGATGAAATAAATTGTTTTTAATTTGGTTCTTGGATGAAATTGGAGCAATGACTCAAGGCTTTACATTGTCTTTCATGGACATTACTGTTTTAACTCCCAAAAAGTCATTTTCAGCTTGTCAAGGGCTGCTTGATCAGAGCAAATATAGCTGTTTGATAGTGAAGCATTCTTACTTAACAGGACAAGTCATTGTTTTTACAGCATATACGCCACATGCATTCACTGAACTTCAGCACCCTTCAGACTTAGAGCACTTAAAGCACAAGAAACATGTGAAAAAGCATCAAAAATGTTTGATAATAAAAATATTACAATATATGAAATTAACTAAAATATCATCACTGTCAGGCACACTTACTTATCAGGAAATTGAAAATGCTCTACTAACAAATAAAAAAAACTTTTATTGCCCTAAATAGATTTTTAGGGAACTGTTAATCGATCAAACATTTATAAAACCCATTCAACAACATGGGAGGTGAGCAGTAGAACCTTTTATGAACAATAGAAAAAATGAAATCTTAAAAAAATAGAGATTAGAGGTTTTGACCCTACAACAACAATATAACATACTTTCTCATTTTTTAGTAATTACTTATCTTCTTTATCACATTTTCATAATCATAGGAAGCCAAAATTGTAATAAAATCAAAACTTGATTAATCAACTGTTGCAAATTTGCCTTTTTATGCTGCAGCAGGCTGTCATTTAATGTAATGTTAATCTTGGAAGAAGAATTTCAGGAATAATGTTTAATAGTTTCAGATCATGAATTTTTCTTTTTTTAGGTTGAATGTAATTTAGACTCCACGTAACTACAATGCCACAAGTTTCAAGCAACAGTGCACTGACTTTTGTTGTTTATCAAATGCACATTAAAAGAAGTAAAACTTTTTAAGACTTGTTAAGACAGCAACAAAAATATCTGAAAGAAACTTAAAAACATTCAGTTAATATGCCATTTATCAGAAATAATACTGCATTATATAAAGCTGCAGTTATCTGGGACAGGCTCAGTGTTTTATTAATAATCTTTGTAAGCATCCTTATCAGCTCTTTCTTTACATATTTGAAACAAACCTTTGGTTTACTGTATTTCTTCTTGGTTTATCAGGAAGGGATGACACACCCTGCTGGCAGGGAGGCTGATTTCGCTGAGATGGAAATCAACCACACCAACTGGATTAAAGAGGTGCTTCATTTTCTTGAACTGGAAAAAATCAGGATGACCCTTACTGGATCTGAGAGGACCTTTGATAATACTTAGTACTCATTTTTGTCATACGTCAAAAGCACAGAATGTCATTTCATCTGGACTGAGAACCTTGCCTGATAAACCCTGCGATATTTCACTTGCTTCATATTATTAAACCTGTTTTTTTTTTAATTTTACTTAAAGGGATATTTGCCAGGGCAGGGGTATGGATGGTGGCGTGGGGTTTAATTGTTTGTTCGATTTGTGTGTTCTTATTGTTTAGAAAAAAACATACACATCTTGTACGGACATGAGTGTACAATACTGTGATTAACATGTAAAAACAATAAAGAAAGTCATAAAAAAAGGAAGGGATGACACACAACAAACAGTGACAGTGCAGAACACTGAGTGGTTGTCAAGTTACGAGGAGATAAGGATAAATTAGATACCATAAATTTATCATATTGTGCTTTTATTTAGCAGTGGTAGGATCTACTGTTGGAGTGCTTGTCCATCTTTACAAATTGATAGTAGGGGGAAAACTGGCTAATGAAAAAAAAGTCAATTCTGGCTTTTTTTTTTTTTTTGATGAAATTACTGTTTACATTTTCTCAGTCAGTACACACGGGGATTTTTCACCCACAGCTTTTCTTGTTCAGGTGTGATCTACAGCTTGTCAACACTAATGCCAGCAAATGTTACTGTATGACAAGCACCTTTGTGCCAGAGCTTCACTGTAATTTAGTTATTGTGGTTATCCTTTAAGTGACACATGTAGCCGCAGAGGCTGCTGGTCAGCAAACTATGGATAAGCCCCACCCTTCTTCAGAGAGTGGCCGTGCTCCTCGAGAAATAACCTCTAACCTTTAGTGTTTTAGTTCAGAAGTTGACAATGAAAATTAACAGAGGACACCTCTGGTTAATTCAATAATCCACTGACATTTACAAACAGCTCAAAGAGCAGCTTTAGCCTGTTTTAACCTCTGCTGAGCTTTCTCACACCTGCAGAGCTTCATTATATTTACTTAATCCATGTTTATTTGTTTAGGGACAAGTGTGCAAAGTATGATTAAAAATATGATTTTCTTTTTTATAAAATCCCCTCAAAACCTTTTAAACATTTTGTTAACTTGTCATGTCCTTAGCTAAATTGTGAGGGGGCTCTTACTGGTCCTTCCATGGGGCCTCCAAATTACTTAGGCCACCCCTGTGTCTAAAGGCATGCGCGTGATGTGACAGGGGAAACTGCATTATAATAACCTCACTTTGAGCGCATTTATTTATGTCAATAATTAATTGCACAAATCATGACGTTACCCTAATAAGTGCCTTTTTAAGTGGTCCAAACGGATTGTGCGTAATGACGCGTGCGTAATTCTCTTTCAGATAACGGAGCGCCAAACCACCGGATAACGAACCAAAGCCAGAAATCATCAGTCAATTGGTAGAAACTCACCTCTTAAGCATATTATTGTGGGCACAGCGATTAAAACCACGACCACCGCCACCCCAAAGACTCCGAGGAGCACCTTGGCGATGGAAACCTGCGCAGACATGAATCGAAGGAATCAGAAACCAGCTCCAAACAGCGAACCCCAACTTAACATCGACATGTGAGTACGCATAAACAAACACCAACCATTATTTTCCTCTGAAGTCTGAAATATCCAAAATCCGTCCAAATCACAACACCATCGATCCCCACGCGTCGAGCTCACCAAAGTTTTGTGATAGACTGATGTTTGCTGATCAATATTATCTCGAGCAAAGTTTTAAAGGTGGGACAATAAATGTGAAGCGGAGTAAAGTTCATGAGGTTTGAAGCTGATCCAGTGTTTTGAGAAAGCGTTAACGCCTGCTGATCCCTACACTGTCCTCTACTCTCCACAGGACGTTTACAGTCATTCATTCATTCTGACAAAGATTGTTCTGGACTACAATTCACTCTGTTCTCATAAATATGATTCACGTTACTCTGCCACTAAATTGTAAGAGTATCAGATACTGAGCTTTTGACTGTCAGCAGTTAGAAGGGAGTTTGTTATTACACTGGCAAAGTGATTAAGTCTGGTTTAACAGGGACTTTTATTGTTTTGGAAAGCATAGCATGGTTAAAGTGTGGAGGCAGATTTAGATATAAAAGTTCAATCAATTAATCTTTGTTTGTATATTGTTGCCCAGTGGCTCTAACAGGCACGTTTTTCCCATTTAGCCCCTGAAAGCCTGCTGTATCATATTTGATACATACTTTTATGATACCTCTATCTAATCAATATGATCAACAAATTACTAAAAAAAAACATCTGAATACAATCAGATAAATGATAAAAAATGTCCTCAAGTGGATTATCAGTTGCCAAAAACACCTAATCTATCAAATGAGATACGAAAAAATATATATGGTAAATTTTATGGAATTTTTCTTCTTATTTCAGTAGAAAGTGAAATAAACATTTCAGCTCCAAAAAATTAGAATTTTCTGGCAATAAAATGTGTTTCCAGGCTTTGAAGGGTTTAAGTAAAATTCAGACTAAAGACTCTTGTACACATAGCTTTACAGTTCCTCCTATCCTGTCTTCATCAGTTTAAATCTTGGAAAAATTAACAGTTTTTAATTTGGTTCTTGGATGAAATTGGAGCAATAACTCAAGGCTTTACATTGTCTCTCATGGACATCACTGTTCTTAACTCCCAAAAAGTCATTTTCAGCTTGTCAAGGGCTGCTTGATCAGAGCAAATATAGCTGTTTGATAGTGAAGCATTCTTACTTAACAGGACAAGTCATTGTTTTTACAGCATATACGCCACATGCATTCACTGAACTTCAGCACCCTTCAGACTTAGAGCACTTAAAGCACAAGAAACATGTGAAAAAGCATCAAAAATGTTTGATAATTGAAATATTACAATGTATGAAATTAACTAAAATATCATCACTGTCAGGCACACTTACTTATCAGGAAATTGAAAATGCTCTACCAAGAAATAAAAAAAACTTTTATTGCCCTAAATAGATTTTTAGGGAACTGTTAATCAGTCAAACATTTATAAAACCCATTCAACAACATGGGAGGTGAGCAGTAGAACCTTTTATGAACAATAGAAATAATGAAATCTTAAAAAAATGGAGATCAGAGGTTTTGGCCCTACAACAACAATATAACATACTTTCTCATTTTTTAGTAATTACTTATCTTCTTTATCACATTTTCATAATCAACTGTTGCAAATTTGCCTTTTTATGCTGCAGCAGGCTGTCATTTAATGTAATGTTAATCTTGGAAGAAGAATATCAGGAATAATGTTTAATAATTTCATATCATGAATTTTTCTTTTTTTTTAGGTTGAATGTAATTTAGACTCCACGTAACTACAATGCCACAAGTTTCAAGCAACAGTGCACTGACTTTTGTTGTAAAAAAAAGCTAAACTTTTTAAAACTTGCAAAGACAGCAACAAAAATGTCTGAAAGAAACTTAAAAACATTCAGTTAATATGCCATTTATCAGAAATAATACTGCATTATATAAAGCTGCAGTTATGTGGGAAAGGCTCAGTGTTTTATTAATATTCTTTGTAAGCATCCTTATCAGCTCTTTCTTTACATATTTGAAACAAACCTTTGGTTTACTGTATTTCTTCTTGGTTTATCAGGAAGGGATGACACACAACAAACAGTGACAGTGCAGAACACTGAGTGGTTGTCAAGTTACGAGGAGATAAGGATAAATTAGATACCATAAATTTATCATATTGTGCTTTTATTTAGCAGTGGTAGGATCTACTGTTGGAGTGCTTGTCCATCTTTACAAATTGATAGTAGGGGGAAAACTGGCTAATGAAAAAAAAGTCAATTCTGGCTTTTTTTTTTTTTTTGATGAAATTACTGTTTACATTTTCTCAGTCAGTACACATGGGGATTTTTCACCCACAGCTTTTCTTGTTCAGGTGTGATCTACAGCTTGTCAACACTAATGCCAGCAAATGTTACTGTATGACAAGCACCTTTGTGCCAGAGCTTCACTGTAATTTAGTTATTGTGGTTATCCTTTAAGTGACACATGTAGCCGCAGAGGCTGCTGGTCAGCAAACTATGGATAAGCCCCACCCTTCTTCAGAGAGTGGCCGTGCTCCTCGAGAAATAACCTCTAACCTTCAGTGTTTTAGTTCAGAAGTTGACAATGAAAATTAACAGAGGACACCTCTGGTTAATACAATAATCCACTGACATTTACAAACAGCTCAAAGAGCAGCTTTAGCCTGTTTTAACCTCTGCTGAGCTTTCTCACACCTGCAGAGCTTCATTATATTTACTTAATCCATGTTTATTTGTTTAGGGACAAGTGTGCAACACTTAACAGCTGAAGATAACATGCCATGTCCATCTCTAGGTGGTATTTAAGAACAATCATTCTCAACTTGTGGGTGTGGATCCAAGGGTGTGATGCAGAGCCTCTTGTGGTGCCTGTTTATGACCCCTGAGGGCTCAAGGGTCATACATCCATATCTCTTTATATTAGTGATGTGTCATTAGTTCTTGTTTGAGTGCTCTAGTCCTTTTTTGACCTTTAATTTTTATTGTTATTTAATAGACACTCAATGCTCAGCTCATATCTCACTGCTCCATCAGGCAACAGCCCATAGAAAGTGTTTAGGAATAGGTAACCTTTCAGAAGCATATAATTGGACAGTTCTGTCAATCAAATTCATTACGGGCCAATCAGATAATGAAATGGGCGATACTGCTGCAGCATTGAATGACAGAACATGTGCCACCTCATAGAACAAACTCTCTGCAAAACATGTCAGAAGAGGAGTGAATTTTCTTGCTGTCAAGAAGTTTGTTGCATATTTTGTTTTCATTTACAAAACCCAAAACCAGTGAAGTTGGCACGTTGTGTAAATCGTAAATAAAAACAGAATACAATGATTTGCAAATCCCTTTCAACCTATATTCAATTGAATACACAGCAAAGACAAGATACTTAATGTTCGAACTGGTAAACTGTGTTATTTTTTGCAAATATTAGCTCATTTTGAATTTGATGCCTGCAACATGTTTCAAAAAAGCTGGCACAAGTGGCAAAAAAGACTGAGAAAGTTGAGGAATGCTCATCAAACACTTATTTGGAACATCCCACAGGTGAACAGGCTAATTGAGAACAGGTGGGTGCCATGATTGGGTATAAGAGCAGCTTCCCTGAAATGGTCAGTCATTCACAAACAAGGATGGGGCGAGGGTCACCACTTTGTGAACAAATGCGTGAACAAATTGTCGAACAGTTTAAGAACAACATTTCTCAACGAGCTATTGCAAGGAATTTAGGGATTTCATCATCTACGGTCCGTAATATCATCAAAAGGTTCAGAGAATCTGGAGAAATTACTGCACGTAAGTGGCAAGGCCGAAAACCAACAATGAATGCCTGTGACCTTCGATCCCTCAGGCGGTACTGCATCAAAAACCGGCATCACCGTGTAAAGGATATCACCACATGGGCTCAGGAACACTTCAGAAAACCACTGTCAGTAACTACAGTTCGTCGCTACATCTGTAAGTGCAAGTTAAAACTCTACTATGCAAAGCGAAAGCCATTTATCAACAACACCCAGAAACGCCGCCGGCTTAGCTGGGCCCGAGCTCATCTAAGATGGACTGATGCAAAGTGGAAAAGTGTTCTGTGGTCTGACGAGTCCACATTTCAAATTGTTTTTGGAAAGTGTGGTCGTCGTGTCCTCCAGACCAAAGAGGAAAAGAACCAGCCGGACTGTTATAGGCACAAAGTTCAAAAGCCAGCATCTGTGATGGTATGGGGGTGTATTAGTGCCCAAGGCATGGGTAACTTACACATCTGTGAAGGCACCATTAATGCTGAAAGGTACATACAGGTTTTGGAGCAACATATGTTGCCATCCAAGCAACGTCTTTTTCATGGACGCCCCTGCTTATTTCAGCAAGACAATGTCAAGCCACATTCTGCACGTGTTACAACAGCGTGGCTTCGTAGTAAAAGAGTGAGGGTACTAGACTGGCCTGCCTGTAGTCCAGACCTGTCCCCCATTGAAAATGTGTGGCGCATTATGAAGCGTAAAATACAACAACGGAGACCCCGGACTGTTGAACAACTTAAGCTGTACATCAAGCAAGAATGGGAAAGAATTCCACCCAAAAAGCTTCAAAAATTGGTCTCCTCAGTTCCCAAACATTTACTGAGTGTTGTTAAAAGGAAAGGCGATGTAACACAGTGGTAAAAATGCCCCTGTGCCAACTTTTTTGCAATGTGTTGCTGCCATTAAATTCTAAGTTGATGATTATTTGCAAAAGAAAATAAAGTTTCTCAGTTCGAACATTAAATATCTTGTCTTTACAGTGTATTCAATTGAATATAAGTTGAAAAGGATTTGCAAATCATTGTATTCTGTTTTTATTTACGATTTACACAACATGCCAACTTCACTGGTTTCGGGTTTTGTACTAAAGAAATGCATTCCTGATCAGACAAGGTCAAAGAATGGTTCACCAAATGAAGAGCCATTTTGAAACTGAAGGAGCAGGAGCCTGGACAAATTATTTGATCACTAAAGGGAGACAATAGGGGTGCTTTTTTGGCAGAGTGGTAAACAACCAGGCATGTCCCATACACGCTTCTGCCAGGTTCAAATCCAGCCTATGGCCAGTTTACAGAGAGTCCTCATCAACTCTCTCTCGCCCCCCTTCACAAGCCTATCCACTGTCTCTCTCTCTCTCTCTCATAAATAAAGGCACAAATTGCCCAAAAAATAATCTTAAGAAAAAAAAATAGACAATATTCTCTTCATTATTTGCGATGGGCCTGCCTGTGATTTTGTCATTTTCTTAACACCTTAAATTATTCATCATCTTTGTTTGGGATAACAAAAAGGTACACAGAAAAGTACCAAACTAAAGCTTCCGTAGGAAATAAAAAAAGATCAAAATGTTCATGAGTCTGAGTCTTAATTTCTCATCAGGGTGGTGGTGAGTTCTGAGGCTTAACCTGTTGGGAACCACTGTTATGAAATACATTAAACTCAACAACAAAAAAACAGTACCAAAACTATTTCTACAGATTTATCCAGTCATATTGGCTCACTAAGTTAAAACTCAACAATACACTTATTTACTTTTCACACTTTGTCTGTCCGGTCTACAGTATGTTGAGGTATGACACTCTGAATACCTCAGTAAATGTCACTTATTGGTAAAACACTGATAACACTGTGGATGTTCAGTGAGGAGGAGGAGGAGGGCTAATAAAAAGTCATAAATGCCCCTCAGTGTATTGACATTATCATTAATACTCTTCCTGTTTTTGTCTAGTTCCTGAAGGCAGCATGGAGGTGATGGCACAGTTTCATACAAGGATGGACATTTTTAAGGTAAAAGCAATTTAACATTAACTATTTCTTATATAATGAAGTAATCAGTATTTTTAGAAGGGGTGCTTCGGAGCCAGGATTTAATAAGGATCTATTTTAGTCCATATCATGACAGAGTTTGTAAGTTTTCCTCTTTGTACACAAGGTAAACGCTGAGCAGTGACACGAAATGCTAAAAGCCTGTTAAAAGCTTCACAAATAAAAAGCTGTGCCTTTATGGGAAATGCACATCATACCCCCTCACACCGGACGTCCTCAGCAAACAAACAGACAGTGGATGTCTCATCTAATGCAGCACGCCTTGTTTGAAGAGCATCCCCTCATAGATACCTCCATTTACCTGACACCACTCCACCTGTTCACAGGTGTCACTAATGTCATTGGACCGACAGTGTTAGAGAGAGGGAGAGAGAGAAAGAGAGGTGACTCAGGAATAAACAAGGAGAATAAAGCAGTAGGGAAACAAACATCGGTCCATTTACTGGAAATTAGATAGATGCCATTCAATGATCAGTTCAAGAACAACCAACTGTTTCCTGTTAGTTATAACATGAGTACTCAGATTGTCTTTAAAACTCAAATATTCACTCAGACTCAAGGGTGAACAGCCTTGATTTTAAAGGTCATAGTTCATAGGTGAAGGTGACGTGGCCACAAGTTCATCACTTTCTTGTAAATAAAATAACTCAAGAACACTTAGAGGGATTTTCTTTGAACTTTGCATGAAGCATGTCTATGATTTATAATAATAATAATAATAATAAACTTTTTTTGTATAGCACTTTTGAAGACAACGGTTTACGAAGTGCTTTGACAGCAGGCAGGATTATAAAGTCAGCAAGGCACAAGAACTTAAGCACAAAGGAAAAAACAACTGAAAAGGGTCAATTAAAATCAGAGAACATTTAAGACATACACAAAAGGCAAAATGAAATTGAGAGAATTCCACAAAACATGAAGGAAAACTTAAACCCCAAAAAGTAGGCACAAGAATCCAGGCCCAGTCACTGGACATGGACACAGATGAGGCCCTGATCCCATGGGGCAGGAGACACACCGCATTTAGTGTTGATATAGCAAATTATGAAGGTCATAGGCAATAGATAAAGGCCATGAACCCTCATATTCACCCTTTGCTTGTGAATAAGATTTTGTGAGCACAATATCTCAAGAAGGCTTTGTGTGATTTTCTGAGAGTGCTGGACAAATATCCACTCCAAATCAATGATGAAGTAAAATATATTTTATAGGTCAAAGGTCAAGGTGATGGTGCCTCATGTTCATCACAAGTTTGTGAATGAGATATCACAAGAACAGGATTATCTTCGAACTTTAAATCACCTCACTGATTCAAGGATGTAGTGGTTTGATTTTGGAGTTTAAAGCTCAAAAGTCAAGGTCATGAAGCTTCACATTTATCCTTTACTTGTGACAATTTTGTGAGCACAATATCTCAAGAAGGCTTTGTGAGATTTTCTGAGTGTTGCACAAACATCCACCCCAAATCAACAATAAATTAAATATATTTTGAAGGCTCATGATCAGAGGTCAAGGTGATGGTGTTTCATGTTCATCACAAGCTTGTGAATGAGATATCTCCAGAACAACAGAAGGGATTTCCTTAAAACTTTTCAGGACTATCCAGTCTGACTCGTGTGTAATATCAGTAGATTTTGGTCTTAAAAGGTTGAAATCTTTGGGTCTTATGTTCATCCTTTGCTTGTGAATGCAGTGTCCCAGGAACAGTTTGGGAGTTTTTTTGACAATATTGCACACATTATCTCTCAGAGTCAAGAATGAAGTGATAATATATTGGAGGTCTGAGGTCAAGGTCATGAGGCCCAATGTGCACCCTTTGCTTGAAAATTTTGTGAAGACTGCATTTAGATATTTTAGATTTTTAGACTTTAAAGGACTTTTGGGACTTGGGACAAAGTCTTTGGGAATCATGTTCATCCCTTTCTCATAAGATTATGATTATGTATAATTGTACCAAAACAAAATGTTCTTGTGTTGCTGTGGGAAAGACTACAAATGTGTTAAATAATCAGACAGAATTGTTGGTATATATAATAAAGAAAATAATCCAAAATAGTTCATGCAGTTTTGCATCATAAGACAGCATTTGAACCTCCTGCATGGCTGCTGCATGTGCTCACATTAGTCTGTCTTTCTTGGACAGATGGACATTTTTAATTTCTGTGCTTTGATCCGTACCTTGTTTGACCTCAAAATGCATAGGCTTTCCGGCTCACGAGGCTTTTGATTAAAACTCACGTTTATTTATAAGTGACATGAAAATGATAAAAAGGATTGTGCCTTAGATAATGATGGGCTGATTTACAGTCCTTTACTCTTCAACCTCTTCCCCATTATAAAAGGAAGTGCTGTGCGCTTCATTCAGATTTTTAAGGGACATCTTTCTTGAACTCTTTTAGTCCTGGAAAACCCCAAACAACTGCAAAAATGTTTAGACTCTAAATGATTAGAAAATATTTTTTATTTGGATTTTCCTTTTAACAAAATGACTGAATCTGTTTGTTGATTAACATTTTGGTTTGAATACAAACATTTTTTTTGTGTGCAATACCAGTGAGACCATAACACTTTACAATTCAATGAAAATGAGGTCAAGCAAACACTCATTCATCATACTTATATCCCACATGTGGTTTATATCCTGCAATGAATCTTCTGTATTTACACATTATAGTCTCTTTACTTCATCTCGGTCTTCATGGGGAAATTTCCAGTGTTTACTCTCACAGTAAACAAGTCAACAGATCTGTTTAAGTGCCAGTGCTCCGGTTACATTCTTGGCTCTGGGTTGAGTAGGGTTTGTCAGATATTGTTTGGGGGAGTGTGAGGAAAATGCTGGTGTTAGAAATGGGTCAGTGAAGTCTCAACTAACGTCTTTATAGCACTGTGTGTGTGTTTGCTTCTGCTTAATGTTGTGTGGCAGCAGCTGAAATCAACACAGTTTCACAACAACTCTGCTACTGATATTTAGCTTCATTTGGATGTGTTTTGTTAACATTTGGGGGTTAAGTTATACCATTAAACACACTATAACTGATCCCACTGTCATACCTCTGCATATAGTCAGTATTAATGAATCATCTTGCTGTGATTTGTTTTAATTTATTATTTTTATTGTGTGAATATTACTTATCTTTTCTGTTAAAGGCTTCAACTGGGACTGTCCCACCTGCAGACCTGCATGTTGAACCTCATGCCTTGTGAACAGTCTTCACTGTGATATCACTTGGTAAGCTGATCTTTAATATAATTCTGAACATAATGTTTTATTAGCAAAAAAAGTATTAGTTATTAGGGGCGCTGATGGCCTATCAGTGATGTCTGCAAGCCCCTCATCATGTCTGAGTTTGCTCTTGACCCTGAGGCTCCTTCCTGGATGTCTGAGTTGATCCACAGTCCTGTCCTCTTAATTACAGGCAGAAAAAACAACAAATCTTTAAAGAAAGAAAAACATCCTTTCTTCATCCCTCATGAGGAAATTCAATTCTTTACATTCTATTGTTGAAACATGCTCTGAAATACACATTTACATGTACAAACAGGTCCTGCAATCATGCATTAATGGAGATATGTCAGAGTGATGGCTTGCTGCTCCTGAAGAAGCGCTAACAAGCAGTTTTGGGGTTCAGTGCCTTGCTCAAGGGGACTTCGGTAGTGCCCAGGAAGTCAGCTGGCACCTCTACAGCTACCAAACCACCTTCCAAACTTGGTTCGGTTGGGACTTGAACCGACCACCCTTTGGTCCCCAACTCATGTCCTTATGGACTGAGCTACTGCTGCTGAAAATAAAAAGTAGCATCTATCAATATCGTGGGGAACTTAGAAATCAATATCAAATGTTTCTGTGGTAATATTGATTTGTAATTGAGTGATTTAGGCTCACAAAGTTGCTGTGCTTACTTTGATAAAATCTTAACTCTACTTAACTTACTGTAGATATTATTCATTTTTATTTTATTATTTGATCTTACCTTGATATTTTTGTCTCTCTGCCTTTATTGATGGTGGAGACAGTGGACAGAATCAGAAAGGGAGGAGCAGAGGATGACATGTGAGAAATTAACCACAGATGGGAACTGAACTCGTGGGTGTTTCCCACTCGTTTACTGCCACCTCATTACTTTTTATTTTATTGCATTTTTGTAGTTTATTACAACAAAGGCGGATTTGCGAGACAAAATATGCTTCTGTTATCATCAAGCCATTTACCATTTGTACTATTTGCCAATACGTTTATCATGCAATCTGTTTAGTCTGTATCACTGATCATCAACTGGCGGCCTGAGGGCAACATCTGGACCCCCACAGCCTCACGTCTGAATATGATCAAACTTAGCAAAATGTAAGAGGGTGAAAAGGTTTGGTGTCAGGCTATGTTTTGAGGTTGTTTGCTTGATTTTTAGAAATCCCCTCAGCAATTAACTCAACCACCAAACAACCGAGACTAAAAGTGTTGCATTATAAATGACCGCATGTATGATCACTTTTCAAAAAGCATCTGTCCGCCATTGTCACTGGATCATTTATCAGAAAATTGTTGTCAAACTCTGCGATGGAAAAGCAACAGCCCTAGAAATAAGGAGCCAGTTATCTCTGTTAACATGTGGCAGGCAGCAGTGAGGGTATAAGGGACTGCTCTCACTCTCAAAGGCTAAAGTTACATTAATTTTACAGTGACTATCAGGAAAACAGGCACTTGTACAAACGTGGTCTATATGATACTGCCCCTGTAAACCTCTTCTTTAAAGCAGTTAAAGCCCAAATCCTAAACTGTGTGTAAAACTCAGCACCACTCTCACCCATCAGTCCATCAAACCAAATCTGCTGCATGTCCCTGTAAACGCGTCTCAGCACAAATTTGGTTATTTTGATCCATATGACGCCGCACATATCAACAGGAAATTGTGGTGTCTTTTGCACCTTTTACCACCCACACTGTCCTCGACCCCCCCCCCCCCCCGATGTGTCTGATCTGTGGCTTTTCTGCTGAACTGCTGCTTGTTTCCTGTCACTTTGAGTGTGATGCAGATTCACACCTTTCTGCTATACCACAGATGACTTTCTTTGACGTGAAACTTGTCATTGTAGGGAGTATTTCACTTTTTGATCTTGTTATTTTCCTTCCAAATATTAAAGCACGTGATTTATATACTTTACATATAATATCACCTATAACTGCAGCTTAAAATCAAATATCCTTCAATATATCTTTTTGATTTGTCTTTTTTAACTACAATCAACAGTCTAAAAGTGTAAAAAGATAGCAAAAACTAATAACACTAATAATATCTAATAATCAAAAACGTGTCATAAATAAATCAAGTTAATTGAAAGTGTGAGTATTTTGAAGTAATTTAATTCTCATTATGTTTGTCTGTTTAATGCCTCAAGGCTATTATGCTGTATAGATCAGGGGTGGATAACTGGTTACTTGTAAAAAAAATGGGAAAAATAAAACAATAAAGAAACAAATTAAAATGAGAGTATGGATATGAAATAAAATTCATTATGGTTTGGCACTAAAAATCAAAGATTCAGTCATTCATTGATTGATTGACTTAGTGAGCCACATTGATGATTGACCTCAGAGCTAAAGGACCAATTGTTTAAAACTGTTTCAAATTTCAATATCACAATTTTAATAGGTTATAATTAAACAAAAGGAGCAGATGCACAGCTTTTATCAGATTGTAACGTACCATTTCTTTCACTCAGACTCCAATGCTCATGCTGAATTAAATGTTCTTAACACTTAGGTACAGGTAAAGTACTTTAATGCAACAAACATCACTTCATGAATTTATGAATATATAAAATACTTTTGGTTCTTTTTTTGTTCTTGTCTATTTTCTTGGAGTTTTATAATTAAAGACTAGTATGTACATGTTTTTATTTGTAGTGTTATAATTGCAGATGTTAATGTTTTCTTAATGTTTACAATTAATTGATATTTCAAACTGATTTGTAGATGACAAAATGTGAGGAGAATGTGCCCCCACATTATTCAGTTTCTTATTTTTTGAGGAAGTTTTTGACTGAAATGTTTCATGCCTTGTTTGAAGGACTAAAAGCTTGTTTGCCTCAAGATTGAAAGTTAATGCATAGATTATTACCCTGCTTTTTGTTGACATGATCACAAGAAAAATGACCCAATGGCACCACCTAGTGGCAGAAAAGAGGCTTTGCAGCGTTCCAACAAAATATGATTTACCAAAAAAAAAAAGATTAAAAGAAACAACAACGGAGAAACCAATATAGAAAATCAAATACAAAAAAAGGAAAACATGACACCTTTTACATTTTTATTTAAGTTAGAGTAACAGAAACTTTTTTTCAACTCCGATAACGTCAAAAAGGAAGGGCAGTGGAAATATTTTACTGATATGTTGAAAAACTGGGAATTTAAAGTTTACTGAACCTCTACTAGACGGAAACCTTGCCTGTTTGAAATACATCATGCTATGATCACTAAAACATGACGTTGATGCATGTAGATTATACAAGTATGAAAAATCAAAGATAACCAGGGTACTTTTTGATAACTTGCTGAATTTCTGTTTTTCTTCTAAAACAGCTCTCGAAGTTGTAAACTGGTGCCGTAAGTAAAGTTTGATTTTCCGAGGAGTTCCTGAAAGCAGCATTCTAAACAAATGGGCGGGTCTTACGGGCTGCTTCTCACCCATTGGTTACCAGCGCCATCAATCATCTTACTTCCGACAGCTCCGGCTTGCGCGGATATGATGTACCAACTGTTCTTACTTGTCGGAAGTTGAGCCGTGAAGCAGTGAAGTCTTAAGTTAATACGCGTCAATTACTCTGTAACATTCACACCTGAGACCTTCACTGCTCTCTGCAACACTATGGCTTATCCAGGATACGGCGGGGTGAGTCAGTTATTTATTTTGGTGATAAAGAAGCTTCATTTGTTAGCAGAAAACCTAACCTGGAGTGTCTGTATAAGCGAATTTCCGATCTTTTGTAACAGGATGTACACTGAGAGCTTTCACTTATGCTTCCCATAAAGATATTTATATATCAGAATGTTATTATTTTAGTCTTAGAAACTATATCAACGTATGACATCTTTGATAAACTTAAATGCCTTCTGTAATGTAAAAGAAATCTCAATATTTTACTGTATTGAACAGAAATTGTACTCATCTATAGTCTGTTAAGTGATTAGTCAAAATAATCTGTCCCTGATGTTTGATAAATTTTATTTTGACATTTAAAAAGCCTAAATGTAGTTGTATTACACCTAACTTATTTGTTTTAACTTTATGTTTTTAAAATATTTCTCCATGAGGGAGAAATAAGAGCTGGAAACTGCTGATTTAATACATGAACTATTGACACTCCCTTTTCTATTTTTAACCTTTTGTGTGGACAGGAATTAAAATACCTGACCACAATGTAGCACCAAAAATATAAAGTCAACGCTCCAGTATTTCACACTACATATCAAGGTTGTCCCAATACCAGACTTCTTGACTTTGATTCAATAGCAGGAAAAGTGTATTCAATACTTGTTTCAATACCATGGCAAAAAAGTCATGATAATGTAAAAAACTGGTCCTTGAATTAAGTGACAAAATAACCTGTCATGTAGTTTAAATTATTATTAGCTGTTATGAGAATTAACTCTTTATTATTTTTGTCAGGCTTTGAGAAAGTTATGAATCACACAAAGTCACACAGTAAAGGCCATTTACAAAGCAGATAAAGGATGTGGAAAAGTATTCAGATTGTTACAACAGGTCACATCGTGAAAGTGGGTGAAGTATCAATAATGCTTTACTGTGTCCATAAAAATGAAATACTTTTATAATCTCTGGCAGAGTGAAAGGACTTGTGGAAGAGGAGAAATGAAAAAAATGATTTTCAATGGACGTAAAAAGTCTTCATGATGGATGAATATGTGATCATTAAGAAAAAATGCTGTTGTAAATTCAAACATCCGTCCAAAAATACAATACAATGCACTTTATTATACAGCATATATTAAAAAAACAATCAAGTCTACCAAAGAGACTATCAGGAAGAAAGATATAATGATAAAATAAGAATTAAAACCAAATAATAGAGCACTGTAAAATCATTAAACAAATAAAAACAATACAAAAGGTATTTTTCTTATATTGTTAAAATGAAATGTGCATAATGTTGAAGCATCATAGAGCAACACTCACAAGAAAGAAAATAAGCAAGGCATTTATTTATTTATTTATTTATTTATAATGTATGAACCAAAGTACGACCCCTGAGTCCCTGACTGTGGTCTACACTGAGCTTCAGTCTATAAAACTTTATTACTGTGTTTCATCATTGATCTTATGTAATGTTTTAAACTGTTTTTATGATAGATAAGACAGTCATGGCTTCTTTTGATGAATCTTTCAGGTTTGTTCTGGTGATTTAAGGGTTGTCAGATTTCAAAATGATCTTGTCAAAGGGAAGAAATGTTAATGGCGCTTTTAATACAAGACATCAAAGTTCTTTGCTGTCAGTATTTGGGATTTTTTTTGTTTGCTCATCACCAAAATTGGAGGCAAACTCCTCGTTCATCTCCTGGAGTGTCTTCATAGACAGATATAGGCAGTGTGCAGAAGTTTTCCTGCAAGTTTCGATCAGTTTGTTCCTCCTCTAGTCACCTTTCTCATGGATTAAATGTAGTTTTCCTGAAGTTTTAATGTTGTATTTATTTACAATAGTTTATGACAATAACTAAAGATGTATAGTTCGATGAAAATTGTGACCACATTCACCGAGTGCTCACTCACACCTCTTTCAGACTGACTGTGACAGAGAGCATCAAGTCTGAACACATCAAGGAATGTTCATGCAGATCTTTTATACACAAAAGCTTCAATCTGTTGTCTCTTTTTTATCCCCTCAGTATGGGGCTTCGATGCCAGGCATGCCCCCTCAGGGGATGCCGCCCCACGGTATGCCAGGAGGACCCATGGGAGGACCCATGCCCGGGCAGATGGGTGGGCCGATGGGAGGGCCGATGGGAGGGGCGCCGCCTCAGGGAGCATTTCCCCCTTATGGAGGAGGTTTCCCCGGATCATTTGGAGCTCCGCCTGCAGCAAATGATCCGATGTGGGGGTACTTTACAAACATTGCAGGACAGGTGAGTTAACGTCATATGTGTGGTCTCGTGATTCTGAACACGGATGATTTCACTTTACATTCGATATCAGAGCAGAGCAAAGTTTGTCCTTCTTATGAAACATTTCATCAACTTCATGGTTCAGAGATTTTAAAGGCTCGACTTTAACAGTATTAAAAGTGTGAATAACTTTCTACAACCTTGAACTTGAGTTTTAGTTTGAAACTGTGGATTCATTTTTGCATCGTTTGTTGTTTTAATAATCACCTACATGGCTGTACGGCAGCTTGATCTGAGCAAGACAAACAATCATGTTTATTTTGACTAATAAACAAGCTTATGTTTTGTTTTTAAAATATGTTCATTCTTAAAAACTTGGAACTGAATAGCAATAATAACATACAAAAATAATAATGAAGGAGCAAAACAATTGCAGCTCTGCAAATCATACTGACATGATTTAACCTTGTTTTCAGATCTAAACTGTGATTTGGGTTAAAACTTGATTTATTGCACGACACAAAAAGACAAAAAATGCCTAAAAATAAAACAAAGAACCAAATAAAATCACAACTTCATTTATTGTATGTTCATCTTTGTCATCGAAAAGGCTGCATTGTATTAAAAACACTGAATAAGTTTCACATTTAAACCCATTTTAATAGATCTTTGATTATTTCTCCCATGAATTTACTTAATTTACAAGATATCCATCCATTTTTGCTTTATTAGTTATCGTGTTGTTACGTGTTAAAGTGATCCCTCTCTCATGTTCCGTGTGGAGACCCTGAGGCAGGTTTAGCTCTGCTGTTAGCATTAGCATATCCTGTCCAGTAAACCGGTCAGTGTTTGCTGTAATCTAATAAGCTAACAAACACAAGCGAGCGTCAACAATGATCTGTATGTCTGTTTGTTCAGCGTGTGCAGAATGCAAACAACGATGAGCTCAGATTAACCTTCATTTGACTTCATTAACCGTTTTATGTCATCTATATGAAGTGATATAATTCTTACACATCAGTAAAAATGTTTTTCTTTGCCTGATATCTTCCTTTTTCTTTTCTCCAGACCAGCAGGCCTTTGTTTTCTCCTGATGGTCTCATAATGTTTGATTTATGTCCCGTTTTCTGTGCAGGACGGTGAAGTCGATGCTGAGGAGCTCCAGAGGTGTCTGACTCAGTCTGGTTTCACAGGCACTTATTCCCGTGAGTCCACTTCTGTCTCCTTTTGATTTGACACTTCATTCTGGCCTCTTAAATGATCTAAAAAATCTTAAAATCACTTCTAAAACTTTACATAGTATCAAAGAGCAACAGCCTGTCATTCATAAAAAACATTTTGCAGTACATCATTTGTTGTTTTTGTCTTTTCTGGATTTATTCAGTTTGATTCAAGCTGTAATTAAGATTTTTGCAGCTGTAACAAAAGGGAGTGAGTTGGTTTTGCATCCCTAGAAAATCACCACTGATAATAATTTGTTTTGTTTCAGAAACAGAAGCAGTGATGATCTCAAACAGTCCAGTGAATAAAATTAGCATTGAGCTGTTCGGTAAAAACTTTCCCTCATGGATATTTATTTGAAAGGCCTCCAGATGTAAAAGAGGGTTGAAGTGTTCATCCTCTGTTTGTGTTTCTATTTTAAACTTTTCTGAGTGACCTCTCTGTGTCCATTCCTGCGTCATCATTTGTCTGTTTATAATACACCAGAAAAATGTCTGCATGCCCTGAACTTTAAAAAATAGTTTATGTATTGGCACATCAGATTTTTTTTATTAATGGTTAATGCAGAGCCGCTGCATGTTTTTTCTCCTGGAGATGAATTTTTTCCTCTCTTTTTTAAATATAGACTAAAACCTTAAGGTAAAACTTCCCTGGAGTATAAAGCAGGTTATTCATAGAGCTTGGATGGAGTTATTTTTGGGTTAACTTGGTTATAAATTGTCTTATTCTAAACATTATTATTTCTTATTCACAGCGTTCAGCCTGGAGACGTGCAGGATCATGATTGCCATGCTTGATGTATCCTTTATTTAAAGTCCTCTGACCAAATCTTCCTTCACGTCGATGTCCATTCATCGACACCAAATGTTTCCAGAAGGCGTGTCTCCTTGTGAACCAGCTGAGCCGCTCTGCTCATGCTGACACCACAGTCCTCAGTTATTCATCTTAACCATGTGTCCATCAGAAGGACTACACGGGGAAGATGGGCTTTAATGAGTTCAAGGAGCTTTTCCAGGCTCTGAACGGATGGAAGCAGAACTTCATGATGGTGGACCAGGACCGCAGTGGGACCGTAGAGCCTCACGAGATGAACCAGGCCATCAACGCCATGGGTGAGACACATCTCGATCTGTTCATGATCATGTTAGGGTTCATTTTTGACCTGAAGTTTACCAGAAAACTGTCTTTTTTTAGCCTTAGTGAGATGAGTGTGACATTTCTCCCCCAGGTTACCGTGTCAGTCCTCAGGCTCTGAACGCCATCATCAAACGCTACAACAAAGGAGGAAGGATCTACTTTGACGACTACGTGGCCTGCTGTGTCAAACTGCGAGCGCTGACAGGTACGAAAACCAAACCAGGACCATATTTGGACAAAGAAAACTGAATCACGGTTCAGGAGAAACCACATGAAGTTGCTTCTGAAGCTGAAGTGTTGTGACATTTTCTGTGTTAGAAGGAGTTGTGAAATGTTTACTCTGCAGTGCTGTGAGTGTTTGCTTTTCCTGTTTCAGATCATTTCAGGAGGAGAGACACCATGCACCAGGGGTCCGTCACCTTCCGCTACGATGAGGTAAGGCCTGATTTCTCTTCAGCGTTGAGTCTTAATCAGATGATGACTGGGACGGAAAGGATCATGTTTTTCAAAAGCAGAAGTATCTGCAGCTTTTTTATCTTACTGACCTGTGTTCAAATTTATCATGAAGAGTCAAAAGAGTTTGTTGTAACATAATGAAAAAATGTTCGACTGATAATCAAAGCTGTACAGATGTATTCATCAGCTGCAGCTCAGCCTGTGAGAGGGCTTTTTTCATACTAATATTCATCCAACTAACTCCCGAGGGTGAGTTTCATTCATAAAGAAAGAGTGTGAAGAACTGAACTATGAGAACTGAAGACAAATTCAACTATGTTAGAGGATCTGAAAAGAGATTTTCTTTCTTTATTTGTGTCCTGAAATGATAAAAACAGAACAGAGTGTAGTTTTCCATAAAGTTGGATGATTTTCAGATTCTGTCTTCAGGAGCTTTTTATGCCTTTATTTGGATAAGACTGAAGATATAGCAGGAGTTCAGGGAGGAGTGAGGGGGGGACGGGGAAAAGTCAGAATGAAATTTGAGCAGGACTGTAGCTATTAAACGTGGGACGAGACCCCCTGCTTTCCACCAGCATTGTGGTGAGAAATCTTTAATTTATCATGATTAATGATGATGATGATGCAGCTTCCTTGATAAATGAACTACTTTTTATGATGGCTGCTTCTACAGGGACAGTTTTGGCTCTTAAAGTTAAAAAGGTTTTACATTATTGTTTTTCCTAAACATGTCAAAGCCACTGTTTTATTTTAGATTAAAAAGAAAGCCTTTCTGATGTTTTTCTGCAAAAACAGCCTCGAAATAGGAAGTAATACACTGGGCAGTCCAAAAATGCAGAAATGAGTTAGCATGTTAGCACAAAGTCTGCAGGACATTTGAACAGCCTGTAGGATAAATACCTGAAAGTTCAGAGGTAAAAACATGCAGATGAGATTTTAATGTTTTATTCTGTAACTTAAACGCCTCGATGTCGCCCTGCTCTTGAATTTCAAAGCACTCGTGTTTTTAAAAGGATGGCTGCTAACAAAGGCAATATTACAGATAGTTTTTTAACAAACAATAATCCGTAAACCACAGCCACAGCCGTGGGCAGCAGCTTGATCAGGTCATCAGATTAAGAGGAAAATCTCAAACAGGGTTACAGCATGGCGTTATGAAGAAGAAGTGTGGCTGCTCAATACAAACCACCATGACCACTCAATAAAAACTTTTTACTCTCCTAGATTATGTTTAAGCTTAAAAATCATGAAGTTTGGTTTGTTCTCTATCAGATTGAACAACACGTGCATGTTTCAGACCTCAGTGATGATCCCGAAACACGGTGAAAAATCCCACAGGCTGTTTGTCGTGAGTTAGTTACTTTTAGATCATTGAAGCCCCTCCCTGCTGTCCCCCAAAACAGTCAAGTGCAAAATTTGATGTACAGTATCAAGATCTTCCTCCTTAGCATCACATAACCATGACTGGGCGATATGGACCAATATTTTTACTTATATATATATATATATATATACAGATGAATGAAGCTCAATGTAGGGTTGTTTTGATGCAGAGGGTCACAAAACTTTGAGATTTGAAGCTGCAGCTCACCATTTTACAGTCTTCACATTGACATCACGCTTAGAGGCACTAAAGTGAATTTTGGAAAATATTCACAATGCTCAAACTCTCAGCATTTATGTTCTTAATGTTGGCTCACATATTCTGATTTTAGCATGTTAACAACTATATGGATATAAATCCTAATGTCTCAACTTGTTTGAAAACATCTTGATATTTTTAAAAGCTCTATATATCCCTTCGTTCCATGAGCTGCTCCATGTGAAATCACAACTCCTTTAACCGATCAGCTTTAATGAAAGAGGGAAGTTTAATACTGGACCTCAAAACAAAACAGACACATGTGAGAAGTGCTTCAGAAACGTTTTGACACATTTGTCCTTCTCAGCGGCGACATGCAGACTTTTTCAGTGGCATCTTCAAAATTCTTGCTGAGTTTTTTTAAACTTCCACAAAAACTTTCACTCTGACTTGAGGTTGACTGAGTCAGACTTTGAACTCCTAATGCCTCGATCTTTGAGCCTATGTTCACCTCTTGCTTCTGAGAGTTGAAACCATTTAACCACTGAAACCACTTCAGCTCTTCCTCTTACTCATCACCATACTCTCAGTATTCAGAGCTTAGATAGCTCACAGAAGAAGTTCCCACCAGAGCTCTTTAGTTTAGTTTTCACTGAAATGCTTCAGCAACAGAATTTCTGCCTTATTCTGTTTTATAAAGTCAGATTATGACGTCTGCCTGGTGTAATTGTGATGGAGAGTCTTTCAGTAAAACACCAACAGTAGCTTTATTTTAGGACTTTGAGACTCAGGACTTTAGAAAAGTTTTTAATATTCTTTATTTTAATATTCTGACACAGTTTTCCAGCTCAGACCTCCTCTCTGACTGTCTTTGTCTCCCGTCCACAGTTCATCCAGTGCACCATGTCAATGTAAAGACCAGCAGTGAGTCCGGGGCCACGAGAACAGGGCGAACCAATCAGGGTGGATTCTGGACCACCGCCTCACAGGAATGCAAAGGGAGGCCAGTATGTTAGTGTGAGCTGCTGCAGGGCAGGACACATCGCTTTAATGCTTGCTGTAACGCTTTAGTCTGCTGGAGATGTATAAAGACATATTTACACCTTATGAATCCACAATGGAGAGAATATTAGTGACTTTAAAGCCTTTATGTGCAGAAACTCAGCATTTAGTGTGAAAATAAACGTAAAGTGAATGTGAGTATTATTAAAGATACTCTAAAAATCAAAAAATACACTTATGGGCTTTAAAGGGGAGACGTTTCTGATTTTATGTGAAGAAATGTCAGAATTTAGCTTCTGCGAGGTGGAGCTAAGGTTCATAAAGGAGACCTGTGAGACACCTACGTGCCATTACATCTGAATGTATCCACTCAGATATTGTAGATATAAAACTCTACACTGAATCATTCATTAGTTTTTTCTTACACAGTGAATTTCTTACAGAGTTTTGTTGAAGCCTGTACTTACTCTCATATTTGATATTTTTGCAGAAACAGTGTGAACTCCAGTTTTTATTAAACTTACTCTGAGCCGTATTAAAGTCCAGCTTGAACTCATTAGCCTGATGTTTAACACTCCAAAGTGACTGTGAGCTGAAGAAGACCACTCTGATCACCTCTAATCAATCATGACAATTATTGTTTCTGTTCAGTCACAGCCGGTGTCTGCACTTTGACAGTTCACAGTGGATTCAAGCTCTGCATGTTCACCATGTTGTAGGAGAGATCATATTTTGTTACTCCTAATAAACACCTCTAACCCGTGTCCTTTGGTTTGTTTCTTCATGCTGTGCTGCCGATGTTGATCAATTATTGTGCATTCCTTTTAAAAATGTAATAGTGTGCGAAGATAACATTATTGGACCATGACTGGTGGAAGTTAAGACATTAAACTTTCAGTATCATGTTTTAGTTTCTGCCTCAGCGTGTGCAAGTGGTCAAACACATTTTTGGTCCGCCAGGTTTCACGTTTGCACTTCAGGCACATGAATGGATCAGGCCGAGCTCTTCCTGGTGTTTCTTTCAAGGTCATTCAACTCTGCTCCAAATACTCTTTGCATCGTGGCAGCATTGATATAAATTTTATTGTCGTTGTTGGACTTTGAGGTGCTCAGTTCTCTTATCAGGATCAAACCCTCAGCCTTAAGGTAACCGCTTTGTCAACACTGAAACTTCTTACTGATACCAACAGATTACAGATGAAAACTGTCTGATATCCAAAAGTTAAGTTTGTTTTACAGTTCCTGAAAGTTCAACTTAAGCAGTAGCTAAAACTGATTTGATGAAAAGAAATTATTTTGAGGTTGCAGGTTTGGTCGAGTGTTAAGCAACCAGGCATGACCCATACACATGCTTCTGCCGGCCCGGGTTCGATCCAGCCTGTGGCCAGCTTGCAGAGTGTCTCCCCCTTTTAATCATCATGAGAGTTATACGTGTCTCTGTTCTCTTAAGTAGGCTTTTATTTTTTATTTTGGCGAATTGTCTTTTTTTTTTAAATTTCAATTTCAATTTCAATTTTTTTTTTTTTACAATCTTATGGTACTTTATTTGTTTTGACTTGGGTTTTTTTGTGTTTTTTTTTTTACGTATTTTGTTTTATTTTATGTTGTTTATGCTTAGAAGTCTGCAGTAATTTGATAAACTTAATTGATTTTCAAATGTTCTGAATGAATAAAGTGGACTGGATTGTTAGAGGGCTACAGTAATTGTAAAGAAACCACAGATATTACATGACAGAGATTTTCATTACTTCTGTTTATTTGATTTATTAGAACAGTTGTATCAAGAATTCATTCTTCAGTTATTTATTTATTTGTATGCGGAATTTATTATTTGTTTATATATTTATTTATTTGTACCATGAAGTAATTCTTCAATTTGTATTCATTTATTTATTTAATGTGCCATTTATTCATTCTACATTGTTTATTATGTATTAATTTATTTGTATCATTTAGTCATTGTACATTATTTAATTATTTATTTTTATTATTAATCTATTCTTGATTTATTATTTATTTATCTATCTGTATCATTTGTTCCTTCTATACTGATTTATGATTTATGTTTATTTGTATCATTAATTCATTCTTCATTCAGTCTTTATTTATTTGTATATTGAATTTAATATTTGATCATTTGTTAATTTTCATCCTGAATTAATTCTTCATTAATTAAGTTAACTTTCATTCCTTCTTGAAAATTTGTCGCTTTATTTTGTGTTATATAATTATTTTGAATGACTTCCGGTTTGTCTAATCACGTGCAGGTGTGCCACACACGCACCTGCGCTCTGCTCTCCGAGGACACACGATGTTTTTGGACTAAAACTTCGTGTTTTAAGGATTAAACAACGAAGAACAAACACCGGAGTGACCCCAGGACGACCCGAGGGTCCCGTGAACTTTGAGGTGAGTCAGAAACTTCACAAAAACACCGAACAGCGCTCGAGACAGTGCCAATGCTAATGGGCTAATGTCGTTGTTATGCCAACGTTTGTTTTGCTAACTCAGTGCTAACGATGATGCTGCTACCTCAAAGCAAAGAAACTAAACCTCAGCCTAAAATAAACTAAACTTCCGACTTAAGTAAACTTCTGACTTAAATAAACGTCCTCTTTTGGTGGTTTCACGTTGAAATAAAAATTCTGAGGCCACAGAAATATGATAAAAAAATAAAGTGGGATATAAAAATGCTTCACGGAAACTTTTCAACAACAGTAACAATAATGAGCTCTTCCTAGGGACAGCCTGTGATGAAATAAGAGAACTGAATGAAAAATAATCAGTCAGTGTTTGTTTGCTTGTTTAGCTGTTTAACATTTCAGGTCTTCTCTCAAGACTCTTGACCAAAGAGGAGGTTAATACCGTAATTATTATTGTATGACATTACATGATTATTATTTAATGTTGATTATTATTTTTTATAATACTGTTATAATAATTATTTTTTTACTTTTAAGAGCGATGCAAAGTTTCTTGTTAAATATCTGCTGATAATGTTAGGAAATCAAATAAATACTAGGTCATGAAATGCTAAAATACTATTGATATACGTTACTTTACTAAAACTGAGGAGTAAGAGTAGTTCATTAAATGCTAAATAAATGGAAAAATATATAAGCTTTTGGTCTTGAAAGGAAACAAAATGCAGGTTATCAAATGGTAAATTACTGTGATAAGACAATGTCATTTAGTTTTAATAAAAGTTTACTACGTTTAAGTAATAAAGTAAACGATTGATTTGATTTGGACTAAAAATATAGTCAGAAAGTGTAAAAGTTTTATTGCCATGTGTTGGATTTAATTTGTCCTAAATTCACATTAAAAGCTTTGTTTCTTAACAGAAGCATCCATTTCTGTTTGCTGGGGATTTTCTCTGTGTAATATTTCATTATTATTCTTACTGTGCAGGACATTTTTGTTCCCCTACCTTGAAATTAAATAATACTGGGACTGGGGATGGAAATTAGCCACCTGGCTATAATCCCATGTATGTGCATGTCAATGTTCATTCATGAATACTGTCCCATTTTTTAATCAATAAATCTCAATCTCAATCTGAACAGACGTCAGTCTCCACTCTCTCAATACATATTCGCCATTAATCCCTGTTTCTTATTTACAGGTGTTTCACAGCTGTTGTTTAGTTCTTGGTAAATATTTTATGATGAAATCGTAAAATATCAATACAACTTAAAATAAACTAATTTTTACTCGACTGTTTTTATCAACATCAGCCTCTTTATTCCCTGCTGTGTCTAATGTTTTATATCTTAAAACCTAAAGAACAGGAAGCAGCCGTTAACGTGAGCGGATCAGTAAATTAATCAAAGTAATTTAACTCTGCAAGTTTGTGTTGATGTTTATTGATGTTTGTATTTAGTCCTCGAATCTTTTGTCTCTTTCTGAACTGTAGCAGGAAAACAGACGAACACTCACAACCATAAATATTTATGTGACTAAAGTTTAGGTTGATTGAAAATGTTGATTTGAATATGTTTATTTTTTTTTGCAATTTCTGCACAAATCAGAATATATATATATATATATATATATATATGTATGTATATATATATATGTGTGTGTATATGTATATATATATATATATATATACACATATGTATATGTATATGTATGTGTATATATATATGTATATATATATATATATATATATATATATATCGTCTGTGTCTCATATGTGGGCCATGACATCTCTTCAGCAGATATTTAAATTAAAGTTATATTTTGATGCAGGTTGTTGCACATTTTATACATATTAAGAAAGTTAACAAATATACAAACATGAGAGTGTTTACTGTATGGGACGTTCCAGAATATGTGGGAGGGATTTTTCTCCATCTAGCTTCATGTCTCAATTATTTAAACTCAAATGAAAATAAAATTACATATGCTGATAAATGGATTTTCTGCTGCTAGTGAAGCAGAAAACATGCTAGTGCAGTTGGTTTGGTCATATTTGGCTTAAAAATTGACTAATTAGTCTTTTTCCCTCAGGTCAGGCTCTGAAAAAACCCTCATGCTAGCACATGACTTTTTTTTCAGCCTCACCAAAAAAAGTGCTCAATCTGACTTTTTCAGCCTGAAACAGGCATTAAAACATCCTGGTACATGTTTATAGGCCCTATTTCACCTGGAAAAGCATCGCTCCTCCATTTCAAGCTTTCTGTGGGACGTCCCAGAATATGTGGGAGTGATTTTGCTCCATCCAGCTCCATGTCTACAGCTGTGTTCTCAACACGTCATTGTTTTTATGTTGTAGGGCTGCTGCCTCATCAGACGGTCACGAGTGTCAACAGACCGTCAGAGAAGAGAAGATGATCTGAGCTGAGGCTCTGAGGTGAGATGATTTATCAACAGCTCACTTTTTAAACATGTCACTAAGACATTGTTCTAACTCTGATCATTATGACATACTACAGTGAAAACATGTCAGAAATGAATGAATTTCAAACATATTCACAATCTCAGTGACCTCTCAGATCAGACTGATGTGGCTCACTGCTCAAGCTGAACTCAGATGTTTTCAGGAGATCAGGTCAAATGAAATCGTCAGTGATCAGATTAAAATGAAATAATTAAGATTTTTATTCTCTAAATATGAGCTATCAGCTCATTTTCAGCATTATGTGAGTGCCATAAAACAAAAAACAGCATTTGTAGCTGATAATTTCTTTTTTTATGTAATACCACAGAACTTTTATTAAACTGAGAGCCACATTGATTATTGATCGATTGAAACTTAGAACTGCTGAATGAAGACCTGGTAGAAGACGTCTGTGTGCTTCTGTGGCTGAAGGAGTTCTTCCTCCACCACATTTTATTATTTTAAAGGGGAAAAGAAAACTGTTACAAACATGAAGTAAAATATTAGGAGTAGACAACAAAGATTCATGTTTGTCCCTGAGTTTTGACCTTCAGCAGCAACAAACAAAATAAGCAGCAGATGGCGCCATTTCTCCAAACAACAGTCACGTTCATGATTACACTCTCATAATGTTTCCAACACCTCACACAGTTTTTATGAATGAGTACATGAAGATGATTTTAATCAATTATTTAAACTCAAATGAAAATAAAATTACACATGCTTACACAAGGATTTTCTGGTGCTAGTGAGGCAGAAAACATGATAGTGCAGTTGGTTTGGTCACATTTGGCTCTAAAATGGACGTATAAGCCTTTTTCCCTCAGGTCAGGCTTTGAAGAAACCCTCATGTTTACATTATGGATGGGAATCGAAAACCAATTCCAGTTGAGAATCGTTAACAGCTCCATCAAAGTAGCAATATCATGAGTCTTTTTGCTAATCAATTTTCTTTTCAATTCCTTTCACTGACAGGGTTCAGAAGCGGTCAGAATTGTGGCTTAATTTTTTGCAAAAGGCGCCTGCTGCACAACCTTAAGTGAGTGGAAACATCAGCAACTTGCAGAAGCAGTAATCTCTGCTGTGACGTGTTTGACATTGTTGACTCAGAAAATCTACAGGCCAACATTTGCCCACACGGACAATCTGCAGGAATCAATAAGGAAATCATTAAAGAATTGGATCGATTAGAAGGAACATTGATAGCATTGGTATCAATAAAATATTCTCAATTCCCATCCCAAGTTAACATTTTTCAGCCTGAAACAGGCAGTAAAACATCCTGGTGCATGTTTATAGGCCCTATTTCACCTGGAAAAGCATCGCTCCTCCATTTTAAGCTTTTCTTTGGGACGTCCCGGAATGTATGGGAGTGATTTTGCTCAATCCAGCAAATGATTACATAAAGATGATTTATTGATAGATTTATAAGTGATTTTAATCAATCATTTATGCTCTATTTCACCCAAACACTGTTGTGTTTATGTTCAGTTGGAGGTTGAACTCCTTCAAGCACCGAATGACCACTTTGTTCTGTTCAGTAGAAAGAAATGATGCAGCTGTAAATCACTCTGACAGTTTCATTAAGAAATGTCAAAAAAATACATACGCCTAGGATGTCCACGCTCACAGTTTATTCTTCTTCAGTGCACAGGAAAGTAACAAATAAATAACATAAATCAGAACAAAAATGGTTTTTAATATACAACTAAAACAAAAACTTACACTGCAATAGTCCATCCAGGCCCCAGTGATACTTCATTATAAGAAACAGAAATAGATATGACATAGAAAAAAACAAAATAGATTTTAATGAGCTAATAATGATGAAATAATTGGTAACTTCGCAACAAAATCTGTGAAGGACCAGCTTCATGTTTGCAGCACAGGTCATCGTCTAAAACTGTGGCTCCCAAATGATGTGGTGGGAATTTGTAAACTCATCAGTAATTATTAAAAATATTCATCAGAAAAGGAATTAATGTTTTAAATATGCTGCTGGATTAAGTTTCAAAATCTACACACAAATAAGAGACTTCAATTTGGCTGTTATGTGTTGAAATGAATGTGAGAGTTTGGCCCGTGCCTGGAGTAGAAAACATTTTAATAGTTCAAATCAATTTTAACAAGTTTTTACTACTTCTTTTATTTTTTCTTATTTACAATCATACAACTTGAATGAATGGACGATACCGGGGTGTCAAAAATAATCTGTTAATCGATGCAGAGTCAATAATTGTTTAACCATGTGGAGGCAGCTGCATTAGTTTAGTTTATCTGAGAAAGAAAAAACAAGTAAAGGAAGATGGACCTGTGAAACAGATTGATTTTGGTTTTCATGAAAAGACATTTTTACTGCAGTTGATCTCAAAAGTGTTTAACAAAATAATAATAATAATAAACTTTATTTATATAGCATTTTTCAAAACAGGGTTACAAAGTACTTTCCAGGCAAAATTAAAAGATAACAGGAGAATAAAAGAAAAATAAAAGAGCAATGTGAGGAATACAATGACAGAAAGTGTAAGACTTAAAACAGAACAGTGGAAAAGCACATAAGAGCCAGAAATGACAGAAACAGAGAGCAAAATAATTCAGGATTATTACCACCTAAGATAAGAAGGAAGAAGGAAATTAAAAAGACTAAAACTACCTAAAGATAAAAGGAAATAGGAGATAAAATGAAAGTAAATAAAACCATAAGAGGATAAAAAGTTAAAGATAAAAAATGAAAGTTCATATTATTCTGACTGCCTGTAGCGTCATGAATCCTCAGATCTGACTCCAGTTCACGTGACAAACACAGGATGTTGTTTCTGTCACATTCCAGTTTTTACGATGTTAAAAGTTTAAATGCAGCTCAGTGTTCATCAGATTTTAGTCTCATGTTCGTGTCTCTCGTATCTGCAGGTGGACTGATGTTGAGTCTCTCAGGACAGCCGCAGGATCTTCATCATCATGTTCAGTCACGTGAGTCATGCTGCTTCTTCATGTTGTTGTGCTGTTAGCTTCAGTGTTAGCACGTCTTTAACTCCTGATGGAGTGACAGATGTTTCCAGAATCACAACAATTTTATTCTAACTAAGAGTCTAATTTTTTGTTATTTATGCTAAAGAAGGGGTGGACTCTAATGTTAACTGTTGTTTTAAAACTAGCACAGATCAGTGGTGGTTCATTAGCTCACAGTGCTAGGTGGCTAATTCAGTGATTTTGTGGATTTATTTTCATTTAGAGCTTAAAATATTTAGGCCTCAAACAGGCAGGAAAACACCCTAGTGCATGTTTTTAGGCCCTCTTTCACCTACCGATACGCTTTTTAGCCCTTTTGGAGGATGTCAAAATTTTGAAAAAATCGACATGCTAACATATGACTTTTTTTCATTTTTCAGCCCCACCAAAAATGTGCTAAAACATGACTTTTTAGGCCATAAACAGGCAGGAAAACACCATGGTACATGTTTTAAGGCCCTTTTTGACTTGGAAAAGCACTTTTTAGCCCCTTTTGATTTTTCCGCCCCACCAAAAATGTGCTAAAACAAGACCTTTTTTGGGCTCAAACAGGCAGGAAAACACCCTAGTGCATGTTTTTGTCTCTAATGTTAACTGTTGTTTTAAAACTAGCACTGATCAGTGGTGGTTCATTAGCTCACAGTGCTAGGTGGCTAATTCAGCGATTTTGTGGATTTATTTTCATTTAGAGCTTAAAATATTGAGTGTATGTAATATGAAGCTAAACTGTTAACTGGTGTCAGTTTTAATCTTGTATGTGAGCTGTTAGCAGTCACTGAGGATTTTCTCTGTAGTGCTTTGATGTAGAGAATATTTATCAACAGGTACAGCAGAGTATTAGAAATATTAACGTTTATAATTCGACCCTTAAGAAAAAAAGGGTAAAATGTGCTAAAATATGACTTTTTAGGCCATAAACAGGCAGGAAAACACCATGGTACATGTTTTTAGGCCGTTTTTGAGTTAGAAAAGCACTTTTTAGCCCCGTTTGATTTTTTTTCTTTCACCTACCGATGCGCTTTTTAGCCCTTTTGGAGTATGTCAAAATTTTGGAAAAATCGACATGCTAACACATGACTTTTTTTCATTTTCAGCCCCACTAAAAATGTGCTAAAACATGACTTTTTAGGCCATAAACAGGCAGGAAAACACCATGGTACATGTTTTAAGGCCCTTTTTGACTTAGAAAAGCACTTTTTAGCCCCTTTTGATTTTTCCGCCCCACCAAAAATGTGCTAAAACAAGACTTTTTGGGCTCAAACAGGCAGGAAAACACACTAGTGCATGTTTTAAGGCCCTCTTACCAATGCGCTTTTTAGCCCTTTTGGAGGATGTCAAAATTTGGGAAAAATCGACATGCTAACGTATGACTTTTTTTCAATTTTCAGCCCCACCGAAAATGAGCTAAAACAAGACTTTTTGGCCTCAAACAGGCAGAAAAACACCCTAGTGCATGTTTTTAGGCCCTCTTTCACCTACCGTTGCACTTTTTAGCCCTTTTGGAGGATGTCAAAATTTTGAAAAAATCTACATGCTAACATATGCTAAAACATGACTTTTTAGGCCATAAACAGGCAGGAAAACACCATGGTACATGTTTTAAGGCCCTTTTTGACTTAGAAAAGCACTTTTTAGCCCCTTTTGATATTTCAGCCCCACCAAAAATGTGCTAAAACAAGACCTTTTTAGGCCTCAAACAGGCAGGAAAACACCCTAGTGCATGTTTTTAGGCCCTCTTTCACCGACCCATGCGCTTTTTAGCCCTTTTGGAGGATGTCAAATTTTGAAAAAATCAACATGCTAACATATGCCTTTTTTTCATTTTTCAGCCCCACCAAAAATGTGCTAAAACATGACTTTTTAGGCCATAAACAGGCAGGAAAACACCATGGTACATGTTTTAAGGCCCTTTTTGACTTAGAAAAGCACTTTTTAGCCCCTTTTGATTTTTTTTCTTTCACCTACCGATGCACTTTTTAGCCCTTTTGGAGGATGTCAAAATTTTGGAAAAATCGACATGCTAACACATGACTTTTTTTCATTTTCAGCCCCACTAAAAATGTGCTAAAACATGACTTTTTAGGCCATAAACAGGCAGGAAAACACCATGGTACATGTTTTAAGGCCCTTTTTGACTTAGAAAAGCACTTTTTAGCCCCTTTTGATTTTTCCGCCCCACCAAAAATGTGCTAAAACAAGACTTTTTGGGCTCAAACAGGCAGGAAAACACCCCAGTGCATGTTTTTAGGCCCTCTTTCACCTACTGATGCGCTTTTTAGCCCTTTTGGAGGATGTCAAAATTTTGGAAAAATCGACATGCTTACATATGACTTTTTTTAATTTTTTAGCCCCACCAAAAATGTGCTAAAACATGACTTTTTAGGCCATAAACAGGCAGGAAAACACCATGGTACATGTTTTAAGGCCCTTTTTGACTTAGAAAAGCACTTTTTAGCCCCTTTTGATTTTTCAGCCCCAACAAAAATGTGCTAAAGCAAGACCTTTTTTGGGCTCAAACAGGCAGGAAAACACACTAGTGCATGTTTCAGGCCCTCTTACCAATGCGCTTTTTAGCCCTTTTGGAGGATGTCAAAATTTGGGAAAAATCGACATGCTAACGTATGACTTTTTTTCAATTTTCAGCCCCACCGAAAATGTGCTAAAACAAGACTTTTAGGCCTCAAACAGGCAGGAAAACACCCTAGTGCATGTTTTTAGGCCCTCTTTCACCTACCGTTGCACTTTTTAGCCCTTTTGGAGGATGTCAAAATTTTGAAAAAATCTACATGCTAACATATGCTAAAACATGACTTTTTAGGCCATAAACAGGCAGGAAAACACCATGGTACATGTTTTAAGGCCCTTTTTGACTTAGAAAAGCACTTTTTAGCCCTTTTTCATTTTTCTGCCCCACCAAAAATGTGCTAAAACAAGACTTTTTGGGCTCAAACAGGCAGGAAAACACACTAGTGCATGTTTTTAGGCCCTCTTTCACCTACCGATGCGCTTTTTAGCCCTTTTGGAGGATGTTAAAATTTTGGAAAAATCGACATGCTAACATATGCCTTTTTTTCATTTTTCAGCCCCACCAAAAATGTGCTAAAACATGACTTTTTAGGCCATAAACAGGCAGGAAAACACCATGGTACATGTTTTAAGGCCCTTTTTGACTTAGAAAAGCACTTTTTAGCCCCTTTTGATTTTTCTACCCCACCAAAAATGTGCTAAAACAAGACTTTTTTGGGCTCAAACAGGCAGGAAAACACCATGGTACATGTTTTAAGGCCCTTTTTGACTTAGAAAAGCACTTTTTAGCCCCTTTTGATTTTTCAACCCCACCAAAAATGTGCTAAAACAAGACTTTTTAGGCCATAAACAGGCAGGAAAACACCATGGTGCATGTTTTTAGGCCCTCTTTCACCTACCCATGTGCTTTTTAGCCCTTTTGGAGGATGTCAAAATTTTGGAAAAATCGACATGCTAACATATGACTTTTTTTCATTTTTCAGCCCCACCAAAAATGTGCTAAAACATGACTTTTTAGGCCATAAACAGGCAGGAAAACACCATGGTACATGTTTTAAGGCCCTTTTTGACTTAGAAAAGCACTTTTTAGCCCCTTTTGATATTTCAGCCCCACCAAAAATGTGCTAAAACAAGACCTTTTTAGGCCTCAAACAGGCAGGAAAACACCCTAGTGCATGTTTTTAGGCCCTCTTTCACCTACCCATGCGCTTTTTAGCCCTTTTTGGAGGATGTCAAAATTTGGGAAAAATCAACTTGCTAACATATGTCTTTCTTCATTTTTCAGCCCCACCAAAAATGTGCTAAAACATGACTTTTTAGGCCATAAACAGGCAGGAAAACACCATGGTACATGTTTTAAGGCCCTTTTTGACTTAGAAAAGCACTTTTTAGCCCCTTTTGATATTTCAGCCCCACCAAAAATGTGCTAAAACAAGACCTTTTTAGGCCTCAAACAGGCAGGAAAACACCCTAGTGCATGTTTTTAGGCCCTCTTTCACCTACCCATGCGCTTTTTAGCCCTTTTTGGAGGATGTCAAAATTTGGGAAAAATCAACTTGCTAACATATGTCTTTTTTCATTTTTCAGCCCCACCAAAAATGTGCTAAAACATGACTTTTTAGGCCATAAACAGGCAGGAAAACACCATGGTACATGTTTTAAGGCCCTTTTTGACTTAGAAAAGCACTTTTTAGCCCCTTTTGATTTTTCAGCCCCACCAAAAATGTGCTAAAACAAGACCTTTTTTGGGCTCAAACAGGCAGGAAAACACCCTAGTGCATGTTTTGAGGCCCTCTTTTACCTACCGATACGCTTTTTAGCCCTTTTGGAGGATGTTAAAATTTTGGAAAAATCGACATGCTAACATATGCCTTTTTTCATTTTTCAGCCCCACCAAAAATGTGCTAAAACAAGGCTTTTTAGGCCTCAAATAGGCAGGGAAAACACCATGGTACATGTTTTACGGCCCTTTTTGACTTAGAAAAGCACTTTTTAGCCCTTTTTCATTTTTCAGCCCCACCAAAAATTTCCTATAGAATACAGAATTGTTCACAAATATACAAACATGAGAGCGTAGAGTTATTATATGGGACGTTACAGAATATGTGGGAGTGATTTTGTTCCATCTAGCTCCATTTCTACAGCCGTGTTCTCAACTGTTTTTGTTTGAATGATTGTAATTATGGCACACGTCTGCCTGTTATTGACATGTTATTGTTTTTATGTTGTAGGGCTGCTGCATCATCAGACGATCACGAGTGTCAACAGACCGTCAGAGAAGAGAAGATGATCTGAGCTGAGGCTCTGAGGTGAGATGATTTATCAACAGCTCACTTTTTAAACATGTCACTAAGACATTGTTCTAACTCTGATCATTATGACATACTACAGTGAAAACATGTCAGAAATGAATGAATTTCAAACATATTCACAATCTCAGTGACCTCTCAGATCAGACTGATGTGGCTCACTGCTCAAGCTGAACTCAGATGTTTTCAGGAGATCAGGTCAAATGAAATCGTCAGTGATCAGATTAAAATGAAAGAATTAACATTTTTATTCTCTAAATATGAGCTATCAGCTCATTTTTAGCATTATGTGAGTGCCATAAAACAAATAACAGCATTTGTAGCTGATAATTTCTTTTTTTATATTTAATACCACAGAACTTTTATTAAACTGAAGCCACATTGATTATTGATCGATTGAAACTTAGAACTGCTGAATGAAGACCTGGTAGAAGACGTCTGTGTGCTTCTGTGGCTGAAGGAGTTCTTCCTCCACCACATTTTATTATTTTAAAGGTGAAAAGAAAACTGTTACAAACATAAAGTAAAATAATTAGGAGTAGACAACAAAGATTCATGTTTGTCCCTGAGTTTTGACCTTCAGCAGCAACAAACAAAATAAGCAGCAGATGGCGCCATTTCTCCAAACAACAGTCATGTTCATGTTTACACTCTCATAATGTCTCCAACACCTCACAGAGTTTTTATGAATGATTACATAAAGATGATTTTAATCAATTATTTAAACTCAAATGAAGATAAAATTACATATGCTTATACGAGGATGTTCTGGTGCTAGTGAGGCAGAAAGTCTTTTAGAAGGAATTAATGTTTTAAAATCTACAGACAAACAAGAGACTTCAATTTGGCTGTTATGTGTTGAAATGAATGTGAGAGTTTGGCCTGTACCTGGAGTAGAAACCATTTTAATAGTTCAAATCAATTTTAAGGAGTTTTTACTACTACTTTTATTTTTTCTTCCTTACATTTATATTAATTGTACAAATGGACAGTATTCAAAACAGGGTTACAACATACTTTCCAGGCAAAATTAAAAGATAACAGGGGAATAAAAGAATAATAAAAGAGAAATGTGAGGAATACAATGACAGAAAGTGTAAGACTTAAAACAGAACAGTGGAAAAGCACATAAGAGCCAGAAATGACAGAAACAGAGAGCAAAATAATTCAGGATTATTTCCACCTAAGATAAGAAGGAAGAAGGAAATTAAAAAGACTAAAACTACCTAAAGATAAAAAGAAATAGGATATAAAATGAAAGTAAATAAAACCATGAGGATAAAAAGTTAAAGATAAAAAATGAAAGGAGTTCATATTATTCTGACTGCCTGTAGCGTCATGAATCCTCAGATCTGACTCCAGTTCATGTGACAAACACAGGATGTTGTTTCTGTCTCATTCCAGTTGTTACGATGTTAAAAGTTCAAATGCAGCTCAGTGTTCATCAGATTTTAGTCTGATGTTCGTGTCTCTCGTATCTGCAGGTGGACTGATGTTCAGTCTCTCAGGACGGCCGCAGGATCTTCATCATCATGTTCAGTCACGTGAGTCATGCTGCTTCTTCATGTTGTTGTGCTGTTAGCTTCAGTGTTAGCACGTCTTTAACTCCTGATGGAGTGACAGATGTTTCAAGGACCACAACAATTTTATTCTAAGAATCTAAATTTTTATTAGTTATGCTAAAGTAGGGGTGGACTCTAATGTTTACTGTTGTTTTAAAACTAGCACAGATCAGTGGTGGTTCATTAGCTCACAGTGCTAGGTGGCTAATTGAGTGATTTTATGGATTTATTTTCATTTAGAGCTTAAAATATTGAGTGTATGTAATATGAAGCTAAACTGTTTACTGGTGTCAGTTTTAATCTTGTATGTGGGCTGTTAGAGGCTCACTGAGGATTTTCTCTGTCGTGCTTTAATGTAGAGAATATTAATCAACAGGTACAGCAGAATATTAGAAATAATGTTTTTAATTTAGCTCTTTAGAAAAAAGGGTAAAATAATTGATTTGTTCCCAATCCTCTTCTGTAAATAGACTTTCATTCATTGATCATGTTAGTTAAACAAATTCGATCCCACTGTCTTGATTTGAAGTTGGAGCAGTGTTATTTATTCAATATTCATTGATTGGAGGTCATTTTGTGTTTTTTCTGTTGGTGTAAAGACCTGCAGCCCCAAAGCAGAGGAAATCAAACTCCTCTAGGGTCTTTACATCGACATAAAAATGATTAAAAGTACATTAATTAATGTGTTTGTGAAGTGCTTATATTTCAATTTAAGATCATGTCAGTTATTTGAAAGAAAATCACAGACAGCTGTAATTGTTGATTATAAGTGCTTTTATTCATATTAATTTCATCAAACAGCAATAAATCCAAAAAAGAGAAAATCCTCCTCTGAGCAGATTAACACTAGTAAACAGTTTAGCTTCATATTAAGTAAACATGTGACATTAAATCCATAAAAACACTCAATTAGCCACCTAGCACTGTGAGCTAATCAATCACCACTGATCCTTGCTAGCTTTAAAACAACAGTAAACATTAGAGCCTAGCTCTACTTTAGCATAAATAACAAAAACTTTGATTCTTAGTTAGAATAAAATTGTTGTGATTCTGGAAACATCCGTCGCAGCATCAGGAGTTAAAGACGTGCTAACACTGAAGCTAACAGCATGGGGGGATGGGGGGAGGGGGGGCAGATGGCCCTAAAGGGGGGGTCTGAGGGGGGGGTGCACTGTGATTTCAAAAAAATAAAGCAGCCATGGATTCGAGAGTCTTTTTTTAATTTATGAATGAAAAAAATACACAGCAGAATTTGAGTGCGCGTGGGGTGCCTGAGTTTTAAGGTAAATCCTGATCAGATCCAAACCCCGCCCTGGGGGGTGTTGTTCAATTAGGGAGGCTCCAGTGGTTTTATCGTCATGTTGCTTGTAAACCAGGTTTCAAGTTAAAATATGCAGGAAATCCTTAAAACATCTCTCACTTCATCTTTTCTTTATTGATTAATGACAAAGAAATCAACAATAAGCTGAGAGTTGAAGGAACATGGAGACACTTGTTATCTTAAAACTACAAAATAAACTCCACAAATAACAGGCAGAGCAATGAGTTTAGTATGGAAGTCAATTTATGCCATCAAAAATACACGAAAACATGCCCTGAAAAAACAGTCAGACTTTTCTCTAGGACTGTTATTTTTATGTACAGGATTAAATATTTTCCAAAGATTCATAACATTTTAATTAATATAATATTTTAATTAATTGCATATTTACGTATGGAGGCCCCTTACAGCCACTGAAAAAACTAATGTCACTGTGATAACCTGAAAATGTTTGCGTACATTTTAGTGGCAAGTATTAGCCTCCATACAAAGTACATATGTAATTACTAATTTATTTTTTTGCATTGTTTGTCACAACTGAAAGAAACTGATGACCAGCAATGCAAAAAAATATAGTTATTACATATTTACTTTGTAAGGAGGCTAATATTTGCCACACTTACAAAGTACATATGTAATAACTATTTTTTTTCATTGCTGGTCATCAATTTCTTTCAATTGTGACCAACAATGCAAAAAAATAAATTAGTAATTACATATGTACTTTGTAAGTGTGGCAAATATTAGCCTCCTTACAAAGTAAATATGTAATAACTATATTTTTTTTGCATTGCTGGTCATCAGTTTCTTTCAGTTGTGACCAAAAATGCAAAAAAAATACATTAGTTATTACATATGTACTTTGTAAAGAGGCTAATATTTGCCACTAAAACGTACGCAAACATTTTCAGGTTATCACAGTGACATTAGTTTTTTTCAGTGGCTGTAAGGGGCCTTCATACATACATATTCAATTAATTAAAATATTATATTAATTAAAATGTTATAAATCTTTAGAAAAATACTTAATCCTGTACAGAAAAATAACACTGTCAGAAAAAAAGTCTTACTGTTTTTTTAGGGCATGTTTTTGTGTATTTTTGATGGCATAAATTGACCTCCATACCAAACTCTTTGCTCAGCCTGTTATTTGGGGAGCACTTAATCTGAAAGTTAACTGTTGACTAAAAAAATATTTCAAAAATATTTAAAGTGACTTCCTATTTTGTTTTTTTAAAACACTCCTATGCACCACTAAAAATTATTTACAATCATGAATTTTAGTTAAAGCCATATTTTATTTTATTTTTTAAATTTTTTGAAAATTTATATTTCATTTTCACCACCTAAATTTTTTTTAAGTATTTCTACTGGCAGTAATGGGCCTCCATACAAACTATTTAGGTAATATCTCTGTTAAACAGAAAACTTTCAATTTAATTTGAAATTTAACTGTTAATAATAAAATTTAAAAGTTGAAGTTTTTTTTTAACATAATAATTTTACTGGCAGTAATGAGCCTCCATACAAACTACATTATTTACAATCATTAATTTTAGTTAAAGTCATGTTTTTTATTTTATAGATTTTTAATTTTTTTTTTTTTAATTTTATATTGTATATTTACCACCTAAAATTATTTATAATCATGAATTTTTATGTAAAGCAAAATCTAAAAAAAAACAAATTTTCTTTTTTTTTAAAAAATATTTCTACTGACAGTAATGGGCCTCCATACAAAACTGCATTATTTATTAATATCGCTGTTCAACACAGAACTTAACTGAAAAATATTTGAGCAAATCAGTTACTTTTTAAAAACTCCTATGCACCATTAAAAATTATTAAGAATCATTTATTTTTTTTATTTTTTATAAAAAATTCCTATAAAATTTTGTATTTTATTTTTACCACCTAAAATTATTTATAATCATGAATTTTTAGGTATAGCAATATTCAAAAAAAAAAATCAGTCATTTTTTTTAAGTATTTCTACTGGCAGTAATAGGCCTCCTTACAAAACTATACTATTTAGTAATATTGCTGTTCAACAGTGAACTTGAGCAAAAAATATTTGAGCAAATCAGTTACTTTAGTAAAACTCATATGTGCCACTTTAAATATGGCATGAATTTTAGTTCAAGCCATATTTATTTATTTTTTAGATTTTTATATTTTACAGATTTTAAAATTTTTATAACATTTTTTATAAAATTTTCTATTTCATTTTTACCACCTGAAATTATTTATAATCATGAATTTTTAGGTAAAGCAATATTTAAAAAAATGTAATTTTTTTGTACTGGCAGTAATGGGCCTCCATACAAAACTATACTATTTAAGTAACATCATACATTCCCTCAAACAGCTGACTCCATGTTCCTCCACATCAACAGCATCACTGTTGTTCTTCAGTCACGTCTCAATAAGAAAAGATGAACTGAGCAGATTTATTCAGCTAAACACCTGGAGCACAGAACATGAGGATGAACCAGAGCCTCCCTACCTGAACCTCAGGCTGGAGAAGATCAGGTCCAGCTGAAGGTGTGGAGTCCCTGACAGTCGGAGGCACCTGTTGATGAAGAAAAAAAAAACTTTAGGTCCATAAAATCACTTCATGCTTTAATGATGTGTTTTATTTATTATCGTTTTGTTTATGTGCTGTAGTTTGTAGTTTTTATGCCCTCTGTGTAGATAAATTCACTTATGAGCAATAAATGTCTAATCCATTCATTTATTCTTTTTTAACTCCCAATGTTTACTGTTATTCAGAGGCAGCAATAGGCTTCCACACAAAACTATAAAATCAGTAATAAAACTATTAACTGATGTGTGTCAGTCGTTACAATTCAGATTTAACCACCGCCTGTCTTATTTAACTGTTAGAAAAATGTAAACATTAGTTATTAAAGATGAAAACTTTTTACCTTCACTTATAATATTTAACATTAGTGAAAATAAGTTAAAACAGAAACAAAAAAATATAAAAATGAAATGGCAGTAAAGGACCTCCATATAACAATAACATTCATCACTAGTTGACAGTTTTGATACACTAAAGCAGTAGTGTTGTATAAAAGACAATTATTGCTGTTAGAAAAGTTTGGAACTTTGATTTTTTTTTTTTTTTGGTCAACGGCACCAATGGGCCTCCGTACAAAGACTGTGGCTGCAGGTGGAGGTGAACAGTTAGCTGCTCTATACTCTAAAAAAAAGTCTGACATGTGAATTTGTTCGATTCTTTCTGTTCTTTAATAAAATCAGTTGGTGTTTATTTCATATCACCATCAGCATTACTGCTAAGTACATACAAGCCTTGCTTCATTGATGAACTGGTGACGTTCACTAATGTGCCGCCGTATAAGCTTTTCCTCTAAAGACGACCCATTGGACTTTTCAGTAACATTAAATACCCAATGACTGTATTAAAGCACAGAAATAATCCACTGAAATACTGATGAAACAAATTCTAACACTGACAGCCTCTCTTATGAATATCTAAAGTGTGTGACTTAATCATTTTTTTGTGTTTGGATTTGACTTCTACAAAAACTATATTTCATAACTAACTCACCAGATACTTTTTTATCCTTACTTGACTTGACTGAACTAAATATATTAAAGCAGTGATGAAAAGAGGTTCATCATGACACCAATATCATGACTTATTTTTCTAGTGGCCTCCATACAAACCTCCTATCTCCTTTTTGAAACAGGTATGGTGGTTTTATAAACTTTCACCAAATTAAAGTAAAAAAAAAAAAAAAAAAAGTCTGTAATCAGTACAATATAATATTCATTCATTCAGCAGATGAGTCTTTTTATCTCCTGAAAAGTGGGAGGTTTGTGCCCGACAGCAACAAAATAAACTCTGTGTGTACTTTTGAAACACCTCCTCACAAACTTTGATAAATTGGTTATTAAAAAAGTAAATTTGTGTGGAAGACTTATCGCTACATTTTGACCCTTTCTTCATAATTTTGGGGCAAAAATTCAAAATTCTGAGATTGTATTAAGATTTCTTTAGTGGCACAAATGGGCCTCCGTAGCTTCTTCCAGATCTACACTGAGCTTTACTGTGTCACAATTTACTCAGAACAAAAAGATAACATAAACTTTCTGTAAATTTCAGACATTATTCAGCTAAAACCCTGGGACACGAGACCACCATAGAAGAAGCTGAGCCTCCTTACCTGAGTGTGAGGACGGGAGACGTGGAGTCCATCCAGTCGTCCTCTAGGAGCTGCTGGACGTGGGTCATCAAGTCTCTGATGATAAAGAAGAAACAAATTCTTTAAATCCTCAAAGTTTTGTCCAGTTGACTTCATGACTGTCAGGGACAGACGACTTCAGTAACCAAGAGGGACACGTGAACTTTCCCCTCGATGCCTGAGGGTTGGATTGTTGGAAACTGAGAGACGTCCTGTTGACTTTTAGATTTTTACTGATTATTAAATTTGATTTTACCAACACTTTGATTTCCACTTCAACACAAAGGCAAGTTTTACAGGAACAATTACAGCTGGATTTTCTTAAGAATGTTGCATTTTTAACATCTTCATGGTCAGTTTTGTTTGGTGTTCATTTATCTGAGAGAAGGAGGACAGCACGGTGTCCACCCCGACTGACGTTAAGCAGCTTTTTGGTCTGTTTGTCATTTAAAGCAGCAGCTGTTCAGTTTACTGCAGCTCCACGTCTGACTGTAAACTGTTTGTTACATCAATAAAATCTGATTTTATTGAACTGATGGTTCTTTCATGTATTTCATTGTGTTTAATATCAGCTTCACAAACACTTTCTGTTCAAGAAAATCCTACCAAACAATCAATCAATCAATCATCTGTATTGATCTGAAGTCATTTCAGAGATTATTTTGACCATGTGAGCCAGAGCAAAGAAACACACGGCACCATATGCACCACCTAAAATTAATTTGACTTATGAATTTTCAGGTAAAGCAATATTAAAAAATAAAACATTTGAATTCATTTCATAATTTTTTTTACAAGTATTTGTACTGGCAGTAATGGGCCTCTATACAAAACTATACTCTTTAGGAAATATCATACATTCTCTGAAACAGCTGACTCCATGTCATGAATTTTAGTTACAGCAATATTTAAAAATTTATTAAAAATAATTACATATATATATCTATATATTTTAGCAAATCAGTTACTTTTGTAAAGCTCATATGCACCACTTGAAAATTATTTACAATCATGAATTTTTACGTAAAGCAATATTTGCACTGGCAGTAATGGGTCTGCATAAATAGGCTGTTCCTCTAAAGACGACTCATCGGACTTTTCAGTAACATTAAATACCCAATGACTGTATTAAAGCACAGAAATAATCCACTGAAATACTGATGAAACAAATTCTAACACTGACAGCCTGTCTTATGAATATCTAAAGTGTGTGACTTAAGAATCATTTTTTTGTGTTTGGATTTGACTTCTACAAAAATATATTTCATAACTAACTCACCAGATACTTTTTTATTCTCACTTGACTTGACTGAACTAAATATATTAAAGCAGTGATGAAAAAAAGTTCATTATGACACTCAATGTCATGACTTAAGAGTTGATTTACTTTTCTAATGGCAGGCTTGGCCTCCATACAAACCTACATATCTCAAACCTCCTATCTCTTTTTTGAAACAGGTATGGTGGTTTTATGAACTTTCAACAAATTAAAGTTAAAAAAAAAAAAAAAAAACAGTCTGTAATCCGTACAATAACATATTCAGCAGATGAGTCTTTTTATCTCCTGAAAAGTGGGAGGTTTGTGCCCGACAGCAACAAAATAAACTCTGTGTGTACTTTTGAAACACCTCCTCACAAACTTTGATAAATTGGTTATTAAAAAAGTAAATTTGTGTGGAAGACTTATTGCTACATTTTATCCCTTTCTTCATAATTTTGGGGCAAAAATTCAAAATTCTGAGATTGTATTAAGATTTCTTTAGTGGCACAAATGGGCCTCCGTAGCTTCCTCCAGATCTACACTGAGCTTTACTGTGTCAGAATTTACTCAGAACAAAAAGATAAAATAAACTTTCTGGAAAAGTCAGACATTATTCAGCTAAAACCCTGGGACACGAGACCACCATAGAAGAAGCTGAGCCTCCTTACCTGAGTGTGAGGACGGGAGACGTGGAGTCCATCCAGTCGTCCTCTAGGAGCTGCTGGACGTGGGTCATCAGGTCTCTGATGATAAAGAAGAAACAAATTCTTAAAATCCTCAAAGTTTTGTCCAGTTGACTTCATGACTGTCAGGGACAGACGACTTCAGTAACCAAGAGGGACACGTGAACTTTCCCCTCGATGCCTGAGGGTTGGATTGTTGGAAACTGAGAGACGTCCTGTTGACTTTTAGGTTTTTACTGATTATTAAATTTGATTTTACCAACACTTTGATTTCCACTTCAACACAAAGGTGTGTTTAATATCAGCTTCACAAACACTTTCTGTTCAAGAAAATCCTACAAAACAATCAATAATCAATCATCTGTATTGATCTGAAGTCGTTTCAGAGATGATTTTTGATCATGTGAGCCAGAGCAAAGAAACACACTGTGAAATCTCACTTTATTGTTAGTAAGAAAATATTAAGTGTAAATTCAGATCTCTGAGTGTGGAAACATTTGGTCTGCTCTTCTTAGCTCACTGACACAGAGAGGAACTGTTGTGGTTATAAAACACTTCACTCAGCATATAAAAGGACAAATGTCCTCAAATTACTGCCTGATAGAAAAACTCTTAAACCTGGTCAAATATATGTGTCTAATCCACCAGAGAGTTTAACAACGCCCAGTTTTTTTAACTTTGACCAGAGGGACAGTGTTGCAGGTGTTTGGTAAAAACAGTGAGCTGACAACAAATCAAGCACAGGACGGCCGATGAGCCGACTTCAGAGAATCATCACGACTTAAAGAGCAGAGAGACAAAACAGAGACGTCCAAAATAACACAGACCAGGATCTACGATTTCAGATAATGAAGCTAATGAAGACCTGATACATTAATCAGATATGTTTAAACATAAAAGAAAAAATATTAAAATGTTATGCCTGCAACAGTTTACAAAATACAGTGAAAGAGAGAGGGAGAGGGTGGAAATAAAAAATAAAAACAGAAGCACATCTGCTCTGGGTGTGGATTCAGTCTCCCTGAAACTAAACACCTAAAAATATTCATGTTGCATTAACAGCTGAAAATGCTTTTAAAGTTCTTTGAAACTGTTTAAATGTTTTTTGGACATCACTGACAATGAGGGCAAAATCCAATTAAAGTTTGGCTGAATTAAAAAGATCGTGTGTGTGTCTCATCCTTTTGTCTGTTTTTGTGCATGTGCTTCACTCACAGTGTGTGTTTAAGAAAATGTTTGAATGATTGAATAAACTCAGAAACACTGAAGAGGACGTTAATGTATCAGCCTTTGCTCTCATGTGTTTTACAATAAAAACTTATTATGATCTGATATTTAGTCACAAATTAAACCAAAGCAGAGAGAACAGCCTAAAGTGCATTTGAAGGCTTTATAAACTTTATAATCTGACTTCAAACTCTATTTTGTTTTATTTTTGTTTTATCTATTTAAACTCACGATACTTTTATTTTAATTATCCATTTCTTCACTACATTAAGTTTTATATCTTATAACCTCTTCAGCCCCATGGGACCCAATTTAGGGGCTCAGGAGAAAAGCTCCTCCACACGACAGCACAAGCAGTGAACTGTGCCTTTAACACTACAGTCATGTCTGCTTTTATTTGACAAATACATATATTTTTGACTTTTGGTCAAACATGCACTGTTTTTCCAAATCCTCACCTGACCGTATTGTTATCAAACCTCTGAATTTTTCTCTGCATCACTTTAGAGATGATGTAAACATATTTTATTATTCATTTTTAGAGTTTCACAGCCACTCCAGCAGCATCATTTCTAAGAGAGATATTCACAATAAAAAATTGTTTTTGTTTAAGGCGAGGATGACATTTTTTGATATTATTCTGACCTCTATCTTAAGTGTTACTTTTATTATGACACCAAAATTATTCAAATAGACCTTGTGGTTGCAGAGATACACTCTTTTCTTCATGGGTATGGGTTTCGAGCAGGAGGCTTAAAAAAGAGGGTCGGGCTGAACAGGTTAAAGCATATTTGACCTGTTAGAGTTTTTTTTATTTCATTTAAGTTTTCATTATCCTGTTATTAGTTATTATTATTAAGTGATCTCTTATTGTGTTACTATTCTTTATTTTTAATGTTTTTAAGGTCTTTCATTCAAAGATTTTAGTCGTTCTCCTGTGATTCCTCATTTTAAATTTAAAAGCTGCATCAGGGCTCATTTTTATTTATTTATTTATTTTCTTTCTTTAACATTTTTGGACATTATTTTAACCTTGCGTGGCTCATGTGATGGTTTCGGAGTCTTTAATTGTTGAATACTTGTTTGTAAAATGTTCAAATGTATGCAACCCCAAAAGATTCATAAATAAATAAATAAAAACAACATTTTGAAATAAATACCACTTTGATAAATAACAGACAAATATATAATATGGCCATTAAATTGTAAAATAAGGCAATATTATTATTATGGAATATGTTTTATTATTCTTTAATATCGAATTATTATAATTAAATATTTATTTTCTCGGTCTGTCAATCAAAGCACAAAAGGCGGAGTCAGTTCAGTGATTGGCTGATCCTTTACATACACATTACAGCAGCTCTCTCAGTATTGATTCAAACGTGGAGACTTATCACTAACACCGAGGAGCCTGAAAAGCTGAAAACACGCCTTTTGTGCTTTGATTGACAGACCAAGTCATTCTGCTGAGAAACGACATTATGAAATAAAAAGGCCATTGTGGAAAAGGACATTATGAAATAAAATGGACTTTGTTGAAAACGTTTTTTTTTTATAAAAGCTTGGAAAATACATAAAAAGTCATTATTTTAAAAAGTATCAAATTGTTAAAATGGTCATTATGAAATATTTAATTATAATAATTCGATATTGAAGAATAATAAAACATATTTCATAATAATGCCTTATTTTACAATTTAATGGCCATATTATATCTTTGTTATTTATCAAAATGGTATTTATTTCAAAATGTTTTTTTTATTTATTTAATTATGAATCTTTTGGGGTTTCATACAAATGTTGCCAACATTTCTGTGCATTTCAGACAGTGATGGAGTTTCTCTGCAATTTAACAAACTTAAAAACAAAAAAACGACCAAAACTCTGTAAAGAAGTGAGATGATAATTCTTCATCTGACTAAACTTTCATCAGACTGGTTTTATATTGTTTTTATTCATCATCAGCTACATCATATTTTAACCCCAAATTTACTTTGAAAACATTGGCAAACGTTAAAAACACAATAAAATGTGCCGATTTATCAGCAGCAGTCAAACATTGTGGATCCTGAACAGAAATCTGAATAAAAGCAGAGAGCTGGACTCACCCGAGAGCTGCAGCAGAGACCATCACGTCAGCGCGTCGTCCTCTGGAGCTGCAGACAAACAAACAGCCAAGAGTTAAACTTCACTCTCAGAACGGTTACAATAAAAACTTAAATAACTTCTCTGTGATTTAAGCATCAATACATCTGTTTATAAATCTGATATTGTTTATTGCTCTGCTTTGTGTTCTGTGTTTAATATAAAAATGTTTTGTTTTATTTTCAATAAAGTCCTTCAACAACTACACACAGCAAATAAACTGAACCCTTTTTTATTCAATTAGTTTTTAGCTTAAACCCATTTTGAGACTTTTTTTGGTTTTTATCTTTTGTTATTTCAAAAATAAATGTCAGCTAAAGATTATATTCTGAAATAAATCTATGACTGAAAACGCACAAAAATATTTTTCCATTTTTTTATTAAACATTGTAAACTGTAGGGCGGCTTGGTTATGGCAAAAATCATAAATTGAGTTGAGATGACAATTACATGAAGATTTTAACACATGCATCACATGATTTCATCGCTTTGACGCCACCATTTTAAACATTAAAGAACACACAGAGAAGAATAAGTGAAAATAGCAAAGCCTCAGAATAATAAATTCAACATGTCATGTGGATGGCTGTAATTTTAATCTGAATTAAAATTTGAGTAATTGCTCAGCTCTATTAAATTGAATAAAATACAAATATTAACTAGATTGGTGAAGTCACTATTTTATTCTTTATTGTTAAAATAAAAATACATTGAGGTTGAAACAGAGTTCACATTATTGCACAAAAAACTATAAAAACTGAACCGACTTGATTTAAGACAGAGAGGAAGCATATTTTTAATTCACATAAATCAGTTAAATGTCAATAAAAAAGCATACAAATATTTTCTAAAATGAATTTGGGTACTTCCTATAGTAACTTCATTAAACATTAGGTATTATCATACATTTAATAGGGATGCACAATACTGGATATTTGCAGATATTTCAAGACTAAGTTTGGCCGATACAGAAATGACTGAACAGGTATTTTAAGATCACTTCTACATCAGATGAATATAGATATTTTTGACAGTAGCAGTAAAATTAAGCTTCCTTTGACCTTTTAAAAGCTTAAACACTGTTTAGTTAATGCTGACTGAAAATCCATCCTGTTTTGGGAACTTAGACCCTGAAACTATGATTAATATGCAGAAAACCCCACTCTCTTGATGCAGATACATAAGGCTTAACTATTGGCAGAATTACTATATACTGCAGATGTTGATATCTTAAAAATAACATCCTTATATCTACACATCTGAATGATTGTTTATACACTTTAGTTTTTCTCTTTCAGTTGATTATCTGTAGAAATATATTTATTAAAAGTGGTGTTCGAATTTGTAACATTACTGTTAAGAAAATTAAGTCTTTAACTGGCTACTTCCATCAATTGATTTTTACTTTCTTTAATATTTTTTGAGCAGCTAAATCTACAGTACATCTTGTGTTACATTATTTAAGTTGCCTGTTTTAATGACTTTCAAAATAGGGTGAAAAGGTGCAAAACAGCTTTAGACTAAATATTGAAATAAATAATAAACAGGTATTTGATGAGGATTATAACAAAGTGCAGTTACAAATCACATTAATGTTCTATTTATAAATTCACATGTAACATAGTAATAATTATATTTTTTTATTATTCGACAGTTAGACTTAGATAACCTTTGGGGAGGGGGGTGTTCTTAACACATACACAAACACATACATGTAGATACAACGACACACACTGATTACACAGCCCTATCAGACATAAAATTCCTAACACACAGAAAAAGTAAGCAAATAATTAATCTGAAATAAATATTCTAACCATGAAAACTGTCCTTTGCATAAGAATCACTTTTCATTGGGTAATAATTCATATCACACCCCTGCCCATATCTTGTTTAGTTGTGTGATTGCCAAAGGAAAAAACAGTTTTCAGCCAGATCTGTTTTAATAGTGGGATTTCTGTATCCAAGACTGTTAAAGTTAATAATCTTAGCATACTTAAATACACATAAATGAAACTACAGGACATAAATTATTATTTCCGGGCATAATGAACCAGTTACCAAGTCTCTTAATGACACTACTTTTTTTATTCATATTCTTTAATACCGGAATGTAAATTTGATAAACTGCCAGACTTTCATTTTAATTCATCTATTTTTGTTTTAATTGTTGCTAACATTTGCCAAATACACTTCTGGATATGGTTTCATAGTAACAACAAATATAAGCGTACTATTAATACTACCACTGCAATGCACACCTTCTCCAAAGATATTTAATTATAATTAACTTGAAACAAAGTAAATTTAGCGGCTGGTACTAAGAGAAAAAGAAGTCACCAAAACATTCACCTTCATTCATGTAGCATTAGCATGTTAGCATTAACGCTCTGTACACATTAGCATTCACATTAGCATAACGACCGTTAGCGTTTCCTTTGGTGTGAGCACGCGGGTTAGCATTAGCATTAGCATTAGCTCGCCCCGCTGCGTTTTGGTGTTTGGTGCGTCGGTGTTTTTTGTGTTTTCTGACTCACCTCTCCTCTCACAAACTCTCCATCGGACTCCCGCGACATTCCGACAGCTTCGGTGTTCATTATACCCCCGTAAACGTTCATTTTTAACATTTTGAATTAAATTTCGGTACAAACGTTCAGCTCACGCTCTTCGGTCACTTCAGGTTAATCAGGAACACCTGGGTGAACTGGGCGGAACCGGAAGTGACGTGGAGGTAGTCGTCACGACAAAAACAGTAAAGTGTAATTTATTATTTTATGTAAAATAAGAGACGCAGCTTGTATGAAAAGTGGCTGCCATTTGAAAAATTTACCACATTGATTAACAAAATTATTATAATGATGCATTTACATTTCATTTTGACAAATACTGGAATATAAATCAACAAATTTCTATAAAAATATTTTTGTAACCATAGAAAACGTGGTAAAAAAAAATCTATCAAGCTGATTTTATTAAACATAAACTTAAATATAGTTCCATCATAGAAAATTAATAATAACATTGTCTCTGATTATTGCAATCATACAGTTTTAAAATTAGCCCAGTAGTCGTCCAGTTGTTTCAAACTTTTATGTCAGACCTTAAAAATAGAAATACATTACAGGAAAATTTGTGGTTTTGCAGGTGAATTAAATTAAAATTTAATGATATTGGTTGTGATAAGCAAAAATTTGAAAGCTTGAAGGGCAAAAAAATAATTTTAAAACTGGATTAGGCATGTAAAATATGACTAATAGGAAATAGGAAATGTATTTTTTTTTATTGTTATGACGTCACAGTTTAGAGAAACCATTAAACTGTTTGTTTCAGAATTGGAATAGGTATTTTTGCCAAGTACATTTACACATAAATTATATTTGACCTGGTATATTGGTGCAAAAAATGAAAAATCTACATTTAGAAAGAACAGAAATAACAATGTCAAAAATTATAATAGCACTACATTTATAGTTTATAATTTTATTTAATTTGTATATGTGCACTGCACTGTAGTGTTGTGGACATGAAGAGCAGAATTAAAGCTCTTATGATGTGCCTTGAATTTGCACACTCGTGCTGAGTGGATGTTTATGTTAATGAATGTGCTGCCCTCTGCTGGTCGATTCAGGAACCTGGAAACTGCTTCAAGCTGCTCATCTTTAACACTCACCAGTGTGAAAGGTAACCAACAGCACTGTTTTATGAAAAAAAAGATCACAAAAAAAAGAAAAATCTACATTTGGAAAGAACAAAAATAACAATGTCAAGATGAATAATACTACTACATTTATAGTTTATAATTTTATTTAATTTGTACTACACTGTAGTGTTGTGGACATGAAGAGCAGAATTAGTAAAAGCTCTTATGATGTGCCTTGAACTTGCACACTAGTGCTGAGTGAATGTTTAAGTTAATGTATGTGCTGCCCTCTGCTGGTCGATTCAGGAACCTGGAAACTGCTTCGAGCTGCTCATCTTTGCCACTCACCAGTAACGAGTCAGACTCTGAGGATTGTCCAGAGAAAGGCCAAGACGTGGAGCTGGACTGTCCAAGACTTGATGTGGGCCCAGGACGCTGCCAGGAGGGACACCTCGACACAAATCAATGAGCTGCACATATTCAGTGTTGCAATGAAGATCATACTGAACACGTTTTTACCCAGTATGCATTGTTTATTAATTTATACAATTGCGCATTTTCCCCAAGTCTATTTACACAATATAGTTCATTTCTTTAAATATAGTTAAGAACAGAAACATTCAAATTAGCTGTTAAGTGTTGCATTGTATAAAATACAGTGGCAAACATTTAAAAAATGCATAAAAACAATTGTGAACAGCACTAGATTTAAAAAGTGACATTTAGATCCAGTACAGCAAGTTTTCTAATCTCTGTGCAAAAGTTTGCAAATCCCCATGAAAGGTCAGCGGACGACTCGAGTTAGCAACTTTTGTTCTACATGTGTGCTCGAGAAAGGAAGCTTATCAAAGAAAACGGCCCGCGATCTGCCGGAAACATCTGTACTGTCCATCGTTTTTACTGATATTTAAGTTCTTGAGGAGGAAATGAGCTCAGAGTTCAGGGGGACATGTTCAAAATGATTATGTGCAATATTAAATCAAGACAAACCATTAGAACAGCATACAGGAAATGCAGCACACAGCTGAAAGTGTCGTCTCTCTGACGTCTTACTTGCTACATTGAGAGGCTATGCAGTGCATTCATCTTTTTTCATCATCATCCAGCAGGTCGCTAACATCAGGGGTTTAAAAATACAAAAATAACGGCAAATGAAAGACTTTAATTTATAAAAATAACCGTTACTCCTACATCTCTGTGGATGAGTTATGTGCTGTCCACTACATATGTGTGACACTGGTCATAATTAAGTCGAGTGCAGTCTCCATGCAATACAAGAGCTCGTGTCGGATGTTTGGTTAAAAAACTAAAATGACTAATTCTTCTTCATGCAGTTCAGCCTTAAACAGTTAAATACATTTACATGTGTGACGGTGGTGGAGCGGGTTATGCTGCGCTGGGGTGATGGTGTTTGTAAAGGCTAGAGCAGGCTTAGAAAGCTAAGGCTATCAGAGGCTGAGGTGTTCTCAGCCCAAAGATTTTTAAGTTTTTTTCATTAAAAGAGGACTTTTTTGTACTTTTTAAGAAGATAATGGAAGACCTAAAGCATGCAACATAAAGACTATCTTCAGGGATGGGCAGAAATGTGGCCAGCATTTAATATTTAGGAGGTAACGTCCGTGACGGCAGCTTTACAGTTAACATGTGGCTGTAAAGGACGTTATTTTGAGGCTGTTTTTTTACTGTTTTCAGGTTCAGAGGCTCTAAAAGTTTAGAAAAGGCGTGTGTGTTACATCAGAACATAAATATAAAAAAACAAACTCCCCTTGGGTTTGTTGTTATCAGCTCTGCGTTCACATTGACAGGACAGTGTTTCTCTTAACTCAATTTTATGGGTCATTTCAACAGCTTAGCATGTTCTGTAAATGGTCTTTATATGAAGATGGACAGTGAGATAGCCGCCTAAGAGTGAAGCCAGAATATCTGGAATCAACCTTCACTGGTTTGTAGCAGTTTAGATATTTAGCTCCGCCCCCTTCATGTTAACAGATGTTACATGGGTCAAACTAATAGGTAAAGCTTTTGCTTGATTTATGTGTGAGTTTTTTCTGGAGTAACTTGATTTAATTTGTTATTTGATGTTACATCACAGTGGACAACTCGAGTTAGCAACATATGGACGTGCTGTTTATTGTCATATTCTTACAGTAATGCAGCACATTCACAAATCAATTTGTCCCTGAAATTTCAAGATTTTAGGCATGATAAAAGTCCTGAAACTGCCTCAAAATAAGCCTCCTTTAAAAGCTTTGGCTGCTAATGCAAAGCTAGCCCCTTGCTAGATCACTACTGATATGATGCAGGTGAATAAATACGAGAAAATCTGTTAAAGCTGAACTTTCAGCAGCCATTCTGTTGTTGGACTGTGTGAAGATTGAACATATTAGGCAAAAAAGGAAAATGCTTCTTCTTCGTCGTTTCGGTTGTATAAAAAGATCTCCCGAGCTTGTTCAACTCAGGAAATCCACATAATTCAGTTTCATTATTGCTCTCAAAGAGGGATAAAAGCATGTTGTGCTATACTTTTGTGTTCTGGATTTTTGAGCTGAATCGTTAATCTTCACTGTGAACAGGAGGCACGCTAAATAAAAACAGACAGATTGTAATGGGAGAACGTAGAAATGCCTCGTGAAGAGTTTCAAGTAGCTTCTTCCCCCGTGACGAGGGCGAGGGAGTCGTAGAAACGGAGACTTTGATAGCTACAGTCGTGTGTGAGCATGCTGGAAACGTGTGGGAACATGCGACAAAAAAGAAAAAGGAGCCATGAGGAACAGAAACATGCATATCTGCGGTAGAAAAAGCACGTCAGGTGCCTGGTGTTGCTGGCAGTGTGTAGTTGAGTATGTACAGGGTGCTGACTTTACATGTGTGGTATTAATATAGTGTATAAAGAGCTCTGTAGAAATGGACTTTATACACCAGAATCAGAGAGCTGGAGGGAAGAGGGACGTTTCCCAAAAGGAATGGAAGAAAAAGTCTACAGTTTGTTTTCCTTTGCATATTCAGTCTCTTTCTTAGACCCTGAGTCAAGCGTTAAAGAAGACCGTCAGTCAGTCAGACTACTTTCCTGGAAGCCCCGGGTCAGAAACCGGCCGGTGGAGTCCCAACATTCCTGAGCTGCTGGGGACGTCGGGTAGGGACGCTTGCCGGCTTGACGGGAACCTCTGCGCCTCCTGTTGTTGTTGGAGGTTTTGTTGCTGCTCGAAAGAGTCCACTCCGTTTTGTGCGTGTCTCTGCTCCGTGTCCATGTCGCTCTGAAGCAGACCGGCAAAGTCCGGGTCAGGAAGAGTCTCTGCATGGAGGAGGACCGGGGAGGTTTCTTTGGATTTGAGGGGGGATTTTTCCTGGATGGGACTCTGAGGGAGACGGAAGAGCACAAGATTTTAGACAGAGGAGTGGAAACCAACGGGAGAAAACAGCCATCAGCGGGTGAGCTGTGGTCTGAGCTTTATTCTCTGCATTCTGGTTTAATATTTAGGCTGCAACATGAGACAGGGGTTCAGTTCTGGAAAAAAAAACACATAGTTAAGGTCCATAATTAAGCAAACAACACCTTAAATAGTTTCCATTCAAGGTATGAGTCAATAACCTGTTGAAACCCCTCCAACATGAGAAAATCCAGCCACAATTAACATTAGAGCACAGCCATGGGACACCTAATCCACAATAGTTTCAGCTACAGACATAAAAACAGTCTGTTTTGTGCAGGGCTGAAACAGAAGGGTTTCAGCCCTGCCAAAGTCAATATTTGAGTGGATTTTAATACAAGAACCTAAAATGTACGTTCTGGGGACACCTGGGACAAATGTGACCTTGCTAAAGAAGACATAAAAACAGGATTTTAACAAAAAAAGCACTCAGAGAGTGCAGACCTCCAGCAAGCAGCTCAGTTCCAGCAGTGGCTTTTCCACAACCCCTGTAAAGAATCCAGACCAAACTCAGCACATACATGGAGGTTGTTATCCTGTATGAACAAAACAAGTTTTGGGAACATCACTTAACATTTGGATTTTATATGAATTATTGAATGTCATCAATGGGATTTCCCATTATAAAGTTCAGTGTTTTTTTGTGACACCAATCTGAATCAGATTCAAATGAAATTTGCCTTGATAGAGACAAAGACCCCATATTATCCTGTGAAATTGGAAGCCAATCTGTTGAGAAATGGCACAGATATGATTTTTTAAAATTCCACCCAATATTAACCTATGGGATTTTTTTTAAATTTGGGGAATTTTTTGAATCCAGACCAATATCTGTTTCATCACCAAAATGTAACGGCTTCTTCCTTGAACCAAACTACACCTCTGGTAAAATTTTCATGTAAATCCATCGAGTAGTTTTTCTGTAATCTAGCTAACAGACAGACAAACAAACAAACAAACAGACAGACCCTGGCAGAGAGAATAACAAAGAAACATGACTGAGACAAGGAGAGTAAGATAGTTGGAGTTACCCGTCAGCAGTTAATAAAATAATAAAATAATTAAATAAAAAGTAAATAAATCCCCTTCCTGTCTGCCTTCAACCACTTTAGTAGGCAGAGTTTCGTACCTGCGGTCGAGGTGGAGGCGGGGCCAGGCTGAGCTCGGGCTGCATGGCGGACACCGGCTGCACCCTGATGGCCGGCCTCTGGTAGTCGGGGCTGGAGGTGACGGTGCTGTAGGCGGGGGGTCCGGCCGTGGTCTGCCTCTGGAGGAGCTGAAGGATGGCCTGGATGTCTGCTGTCATCTGCGACTCCAATCTATCGGACAGGAGGTCATAAAAATACATCAACCCAAACAGAAAAATGCAGTGAAAATACTTTTGTTGTGGTTCTACGCATGAAAAATATTTACAGAGTAAATGAGCCCTGGTATTGATCGACAGTGTTTCTGATCAATACAGATTTACATATTGATGGTCAACAGCAGTCCATCAGCTGGACAAATAACCAGCAGTGAATCGTGTTTTCCCTTTTCTTACTCTAAATTTGATCTGTTGTTGGTGATGACAATTATTTGCCTAATGTTGCAGATCAATACCCGTAATGATTGGAGCTGTCCCATAACCCCCCACTGTGATGCATTCACTGTCACATCAGAGGAGCTGCAGCTGAACGTGTTTGTTCTTCATTTGTCTTCTTTCTGCAGTGACCCAATTTCACCGCAGGGATCAATAACTTCGTCTCATCATCGAAGACGGAGCTGTAATTACTGTAAAAAAATGATATTACAGCTCGTCCTACTTCCCTCAAGAACAAAACCCTCTCATAATAGATTTTATGCTTGGTGTTTAAGCGCGATTACTCTCAGTGGAAACAGTCTGAACGTGTATTTACTGATTTTCTTTAGAATGCACGGTGATGAGACTCAAGGTGATCATAATGTGGAGGTGGATCAGCACTGAACACTAGGGGGCGCCGCTTCCTTACAAGAGCAGGTTGTTTATATGGAGGACAGAACAAGGAGGAATTCAAGGATCACTGTGGTTTATTATGAGGAAATATTCTGTGTAGAGAGCATTTTCAGACCTTAAGAGCATTAGAAAGATCAGTTTTAAGTTATGAATCACTGTCCGGATGTGATCCACTTCAGTATCTTTGGATTATTAGTATTCTTTTAAAAATCAAATAAAGTGACGCTGATGGCATTAATAAAGGGTGAAGAGGTAAAGTTGGGGCATTTGGTGGTTCATTATATGGAGGTGCAGACAAAAGTTAGGCTTATACAGAATATATTACATATACTTCTTGGAGATCTGTAACAGTTTATTTTATTTTATAAACGATGTTTAATGTGCAGAGTAACAGGTACATATATCTGTGAGAGGCTCAGCTGCTGCTGTGGTGAATTTGGAGTCTTGAAATGTTTCAAGAATCAGAGACCCTGTGTTGCCACATTATCGTTTGTATTATATTACATGTAGCATTTAATATTGTGAGTTATTCTGCAAATTCTTCCTTTAAAATCTTCAGCATTATGATCTGTTATATTCTATCAAGCTCATATTACTGAAGCATAAAGGTCAAAGTGGTGTTTTTTATTGTGAATATTATTGTGACTTTATCCTGATCATTTTTTACCTTTAAGCCCAATATTCTGATATTTATTCAATGATTGTAAATTTTCATTCCATAATATTGACCTTTTATCTCATAGTGGTAACTTTTTAAACCTTTTTATCCCATTATTGTGACTTTAAATCTTATAATTGTTTCTTTTAATTCCTTAATTTCTACTTTTTTATCTCATTACTTTGACATTTATAACCCTTTTTTTATTTTTATCCCCTTATTATGACTTTAATCTTAGCATTTTTACCCTTTAGCTCATTATTCTGACTTTTTATGATTTTTTTTATCTTTCCTGTTTTTGTGACTTATTCTCAGATTATTTATACTTCTTAATCCATTTTTTGCACCTTTTATTCTGAAATTCTGACCTTTTATCTTTAAGTTTCTACTTAACTGTAAGTTTGAAAAATTCTATCTCTCTTGATTTCTTATTTTTATTTTATAAAAGTGACTTTTCAACCCATACTTATGAATTTTTCCCATATTTTTGCACATTATCTCACATTTTTCATTCAATTATTGTGCCTTTTAACCTTATAACTTTAAAACTGTATCTAATATTTATGCCCATTATCATAACTAATCAAACGTGTTCTCATTTTTAATTCTACTACTGTGACTTTTTTGCCCATTTTTTTCTGTTTAACTTAATATTTTGATTTTTTACACCCTGATTCATACCTTTGATCCACTTATTATGGGTTTTCTTTGTAATTAAAGCTTATTATCTCATAATTGTTACATTTTAAATCATGCTCATGGTGTTTTGTCTCATAATTATGCATGTGCGGTTTAGTTCCTCAGTGTCTAACTTCCTTTTGTCTTCTTTTCAGAGGCAGTAATGGGCTCCCATGCCAAAAGTGAAGTTCCTCTGAAAGTCTGCCAAAGAAGTAAACTTGAAAAGTGCAGACAGCTCTTTGATTTTCTCGGAGAAGTTCGTGTCTCACAGGTACCAGAATACTAAATACACCTGCGCTGTGTGTCATCACATAATGCGGTGAGTTACATCACGGCGTCTAAAACGGTGATTCACCTTTTTTTCTGCAGACTCCTGGTTTTTCAGTCCATCAGCAAAATAAAGCAGAGAGAGCAAACAGAGAGTCCCCGGTGTGCAGGGGGAAGCCTCTGTCTCTCTGCCAGGTGCCTGTTTGTGTCTTTAGAGGACAATAACAGAAAATAAACACGTTGGCTGCAGCTCTGCTCTCTTGGTGCAGCGGGCATACCTGCAGCCTCAGATAAACTCGCTGTAACGGGATGAACGATGACCTGCCGTGGCCCCTTTCCCCTTCATGAGAAACTCTGTGACTTCACCCCAAAATCCAGCCAGAGCTCTGCTGATGACTGACGAGTCTTTGCAATGTGTCTGCATGCTATAAATAGACGAGCCGCTGCCTGTCTGCCTCCCCCTCATCTGTATCGGTGCACCAGCCGAGAATCACACGTGCTGCTCACACTGCTCGCTCGCTGCTCGAGCACAGCTACAGCTACGGGTGTCTGCTCTGAAATGTCTCAGTGCGAGGATTTTTTTCTGGCTAATTATAGTCTGGATCGCGGGGGTTTGGACTTTGAGCTCTGAAAGGATGACTGTGTGGAAATATGAAGACAAAATGATGAAAAACTGACTCGAACAGGGACTTCAGAGTGTCTTTACTGATCTGAAGGTCAGAAGCTTCAAGTTTTTGAACACTTAAGATGCCAAAGCTGAAAGAAAAATGTGGGTTTATTCGTTCCCATTGATAAATTTGCTCCAACTGAGCAGTCAAGCTCCTGCTGGATGGTTTTTAAAGCATCAAGAACAGATATAATAAGAGGCAAACCTCCTCTTTTCTGTCAAAACAAGCGAATACTTCTCAATAATTTGACTCAACAGACAGAAAATGAAGGAACAGGATGTGCTATCATGACACCAGATTTCTAAAAGAGTCAAAATTGATGTCATTGTTGATCCTTTGTAGATATGTAATTGAAAAACACCAACAAGACAACAAAATTGGTATGTAAAAACACCCATATAACATTGAAAAACTGCATCTTCTGGACAACTATGGACAACACATTCTTAGATGTCGGATCCCACAAACGTGTTTTAATTTACCAGTAGACTTGACATTAAATGACAGTTATCTTTGAAAATAATGACTTTAGCTGCAAAGAAGGCAATCACCCCGAAACTGGTTAAAGTCTGACCCACCCACAGTTGATAAATGGATCAGTATTATTAAGGAATTTCCTGAGATGGAAAGACTTACGTTCCTTCTCAGACTTAAAAAGGATTTTTACGCAAGGTGGGAAAATGGAATTTGTTTCTCTGAGAATAGAGAGATATGTATGGGGGCTTTTCCCATCATCTTTATTGAACAGCTTGTTTTTTTTTTCTTTTCTCCATGTATTTGTTATGTTTCTGGCCAAATGAGAAGACCACGGGCTTGTGTGAGGTGGTTTTTTGGACCTCCTTGTGTGTTCTCCATAGTGAATTTTTTACTTAACTGGATATTTTTAGTTTGATGTGGACTGGTAACGATGTTCATGCACTGTGCTTTGTTATTCTGTTGTTTTTTTATGTTTAATTATCTGTCTGTCAATTAAAAAAAAGACCAATAAAATCTAAGTATAATCACAAAACATCACAAAAATACCTCTTTGGCTCATATGTAGGTATGCTATGTTTCTTATATAAAGAATCACTTTGAAACATCCACAGATGTTGGCGGACTCTCCCTTTAAAGGTGTGTTTGTCTCATTGAAAAACCACCTGATTTCCATAATATCCTTTAAAACAATGATATGATGGGATCTGAGCTTAAGCCTGAGAGGGATTAAATAAACGAGGCCACGAATCATCGGCTCCTGCACGCTTACAGTGAAGGAAGCATCACCATGACACTAACTGTCTCACCTCAACTGTCTGATACTTGGTGATACTGTTGTATTTATACTTTAGTAAAGTTCAAACTTTACTTCAATTTTTTACAGTAGTTAATAAAGCTAAAGAAATGCTCAATTTTTCTACTTGAATGGTCCCTTCATGGTTGCCTACCATCACACTCCTCCTGTCATATAGATCTTTTTCACCTGTCACTCAAAACTCCTCATCATCCACATTCTGCTTCAGTCAAGGCGTCCCACAAGGGTCACCTTTAGGTCCTTTACTGTTCTCCGTTTACACGCTTCCACTGGGTTAGAAACCATAACATTCAATACCACCTCTATGCTGATGACACACAGTTATATGTCCCCCTGCACTCTAATAGTCATCACAACCTAAATCAACTGAAATCCGATATTCATTTTTGGACTTCTCTGTATTTTTTATAACTTAATGACGACAAAAGTGAAATTATAGTGTTTTAATTACCCAATACAACAATAAACAGAGCTGGAAATCTTAAACCCTGGTCACAAAATGTCAATTCTATGTATTATTGTGTCTGTTTTTCATTGATAGTGGATAGACAGGGGTTAAGAGTGGGGAAGAAAAACAATACATTCCAACATGGGCCACCTGCATGAGATGTGAGCCTCCATTTATGTTAAGTTCACGGTTTCAGCCCACTTCGCCATACAGGCACCCCTACAACAAGGTAGTGTTCACAAACTCTTCCCTTTCAGACACAGATGATGGGACACTCCCTGAGGCAGCTGTTTGGCCCCCTTGGGAGGAACTCTTGATATGTCTGTGAAGTCATAAGAAACATTAGAGCACAGCCTAGGGAAGCTGACTCAGCAAAACAGCCTGTTTAGAGCAGGGCTGAAACAAAGGGGTTTATAGGGATGCTTGAATTCAATATCTATGAGGACATGTCCCATGGAAAGAGTAAAATATGTGACCTTTAAAGCAATAAAAAGCTTTACCAACATGTATATACAAATTTTCTCTACCTGTTGAGGTGCTGTTGCAGCAGGTCCAGCCGTTGCTCCACCTCTCCGTAGGTCAGGTCCGTGTCACTGTCGTCCTCCCTGCCGGGCGTCTCCTGACACTGGGGCGACTCCTCTACCACCTCGTCGGTACGCTGGCGCACCCACTCCTCTGTGTGGAGCTCTATGGGAAAGAAAAGACATGAAAACACACAAACACGGAGACACACGGAGGGTAAATGATGTGTGTTATTAGAGATGGGCCTCGGGGTGAAGCGTCCCCCCTCGTCGTGCCGCCTCATCATTTAAATTTAGCGAGCTGCGATCGGCTCAGCTTCTCCTGAATCCTAACATCGCTCCAGTCGAAGAAGCCCACATCTGACCCCTGAGAGTCTTTACTCCCCTCCTCGCTTCCTCCTGTAAGAGATGTCTGGAGATTAAATCGACACTTTCTGTATGTTGTCACCGGCGGGCTGTTGATGTGAATCAACATCTCTCTGCTCCGACAGAAATCCTCTTAAGGCTGCGGCGGCTGAATTATGGGATATTACTTTCAAATCAACACGCTGACATGACACAGTTTCCTTGCGTCGGCGGTTAGAACACAGAGAAGTCCTGCAGGAGAGGTTATTGTTGTGTTACTGTGAGTGTGCGCCGGTTTGAGGGCTTTAAGCTGTCAGAAGTGCTCCTTCCAATCGGGGGTTATGTGGGGTCAACGTGAAGCAGCAGGCAGACGGAAAAAACGAGGATTTCTGGGATCTCTATGCGGCTCTGTGTTCAAACTGCTCGGTGAAGCCTGCAGCTCTCTCCGTCTCAACTGCTCTGAAACCCACAGGAGGAAAGTATGACTCTGAGCTTTTGTCTGTGTGAATGTACAGCGTCACAGTTTTGAGTCTGATTTTTGTGCCGGCTACAGAAATAATTACCAGATTCCCAAGAAAGATGAAATGTGGCCTAACGTAGCATGTACAGTCACAAAAGCAGCGTTCCACCTAATAACTCCTGTAAATCCATTATTTGGTCATGACCTCCCATCAAAAGGGGGTGACCCCAGACTGGTAGCTTGGATATAATCCTCTTAGGTTTTTATTACTGAGTGGGTTTTAGGTTTCACCATAATGACACATAATCCTTGTTTGGATTTTTAATAGGTGTGACAGTCCTCCTCCAGGGCTTAGAAGTTAATTTAGAAAAGCTACCAAAAAATCCCTGAGCCAATTAGCATTGAGGAGGAAAAGTTTAGAGGACAAGCCTGAAGATTTATAGAAAATTTGATGTCCTCTTCAAGTGTGTTTTTGTGCTGTTTGAGCGAAAAGATCAGTCAAATTTAACATTTTATATAAATGTCAGGCTGCTTCTCTGTCCTTTAGCCAAAAGAAAATCCCTTTATGGTATGAAAGGAAAGGGAATTAGGAGCTCTGCATGAATGGAGGAGGGAGATGCTTAATATCCAGTTTAAAAGGCAAACAAGTATCTTTATTAACACAAAAAATAACCATATTCACATAACAGCACGAATAACACTCTGAATTCTAGGAGTGCACTCAAATCTAATTTTTGTGTTTTTAGCATTCCCTCATTGATCTAAATTTGCTCCAAAAAGCCTAAAACTCATTAGCAATGGCTTATAATTTGATTCAAAGATTCACTGCTTACTGTTAGATTCCCATTTTAAGGAAAAGCCAATGGTTGGTGGCACTGTGCTTTGCTTTCAGTTTAAAACAATGACCTTAACTCAAAAGCTACTGCTAATGTTAGCATTTAATTAGCTCCTTGCTAAGTGTCAGCTAGGAAAAGACACATATTACAAACAAAAGTATGCATTATATACTGTACGCTGTATCCTTCCTACACTTGAACATGGTAATTGTGTGGTATCTGCTTAACTCGGCTCGACTTTTGGTAGTATCTGCTTCACTTCCTTGACAGTTTAGACTTTGTTGGTACCACGTGAAGGTACATGAGGTTGTCAGAGTGTAACTGTGCAAAAATACTGGTGCATCCTTACAAAAACAAGGGAGGAAACAGAGGCGATAGAGCTGCCTCCTCCTGTGTGGCTTTCTTTCATGGTGAGGAAACTAATTTTCTTTAAAAGAAGTTTGGGAAGTCATGCAGCATCCCAAAGCCGACAACGGGGGGTATTCTATTTCCGTGTTGGAAGGGGATTCAAAAAACTGTTCCAGGTACTTGACATGATCTCTATCAGCATTGTTAAAGTGTCAGCACTGGCTAACAAATAAATCTCTAAGTGTCAAAGCCTATGGTTTAAAGTCGGATCAACACATTGGATACAACCATATCATGGTTCTCACTATTCCCCCACACACATATAACAATTTTATCACAATTACAATATTGGTGTGGGTAATTCTCAGGTTAATCTAGCCTTCTAAAAAACAAGATTAAAGGTTGATGACCAATATCTCTAGCTAGCTCCACCGTGTCATATTGAACTTAAAATGTATTTATTCCCAGCTCTCGGGCATGAACATTGTCTGCTAACTATCTTATTGCTCTCACTCTTATGAACATCTTACTATTATAAATGTATGGTTTATACTTATTTTTTAAAATCTTTATTTACTCTGCATTTTAATAAATATACTTTGTTAATTTACTGTTTAAGGAGGCTTAATTTTATTTTTCCATTTCTTATTATTTCTTTTTGTCACCATTGATTTGAGTTTTTATATTTTATTCCTTAACTTCCATTATTTTATCTACTTATGTTTTATGGCTAAGTGTGCATTAGATACCAAGTACATTTTTACTTCATTTCCTCTGTTTGATTTTTGTTCACTAACAAGGTGGAAGGAAGGTAAATAATTTTCCAGGACAAGTCAAGCTTTTCCAGGACATTTTACTTTTCTCCTTATTTTCCATGTTTTTAATAACTGGAAAATTGGTCAATCATTTTCCAGGTTTTCCAGGTTTCCCGTGACACCAAAAAGTCACGTTTTAGGCACAAAATCAACAAAAAGTAAGGGTAATTATCTGTCTTAAAGTCCATTTGTGGTGTCGCCCCTGCTGGCACTTGTATATCACTCATAGTTTAAATAACAGAGGCTTCATCATCATTAAACATGAACTCTTTAGAGCTCCATGTCAGCGTCCTCACCTTTATAAGTCTGGGTCTGCGTGCTGTCCCCGGCCTGTGCGTCTGCGGCGCCGCCAAGCCCAAGGCCCAGTGTGTGATCCCTCACCACGGGGTACCCCACCACACCGGAGCACAGCGGCCTCTGCTCCTCCTCCTCCTCCCTGCCCTCCTCCTCCTCCTCTTCGTCCTCGTCCTCCCCTTCCTCTGCGGACTCCCTCCTGTCCTCGGCGGCCGACGAGGCGTAGAGATGACTCCCTTGCTTGGCGTCGCAGTAGGCGGCCGCTGGCTCCTTGTTGTGGGTGCCTACAGGGAGAGACGGTAATGAGGAGGTCTGCTGGGGGAACACTGACTTCTGCTTGGAGCTCCTCTGAGGGGATGTCACGGCTGACTCATTATCACTGACAACAGGTGCTGAGCGTCTTACTTTGGGGTTCATTTGAGGACAAACAAAGTTAAAGGAGATAAATATGAGCCTTTAATACCAAAGATGGATCAAAACACATAACAGTAAGAGTGTGAGTAATCCTCACGTCCGACTTCATCTTCACACATGATGGATGGAGGCAGGATACGCCGGCTGCTGGACTGTGAAATGGACTGTTAGGTGTCCTCGCCGGTGTTATATTCAGACGGCGAGTACTGTATTCAGACAGCCTGTAACCATAGTGACCGATTAGATTTGCCTGAATTGAAGCCAAACTGCTGAGTGCTGCCTCCGTCTCTGAGTCCCAACTCTCCGGGCTGTTAGAGGTGAAATTACAACAGTTCCCACGGTGCGAGTCGCCCGGCCTCGAAACACTCTGAAATAAGGCTGTCATGTTGAAGGCTGTGCCACGGTGCAGATTCATCTGTGGTGTTTATGATCTAATGAGGCCTGATAACCTTCATACACAGGTGCTGGGGGGAGTTTCATAAAGGGAGATGAGGAAATTACAAGATTACTGAGAAAGGCTTTATTACAGGATCCTGCAGTCATAATCAGAGGCTCTGCTGCAGCAGGTTTGGTTTTCCTGTAGAGTTTGTCACAGTTGTCCTTCTTCATCGTGATGTTAAGCTTCATCTGACTAACTCTCTTTATATTAGAAGTGTTTAAACTCTTACGAAAGATTTAACAGATGTAAAATGACAACACAATAAGCCAGGAGGTCATTGTAAAGATGTTCAATAAAGCTAATTTAAGAACAAAGGCTGCTTTAGCATTGTTGTTTACAAGAGAGCAAACAGCCTTCATGTGGTGAAAATACTGTGATATTAGCTTTTATTTGCTTCCTGTCACTTTTTCACTTTAAACTGATTTCTTTGAGCTTGTTCCTTAAATTTAGGACATATCTGTGAAATAAGGGGGGAAACTGCATATAAGTATAAGTCAGGGGTGTCCGAACTTCTTCAATCCAGGACCATATATGAAACAGTACATAAAGTACTGGGCCACTTTGCTATACCTGTATCCAAATTAAAATTTTGGGATTTAATGGAGGTCAGTCAGTTTTCAAGGGCCTTAACTGGCCTTGCTATGACAGGATTCCAAACAATGCTCTATGCAGCGCAGAGGAAAGACTGTAAATATTCAGTCAGACACAAAACAAGAGCAAACTGCAAGAAGCTGGCAAACTTTGTGAGACTCTTGCTGCTTGAAGAGGAACCGTGAGTGATATGTGCTTTTTAAGTTCGAGATGGAGCAAGTGGTGCAGGAACAGGAACAGAGCGTGATTAATTACTTTTGCTGCAATAATACAATTTTCTGTATGTTTTCAATTGTTTGAGGACCAATCAAAAATATGCTGGATATGGTCCCAGGCCATAGTTTGGACACCCCTGCTTTTAGTTGTTTATTAGTTGACAAAATGTACGAAAATGTAACTCTATGGATTTAGACTGAGTAGCTAAGAAATGGGATATAAGAGGTTAATTTAAATGAACAAACAACCTAAACATCCTCTTTTTTATTTTATTTTTCAATATTTTAATGTTGTAGGTTTTTGGGAATCATGATGAAGTTCTTACTATGACTACATGAATCCATTTCCAAAAAACAGCTCAAGAACACCCAACAAGTATTTTAAGGTCTGAAGTGTTGATTTAAATGCTGTGTTGTAACTAAATTCTCTGTTAAGAGCTAAAACACAAAGCAGCGCTGCTTGTTGCTTGGACATGCCATAGTCTGTGTATTGACAGCTTTTTGCAATGTGACCTGTGTTAAGGGCTTGAGGGCAAAGTGTCGGCAAGCACTGAACACTCTGGAGCTGTGGCATAAGATTTTTAATTTTGCATCTTTACAAAATGACACATGGAAATAACAGGTGATAATACTGTAGAGATAAAGTTTTAGGCACTTTTGGACATAAAACAATCTAATCTTTGATGAAATGTCACTACAGGTATGTTTACATGACCGTAATATTGAGGAAACCCTCCACTTACTCTACATCTCTGCCAGGTTAAAAATATACACATTTCTGGGTGGTCCTCTGTATGTTTTATGTTTTTGAATTAACAATTCTGCTGTGTAGGAAGTGAGGGAAAGAAATTCTTAATCATAAAAACATTGTTGATGAATGAGCTGACATTAGTCTGTTGTATCGGGACCACTATTCACTGTGACTTTCAGCCACTGTTTTGAGGCAGTCATTTTATTAAAGGAAATATCATTTTGATAAAGCTAACTTAAAATGTTAAGCCAGGATTATTGAAAAGTCTGTTTGGCACTCTGTTTTTCTAACTTAAACAGTGGAGTATCTGACAGCACTGATCCACCATTTGCTCCTGTCTTAGTTTAAACACAAACTTTAAAAATGAGACTGTCAGCGTCATTGTGTAAAGCAGAGAAGCATTTCTTGCTGTCAGGGAATGGAGTAGGATATCAGGGAGAGTGAGTGGTGAATGACATTTGGGAAAATGACCACAGGTCTGACCCAAACATGGATGACTGCAGCCTTATATTTGGGATGTGATCTACGTATCTGCTTCATAACTGCATGAATTTACATTTTTATGCACCAATCAAGTGCAGCCTTCTTCTGAAAATAGCAGTAAACAGGCTGTAAATAAACAGAATCATTGTTTAAATTAGTCATTTGCTCATTAAATCTTACTTTTACCCCACGACAGCTCATTTAATACTTTTCTAAAGATAATTTAGAGGGGACACTAGATAGCATAGAAACTCAGGGACATGCTTTAGAAATGACCAATATGCTACTGACTTTATTTTTAAATGTTCTTTCAAGAAAAAGGTAATTTAATGAAGCAAGTTTTGTTTAACTTGTAGTTTATGTAACCAACACTTCCACATGAAGCTCGGCACAGCTCCAGTACAGTTTCTAAAATTAAGAACAAGTTCCCACAAAGAACAATCTGTCATGCCACTGAAATGAAGCTAACACAAAAACACACACAAAAGCAGCTTTTACATCTTAAAGAATCTGTGTTTTTACAGTAACTATTTCTCTCCAGCTGCTTTATGTGGCACAAACTGCTTCTTCATTAAATCCCTGCAGCTACCTGAAACCACCTTTTCGATTAATCCTCAGCCTTAGGATTCACACAACATATCATTATAGTTACTCACAACTGTACAGCATGTTTGCCTCCATCAGATCACGTGCACAAGGCTTCGGTTAATACCAACACATTTACACACTGATTCGTTAAATCTTGATGTTCTGCATGTTTCTGCTGAGGAGGTCAGATTGCTGGAGCTCATTAATGCTGTTTATCAGTCTCAAACTTTAGAGGGAGTCGGTGGTTCATGTTTGTTTGAAAATCATTAAAAAGCTAAAGCTGTCTTGCGGGTATATGCTAATTATTTACAGTGTAAAATATAGAGGCGTTAGGACATAAGCAGCCTCACTTTAACTATAAACCAAACTATATCACAAGTTGTTGTCCACTCCTACAGCTTAGAGATGGGCTATTGAGATTTTCTGCTCTTATGTCTGTTTTAATAAAAGGTAAACACTCCAGCCGAGATAATATCGCCTGAGCACAGATGATGGGTGGAGCTTTACCCCTGAGGTCTCAACCTTAAGGGCTGATAAAGCTGCCGTGGGACTGAGGTGTGAGTCATCTGATATACTACACAACAAAATAAGTGCAGCATAACACTGAAGATGATTTAATAACAAAAAAACAGTGGTGCTGTCACTGACCTGTAGAGGACTTCCTCCTGTAGGACACTCGTCTTGGGCACTCGTCCAGGTTTGAATCAGCTGCCGTCTTATTCGTCTGCAAACCAATGATTAATGATGAGAGTTAGCAATGTCAGGAACAATGACGCTAAACACATTTAAACCTTTGAAAGTAAATTAAGATGAATAATGAGGCAACAGGCACTGATTTATTGCACTGGTAACATCATTTGGTGCTAGATTTGTGCATTACTCTGTGGTCTTCACGGATAATCAAACTATTTATTTGACTTGGCATCAGAAAGGCACTATAGCAGCCTACACGAGAATAATATCTTTTATAGTATATGAGTATGACAATCAGAATTATGAAAATTCAATGTTCTGTAGGAGCGGTATATGTTAAAAGAGCTGTCAATCATGTTATACTTCAATACTTTTTTGGATCAAACATTAAATCAAGGCTAATAAGTGAGAAAATCAACCCTTTGTCATAAAGCACATTAATAAGGACTATTATACAAGGCATGAGAAAATGTATTGACATGTATATTCTGATTCATGTACCATCTGTTAACATGGAGGAGGCGGAGCTTATGTTCTCCGTCATGGTCGTTAATGGTCAAACTACAAATATTGAATAAAAGTAAACCAAAGACCAAACTGACAGATAACAACACAATGCCCTAGGATCTATATTTGTCATATTGCTGTCAATAATGGCACTTTAAACAGTCTTTTAGAGTATCAACTAATAAGAACTCAATATCTTCAGGGAGTTAACACTTGGGCAAAAAGGCAGAAACATGCTTAAAGATGGACATGTGTTTAATGTCAAAGTTTGATTTATGTTATTTTTTATTATGGAGGAGGTGGAGCTTACAGTCTATACAAAAGCCAGTCAGAAGGTGGGGCACAAATGGCTACAGCTTAATGTTTTGGCTATGAGTAAATATGAGTATGGGCAAAAATAAAGCCAGAAGAAACCCCTACTGTGCTGGCATATTGTGCTGTTTTCAATTGGTGCTAAGACTTCAAGGGATTCAAGATGGCTGGTGGAACCACACAGCCACGCTCCCTCTGCTAACCAAAGCTTATAATGCTAGGTTTCTCTGGCTTTACTACTCTACTCTGTCAGTTATGGAGCCTCAAAAACATTTCTGCAAATCTCAAATAACTACTTAAAACTAAACTAAACAGAAACATTTTAGATAAGCAGGATAATCACAGACTTTAAAGGCAGGATCCATGTTTTGGAAAAGGTTAATTGACTGAACTCTAAGTTTAATATACGGCCCATCTTTGAACATGAAGAAGTCAAACTTGTGAGGTGTACTGCGTGTAGTTAGAAAGGGAAGCTTTAACTGTCCACCTTTATATACAGTCTATGGGTTGAAACATGGCCAATAAGATTTTCCTGAGTAACCTTACTTTTCTGCGGGGATTTTAAACAAATAAGACATGGAAGTATTTCCAAGGCTTCTATTTTTATTGAGGCTTTTGTTCAAAACATGTTTTTGTTTCAACCTTACTCATGAATGGGAGCTACAGTTGTGCTATACTTCCCTTTAACTGGTTGATATGTCCCAAATGATCAAACCTTGGGCACTTTGATGATCTTTTTATCATCTTCTATCTACTTTTTCTGCCTTGTTTGTCCTGTTTTATCTGTTTCGTATGTTATGTTTTATGACAATCAAGTACAAATAAAGAAACCTGAAGCCGGCACTGAAATATCCTAAAAAAGAAGTTTAATTGCTTCACTCCTTGGAGCTCTCTACATCTTTACTGTCCATGGGTTTCAATCTTTTCTCTCTCTGAATAAATAACACAAAACGGATGCAAAGTGCTCTCTCAGTTCTCATAGAAATAAGCACTGATCATTCACACAAAGTAAAAGACCTTATAAGTCTTCCCATTGCGCTCCATTCATTATAGTTACAGCTTACATGCCTCTCTCTATCCGCCCCGCCCTTAGAGCCTGTCTAATACCCCTTATCTCTCACTCTTGTCTTTTTAGAAACGGGAGATTAAAGAAAAAATGTTGAAATCGGGCTCTGTGCTTTCATTCCCACGACCATGAATAAATGAAGCACCAAGGAGAATTAATGAAAAGACTGTTCATTTGATTAAAGTGGTCATAGCTGAGATATGGACAAGGGAAAGGCGGTTTAAATCAGGTTTTAAATCTACTCTAAAGCAGATTGATTCCACTTTAAAGCCCTCAAAAAAAGCCAGAGCTCCCTTAAATCAGAGACAGGAATCATGCCTCTGAATACCTTGGCGTTTTCATCCCGCAGATCAAATGTCAGCTCCAGATTTGTGAGGAAGTGGTCGGCGAACTCTGGGTACATGTCCAGCACCTCCAGAATCTCCTCCCTTGTGATGGTGTGGAGGTCGCAGTAGCTCAGCGCACGAACATCCGCGCAGGATTTCCCCGGCTTGGCGAAGAGGTGGATCATCTCGCCGAAAATGTCGTTCTTACCTAACGGAGAAGAGACAGCAGAAGGGGGAAGCAATCAAACACCAGACTGCTTTTAGCTAATTGAGGACATAAGCTTTTCTCTGCAGCTATTTTTGGCTTCTTAAGGAACGTCCACAGAAGAGAAGAGAGAGACTTCCTTATTTAATTCAGCGCAGGAGAACAGGGTGTCGGACAGTGTGTAGTGCAGGATGTGATGACCTATAAAGAGACACGCCACCTGGCAGAGAGCGTGCGAATGTTAAAAAGGCTAAAGGGCATCGCAGGCTTCTGAAACAGGATTTGCACAATGCCAGAGTGCCGGCGTGGGCCCAACATTCCTGCTTCTGTTTGGTTTGTAATGACCTACATGGACTGGCTGCAGGGTTTACATCACTGCTGCTGCAGAGGAGGAGAACAGTCTGGAATAACTCTGACAAAAAGTGGACGAAATAGGAATAAAGCAAGAGAAACATGGTTAGCGTGTCGTGTGATGCATTGTAACACACAGCCCATATGACTGAAGTGTTCGGCTGCGTTAGTGTTAAAATAGACTCATCAGCAGCTTTCTTGCTGAAGCAGAAAAAAGTGCTGAGTTGCGGGTAACCTACAACTTCTACATACATGCCTCTTGCTCACTGTGACCTTATTGTGTCACTGAGTTTTGCAAAAGCTTATTGGCTGAAAAAAAACAGTCGCTGCAAGAAAGAGAAATGCATGAAAGACCTACATGGTTATATTTGGATGCTGCTGGTATTAGCATTACATGAGACATCTCATTATTATTGTGGCATTAGAAGGCAAAACACAACAACAAATGATAAAACACATAAAAAAAATAGGAAATACAGTGACAAATCAAAAATATCATTAATAAAAACAAAGTATTAAGTAAGGTTACACAAAAACAAATAAAATGGCAAAATGACAAATAACTAAACACAACAAGAAATTTGAAGGAAGCCCCACAAACTCAAAAAAGACACCACAAACATAAATTTTGGTGGACAAAAAAAAACATAAAAACGCACAATTGAGGAAATAGGACAACAAATAATAAAAAGCATAGACATAAATCAATAAAAACCACAAAAAATAAACAAATACAACTATATGTAGCAAAATATGACAAAACTAAAAAAACAATATCACACAAAAATAAATTAAAATTACTAAAAAGCAGAACAATAGTAAAATAACACAACACATAGAAAAACAGCAAACTTAGAACAAAAAAACAAACTCACTCAACTAAAATATCACAAACAATAAAAACCCAACAATAAATAAGAAAATGGCATGTAGTGTTTTTCAGTTCTGTGTATTTCTATTCATCGTTTCTTGAATTATCTACTTGTTTTTTTTTTAGATCTGTTGCCATGTTTTCCTTTTCTTTGTTGTTGTGTTTTTTGGATTTGATGTTGTGCTTTTTTCTTTGCAGAATTATCTTAATTTGTTATGTTTGTAATTTGTTGTGCTTAAAAAAATCTGTTTTCTGATCTGTAGCCTTTTTATATTATATTTGTTTTTTTTTGTGAAATTATATTTTTGGCTTTGTTTTTATATGTTGATATTTGATTGAGTTGATGTCTTTGTTGTCATGATTTTATGTTGTTTTATTTGCAACTTATTTTATGTGTTTTCTGTTGTTTTCTATTTGTAGTTGTGTTTTATTCTTTAAAGGGGCAGTTGAGTTTTTAGTTTGTTTGGTTTCTTGCTTTGCTTTCCTATTTGTTATCTAATTTTACTTTCATTGTTAGTTATTGTATATTTGTTGCTGTGTTTTCCTCTTTGTAATTGTGTTTTTTAATCTGTGTTTTTTAATTAGTTGTCATGTATTTAAAATTGTTGGTTTATCTTTTGAGTTTGTATTAAGTGTTTCTGAAATTGTTTTTTGATTTGTTGCTCATTTCTTGATTGTGTTGTTGTACTCTCGTTTGTCGTTGTGTTTCTTGGTTTGCTTTTGTGTCCTGTCATTTGTCTTTGTACACTTCAGGGCCAAACGCACACCTCGGGAAATTCTTCCTCACTTCCTCTCCTCCCTCTGTCACTTCACTTCTGTCCTAAATTCATCACTCTCTCCTGTTTTCACTCCTCTTCCTCTCCTGTTTCCTTTCCTCCCGCCCCCTCGCTCAGCCCTCCATCCCTCCCTGCTTCCACTGTCATCCATCTCTATTTGAAAGCAATCATGCTCACATTTCTTCCACAAACACAGATCCTCTGTTCCCCTCATCCCACCATGTGTCCTCCTCTCCCTGCGGTCCCCTCCGCTCATCTGAGACACGACTGTGAGGCGGCGGCGAATCGCACTGTTCTTTGAAGTCGAGTTATTACGACGTAGCCGGTGGGGATCTCAGTCGGCTGCATCGCGGCACGACGGAGCCATCTTCATTTAGTCGGCCCACCCGCGTCTGCGCTAATGGAGGTGCCGAGTTCAGGCAGAGCTAACCGGGCTGGATGACAGGACGATCAGACGTGACTTTGAAGTGAGTTTTTCCACAGAGTTTACAGCGCTAATTAGAAAATGTTTAGACATTCTGTGAACAGGAACGCTGGATAAATGTCACAAAGTTCTTACATTACGAGTGTGCTCATGCACAGCTTTCAGATCCATTTATCTGGCATTCTTAGATCTGATTTCCCTCGACAAGACACACTAGTGCATGACTTTTTGACTCTCTGAGTGTGAACCAGACTGTGAACAAGGTGTCCCACCTTCAGCAGCTATACTGTGAGGGGCCAGAGGGGGGTTTAGCCTGAGGTGTCCAAAACACATCAAGTGATCTACATTTGTTTCATGATGAAGTGCTTCACTGAAACAGAAGGACTACAGAGGGAATACTTTCATGTTTGGGTGAATTACAGCAAGAATTAAAAGAGAAAAACGGCACTAGTGGATATTTATGAAGGTAATGAAAATGTAAGCATCAAGAATAGAAGCACACTGCAAGAGCGAGCTTGTTGGCTAATAAACTGGACGTCAACAAGAGTTCACAGGAGAACTCCAACCACCCAAGTCTGCATGATCTGGTTTAAGTTAGGATTTAACAACCAAGGTGAGATGTGTTTGGCGATATTCAAGCTAACACGAAGAGTTGTTGGTCTTTCAATTAACAACTAAGGAGGAAATAAGATTAAAAATGTTTCAGCATTATTATAGTGTCCTTTTTCTTCTTAAACTATCATTTTTTGTTTTATCAACGTCGTGCACATCGTTCAAACTTCTTGAAACAGGGCTGTTCTCTGATAGATCGGTGCTTGTCTCCTCCATGTTGGCAGTGCGTCCTTCGCTATAGGTGAAAGTGAACGCAGACTGTATGGAGGGGGCGCAGTCACGTGACTTACACGGGGAAAATAATCAAAATAATCGACATGAGTTAAATTACTGTGATTAGAGGGTCTAAATGTCGGTTTCAATTATTTTTCGATTAATTGCCCAGCTCTAGGTCAAGCAACACCACTTTGTTGATTTAATCTATTTAATTCAATAATAGTGCTTGGGTTATGCATATTAGTCAAACTTAAACAAAATCCATCCATCCATCTATCTATTCATCCAACCAAACAACAAACAAACCACCCACTGTCACAATTTAGCTATCCCTATATCAACTTAGCCAACTCATCATCCATTCATCCATTGACCCACCATCATACCAACCATTTATCAGACAGTCAAATCACCCATTTACCCATCCATCCATCACTGCAACCAACCAACCGCATCAAATCATCAATCTATCCATCATTATTCCACCTAAAATACTGAGATCCCCCAAAAACCACCACCCTTGACCCCACATTTTCATTCATAAGTCCACAGGTCCACCATCCAACCAATCTACCAACTATTCATTGATCCATCCATCTATCTAACCAACCAATCAACCAAGCAACAGTTCATCCAACCATTCATCTAAACAACCAAGAAACCAGCAGCATCAATTCATCCAATCAACCATCCATTCTTTGCCCTATTTACCATCCATCCATCCATCAAACAACCATCTGTTCTTTAGTCAGTCAATCCTTCCATCCATCCATTTAACTAACCAACCCACCAACCATCTACCATACCATTTATTCATCCATCCATTCATAATTTATCCATCTATCTTAACAACCAACAGCCCAACAAACCAACCATCAGTCAACCCCCATATATTCATTCATCAATTCATTTGTCCACGAATACAACCAACTAACCTAGTATTCATTGATATGTATTTAACCAAATGACCATCCAACCACTTATCAGGACATCCATCAATCTATCCTAAAAAAAATTGACCCATCAACATTGTTAGTCACTGAAACTCAAAAAGAGGACCCACCTAGGATGGCCACCACAACATCATCTTTCAGGATCTCGATGGAGCCGCGGGAGACGAAGTAGAGCGCCGTGAGCACGTCCCCGCTGTGGACTAAGGTGTCTCCAGGAGGCGCGTGCGTGGTCTTAAACCTCATAGCCAGGGCCCTCAGACAGCCTTTGGTGGCCCCGCGAAACGCCTTACAGCCCTGCAGGAGGTTCTTGTTGAGGTGGAGGCAGATATCTGCCTGCAGGCACTCTGGGAAACCCTTCAGGACCTGGGAGTGAAACACGGGTCAGAGCAGACGTGACGCTGATCAGATGTGACATCTCAGTCTAGAATCACAGTTTGACGTGTGGAGGTTTGTAATGTGTGTTTGGAGTTCAGTTTGGGGTGAAGCTGCAGGTCAAATTGACTGAATTTCCAGAGAGATTTTGAGACATTGCCACTTGTGTTCCTTCCTTCTTCTCGAAACCTAATTCACCCTGAAGTAGACATAACCTGCATCATACTGAGAGCTACAGTTGACCTGCTTTTAGCCTTACAACAGCTGTAGATAAAGGACAAGACAGCACATTAAAAAGACTTTAAAGCTGCAGATAAACAAGAGCACAGACTCAGACACAGATTAATTTTTTTCTGCTTTTGTGACACTTAGGGGCTCATTTACACCTTAAATTAACACCCATGTTGGGCAATCAGACACCTCGTGGACAGTCAAATTCAGTACCATCCAAGCTCTTTTAAGGTTGAGCTTTTCCATCACCTTACAGCTGAATAAACAAAGTTTCAACTGTCTGAATGTGTCACCTCTAAGAAGACTTTGAAATTATACCAAACAAATGCAAAAACAGTCATTCAGTGCAGTTATACAAACCCCTTTTTCAAGCACCTTTTAGTATCTGAGTGCCCAGTTCGGATGTTAATGCATGGCATAAAGCATGCCCAAAAATGTGTTCTTTTCTTTTGCTGCCTCTATATTCTGCAATAATGAGCCTACTCTACAGTATGTGCTGCCAAACAAAAATCAGGCATATCTAAAATGTTCCTCAGTGTTCTTAAAATAATCTACAGCCTGCTTGGTTAGAATAAAAACAGAAATAATACAAGTGTGGAAACTGGACCAAACCGTCATCCATGTTTGCCTGTTAAAAATACAATAAAAATATGTAAAAGGTCATTTTTTAGCATTAATATCTTCTTTCTGATGCATGAAAAGGCTTAAATACACTTACCCTGTAAAGACAAAGACACAGTGACCACTGACAAAACAACTAATGATCCTGGGATGACAAAAACTGACGGAGCAAACTGCAACAGCATAACAAACACTGAGGGTCGAGGACAGGGGGACAGCTGGATCAACAAGACACACTTCTTATCTTTGTCATTTACACATTAAATACAATGCGCTAATGACACGAGCACAGCAAAAGATATACAGCCTGAACTCTCTTCCCTCTGACTGTTTTTCTTTTTTGTTGTTGCTCGGGACAGAAACTGATCAGTAGATTTGGAAAGGAAAGACTGAACAACATTTGGCAAGCGCAGTTGCCATCGCCGAGCGCGCGGCCAAGCCTCCCACGGTGGGAGGGAAACCTGGCAGTGCACCGGCGAGGCTTGTGCCCACTCTCACAGGCGTGATTCACTCTGTCTCTGGTACCAGATGAATAGCATGGTGCTTGTGTTTGAATACACAGATTTCATGCAAAAAAAGAAGAGGGGGGGACCTCGAGGCAGGCCACGTGCAGCTTTAGCAGTAACACAATTCATGTCTGCTGTAGGGATCCTTCAACTGGTGTGTGTGTGCAGAGACTAACATGCACAGGTCAATACTGTAAATCCATGTATGATGTGGAATCACAGCAAAGTGTTTACAGTATGAGATATGTACACCCATCAGCCAGAACACAGTGACCAACTGTACAGTCTAATGCAGTCCAATACCAATAATTCTACCTTAAGACGCCTTGACATCTTTGCAGACGTGGAACTTCCCAAAATAACAATAATATATATATTTATTTATTTATTCCACATATGAGGCAGCTAAACTGATGCAGTATTACAGAAGAATAATCATTTTCCATAAGGGGAGACTAACGTGTAGCATGTAGCATCATTTCACATTTTATCATCTTATTGTCCTGTTTGTTTTCATTGTTTTTCTTAATCAATACTACTACTGAGGAAGCTAAACATGAGAAGCACTGTAGCACTACAGGGGGTCAGCAGGATGGTAGTACTATCCTGTATCTTATCATATACTGTATTGCAGCAGTTCCCAAATGGTGTGGCAGGGCACACTGATGCGCCTTGAGGTAAGTCTAGATGGTCCTTGGGACTTTGAAAAGCCAAAAATTTATCATTATAACTACAGTATGCAAGATTCAAGATTCCTCAATTTCAATTTCCATCTGCTCTCCATCTAAAAGTGTTTAAGGGGGGCAGAACTTTTCAAAAGCATATCCGGCAGGTGATCGGGCGATTGTTCTGTCAATCACATTCATTATGGGACGGTCAGGTAATGTAGTAGGCAGGTGCTACTGCAGCAATGCTAAGGACAGAACATGAGCTACTTCGTAGAACAAACCGCTCAAGAGAAATGTTGGAAGTGCAGAAAAAGTTTGCAGAGTTATTATAGTAAACTGTGGTCAAGCTCTGATAAAACTGGATACCACAGTATGGTTGTAGCAAAGAGGAGTATTTTAGCTCATTGGAAACAAGAAGAGACACCCTTTTTTGGCTCTTGGCTTCATGAAAGGACCAACTTGTTAGACGTTGAGAGGGTACGATATAATGTTTCTCTGAATTCTGCAACCTTTGATAAAATGTGGCAACAATTTTTGTCTTATCTATCAAAGACGATTTAAGACACTAGCATTGTGTATGATGTAACAGCCGGTACTGACAGTTAGCGCTGCTTTTATTTATCCATTTATTATTATGTTGCTATAATTATTAGCATTTTCATTATTGTTATTTTTTTTCTTTATTATGATTGTTTTTATTTATTGTTTTATTATTAGGGAGTTTTATATATTTGTGTTTATTTTATCTTTCTGCTTGTCTTGTTTGAATTATAATGCTCTCTTTCTTATTGTAACACTGAAAATGTTTAAATAAAATATTTAAAAAAAAAAGATCTGATAAAACTGCAACTGACGCCGTTAGCATCTATGCTAATCTCTGTACAAACAGTCACTTCCTGGTGTCACATTTTGCTCCCTCTTCTTCCTGCTCCAATGGGCCGCTCACGATCGTTGGTTATAAAAGTTTATCTTATTTTTAAAACTTTAAAACAGCACATTTTCAAATGAATTCTTGAATATTTTTGAATAAAATGTAATCAGTGATGCAGCTTCTGTTGAATTTTGTAATGCATTTGTAGAGGATACTGTAATACATGTTAGAAACAATATTTTGCATGGATATGAATAAGGCGTGCCTTGACATTTTGGCTTGATTGTGGGCAAATAACATCTTCCGTGTTATTTCTGTGAGGTATAGTTGGCTCCCTGGTGAAAACGGTACATTAAAACTATAATTTCTCTGACTATATCAACAAAAAAATAATAGTTTACAAACTTGGTCAGTGTAGAACTTATGGTCGAACCATGGTATTGTCCTGAATTAGGCTGCAGTAGGCCATAACATAATGGCTGATCGGTGTGAGTACATTAAGCTGTGTGACATTAAGACACTTAGGGGAAAATGTCCTCTATAACATGCATGTTTGGAGTAATGATCAAACAACTGCATATTTAGATTCAAAGCTAAACAGAGCATTAGCTAAATGCTAACAACACTGCTAACATGAGCTAGATGTCTATCTACCACTGGGAAACATTCATATCAACATTAGTGGTGTTAACACATGTACCTCCTGCTCTTACCAGAGTGGTGGGGTCATTCCATTTGACATGAGGCAGACATGGAAAAGACAAACTTATATAAGTACCATGAACAGTTTCATGATGAGGAAAGCCAGAGTTACTGAGTGAACAAACAGAAACTGTGGCTTTCAGTCACTTGTGGCTATGACTCAACATTACACAGTAAATGCTGCGCTATGCTGACGACATAGCGGTATTGCCTCACAATGTGGTAAGAGCAACTTTCAGGGACAGGGAAGCTCAAAACATCAAACTCACACAAATGAAATAGGGAAAAAGAAGAAGAAACTGAAGGAGCAACAAACTTAAAGTTAGCCATAAATAAACAGCCTAATTAAAGACACACTGGCGCACACTGGCGCTCTCGTACCATGTTCATGTCGATGCCGTTGGTGTACGTCCACGCGTGCTGGAAGTACTCCTCCAGCCGCTGCCTCAGAGGGTTTGGGATCTGGTGGAAGCGGATGAACTCTTTGACCCGCAGCATTTGGAGGTGATACCTGGCCGTACCTGAATACAACCGCTGGATGATGGCCGACACGTTTCCAAAGATGCTGGCGTACATGAGAGCTGGGAGAGAAGTCATACGAGTGACGGTTGAGCTGCGTTGCACAAATACAATACAATCTTCTCCTTTTGTTTAGTTGTAATTATTTTGGACATGATTGCAATATATCTGTCAAACCATTAAATAAACCCAAGGATTAAATGATATCAAAACCTTAAAAAGTACCTTAAAATCACGATTTTTTTCATGGTGTCTGAGATAAGGCTTCGTATTCAAAAGTCTTTAAGTAATAGCCTGATACCTTTGAACTGTTGAAAATGATAAAAGTCAACCAGCCATGGGAAGCCAGGGAGGCTCCTTTAAAGACAAGTGGACTGGAGTGCATGCACAGAAGCTAGGCTACATGGCTATGCAGATGAGGGCATTAGCCTACATAACTTACTAATATTAAAGTTGCAGTAAAATTCAGATATCTGGGAGTCCCATTCTGGAAACATTTGCTTACCCTTCTTTCAGTGGTATTTGGATCAGTGTGTTGCAGGTTAACAAACTCTTGTGTAGTATGTCAGGGCAGTGCTCACAGTGGTGCACAAGGGATCGTGTTTGACCACAGAAACATTTTCTTTTATTAAAATTATTCAAATTACACGAGCAGGCAACCCCATTTGCATAGCTGTGTAGCCTTGTCTCTGTGCCTGCACTTCTCTAAGGGGCCTTACTGACCGGGATCTCCCATGGCTAACACTCTTGACAAGAACCAGCACTTAACCACATTTCAAAATACTTAATCCTGTACCAAAACTCATCTGTCACTCACATCCAATGAGCATGACACAGATGGAAAAGATCTTCTCAGAGTTGGTGTTGGGGGAGACATTCCCAAAGCCCACGCTGGTCAGACTGCTGAAGGTGAAATAGAGCGCCGTGACGTACTTATCTTTGATGGAGGGGCCCGAGCTGGGGTCACTTTGGTTGTATTTCTTCCCTATAGAACAACAATCATGCAGTTACCCTTAAAATCAAAACCAAAGTGGCGCTCAAAAGCAAAAATGAAGGATGATTACCTATTGACACTCCAAGGTTGTCCAGCCAGCCGATCTTATGCTTCAGGTAAGGCTTCTCCACGTTGCCAATGGCGTACCAGATGCACGCCAACCAATGGGCAATGAGGGCAAAGATGCACATGAGAAGCATGAGGACGGCAGCACCATACTCTGAGTATCGGTCCAGCTTACGGGCCACTCGCACCAACCGTAGGAGGCGAGCTGTCTTTAGTAGACCAATCAGAGTGGTGGTCTATGAAGGGAAAGACAAAAAAGGTACAACAGATGATCGGACATGCTTAAATTTATGTTTGTGACTCCTCGCCCTCCTCCTTTTTTTCTATTGGCAGGTAAACGTGGGGGATTTCAGCCAACTGGAGACCATCAGGGGGTGTATGAAGCCCTTCTGCACATTTTGGACATTTTCCTACTCGTTAATAAACCCATATCTTTGTGTTTGAGCTGGGTATCGTCCAGATGGTAGCTCTTTATATGTTATACAGCTGCCAGCTTTGTAACCATATGGCTGTAGTGATTTTACACTAATTTTTGCATTAAATTATTATAAAGTAAGTATTTCAATCACTATTTAAGTGTACTTTTCATTGACAGCACTCTTTATCGTGTTATATTTTGGCTTTCTTTGTATTCTGATGGAAGACAGTGCATCACCTTACATAAAAGCAACAATAACAACAACTGTTTCCCAGAAATCAAAAAGAACAAGCTGCCATCAGCGTCAAAGGTTAAGGTCATGGTCTCGAGGAGCCCCCATCTCAGGATTAGAGGCTTAAACATTTGTAGCTTAAGGATTCTTAATCTTATTCACACGTCCTCCTCACAGACTGACAGACACAGTGGATCATTCCTGCTGGTGTGAACAGATGTTTCAAGGTCTCAGCAGCATCCTTCAGTGTCAACACAGTGTCACTGACTTATGAGCAGCTGCCTTTGACTCTGCACATCATGGCAGTCAGTGTCACAGAGCCTGTTTTTACTTCATCTGCCCACCATGATCCCAGCCTTAACTGCCTTCAACTAGACTGTATGGATCCTGTTTAATGTGGGCATGTGCAAATCAAGCTGTTAGTGGTCCTTCTTGGTATCAGTGTTTACATGTAAATTGTTTGTTTCTGATATTTACACTTAATGTCAGCTAAACCAGCTCAACATCGTTAATGTAAAAACCTAATCAGCCAATCAAATGGCAGCAAGTCAATGCATTAAGTCATGCCCACATGGTTGATACAACCTGCTGAAGTCAATATCAAGCAACTGAATGTGAAGAGAGGGGATTTAAGCAACACTAAACATGGGTTTTTCAGGCACAACTATCTCTAGAGTTTATAGAGAATGACCTGAAAAAGAATGGCATTTCTCGGGGCAAAAATGCCTTGATGGCACCAGAAATCAGAGGAGAATGACTTCACTGGGTCAAGACGATTGTATAATAACGACTCTTTATGACCAAAGTATGCAGAAGACTATTTCTGAACGAGCCACATTTAAAATGAAGCAGATGGGCTACAGCAGCAGCAGACCACTCCTGTTAGCTCAGAACAGAAAACCGAGGCCACAGTTTGCATTGGGTTGGAAAAATGCTGCCTGGTCTGACGAGACTGAACTTTTGCTGCAACCTTCAGATGGTAGAGTCAGAATTTGGAGTGAACAACAGGAAACCATGCATCCATCTTCAGTATACTTGGGCTGCTTGGAACCATTCGAGTATCGTTGTAGACCAGGTCCATTCCTTCATGACCACAGTGTACTCATCTTCGTGGTAACACGCCACATCACAAATCATCTCAAAATGGCTTCTTGAACATGACAATGAGTTCACTGAACCAGTGTTAATTTTTTCAACTAATTATTTTCATCATAGTTTTCATCAACATATTTTTCCCCTGACGAAAACTAGACTACAACTAAAAAAAAAAAAGTGCACATGGACAAAAACTAAAACTAAATTAACTGACATTTTCGTCAACAGATAAAAACTACACTAAAATGTTTGACAGAGACTAAATCCAATCAGACTTAATTTGGTCATGTAGAAAGTAGGGACAAGTTAGGAATATATCAAATCACAGCTTAAATTCAAATCAAAGCCTTACACTTCAATTAAATTTACAGTAGATTTCGTCGACTAAAATGTTGTGAAATTTCATCAGCTAAAACTAGACTAAAACTTAAATAATTTAGATGACAAAATTATGACTAAAACAAGAAGATATTTTAGGCAAAAGACTAAAACTAAATTTAAAAGTGCTGTCAAAATTAACACTGCACTGAAATCCAGTGGCCTTCACAATCACCAGATTGAGCACTTTTGGGATGTGATGGAACAGAAGATTCACATCAGTGTTGTGCAGCCGACAAATCTGCAACTACTATCATGTCAATATGGACCAAAGTCTCATGAGGATGTTTCAAAAGTGTTGTTGAATCTACATGAAGGATTAAGGCAGTTCTGAAGGCACAAGGGGTTCAACCTACTAGCAAGGTGTGCTTGATAAGGTGGCTGCTAAAAGTAGATCATATCGCATCATACTGTAATACACTTTTATGCCTTTAATAAACAGAAGAGTGGACGGAGCAGGAAGTCCAGAAGAAAGGAAGAATCTGCACGTTCAGCCCAGGCCACCACCGCCAACACGTTTCTCAGACTTAAAAAAACACACCATGTAAGAAAAGAAGCTGGTGACAAATACAACAAAATGGCAGAAGATCCACAGCTTGGGAACAGCCATAACAAACAGACACAACATTATTCAAGGCACCTGCTTAAATGCTCCAGTCTGGTGAAGCTAACGCTCAGACTAAGTGAGAGTGGTTAGTGAGAGGGAACCTGTGACACAAGCCTTGAGCTATTAGCGTCTCATGATCTGTAAACACACCAAGTGAGACTTAGAGACCACTAATAGGTCCTACCACTCCCTCCTGCAGCTGACAATTATCCTAATGTCCCCTGTTAAATCATTAGCCTGCAGGAATTTTGCTTCCTTGCGTATTTAGGCCTCAAGTACAGGTGAGATTATTCAAAATCCAGTCCAGGATGTGCAGGTTCTTTTATTTTTTCCAAGAGCAGATGATTCATGAGGCACAGAGTATCTCCGTCATAGAGCGGGGAGAGTGCAGTAGCAGCTCCTGATAGGTCAATTAAAGATCCTCCGTCCTCCCAATCTCCCTCCTAAATCACTGCCATCATTCACCGAGCATCCGGCTCTCTCCCAGTGAATGAATCATACGCAAAGCAGATGAGAGCCTAAATTATCCCGTGGACATGGCCACTACCTTGACTCTGTCGGATGACACGGCACCTGCTGGCTGATGTGGCCCTCACAGCGTGACGTTGATTAAAATCTGGACTTACTGTAAGTCTGAGGCGTTTGAGGCTGAGGGCCGTGGCTAAAGCCCCCATTAGCAAGCAGCTGTATAAAACACATCCACTAAATATCCCTCTGGCCATCTGTCGCGATGGCTTTCTAGGCTGTTTTGGCCACTTTCTAACACCGCGAGACAATAACGGCTCTGATGCAACCTTTGACCATGGACAAAAATGCTCAAATACTGAAGCTGTCATCGAAAAGTGATGCATTTTAAGGACATATTTCAAAAGCAAACCACAAAGGCTTAAAACAACAATCACGTTTGCCAAAATCTGCTAAATTTCCCTCTCTTTCCAGCTAACAGAGAGCAAAATATCTGCCTCTTCAGCTGGTAAATGCTCCATTTTGTTCTCCACATACTTGCAAACTCAGTATTTCTGCTGTCTTGTCAGAGTAAATAGGATGGAGTGATTATTGTGAGCTCTTTTACTGAGAACAGCTGATTGTAGGGACTGGAAACAGTAAAAGCAATGAGATGCAGGAAAGCTTCACTGAGCTGCAGAATCTGTTATTATTCGCGGAAGGATTGTAACTTTAATGGACATCTTTCACAAACACAATATAAATTAAACCTTTGTTAACAGAAAAACACTGATGCTGATGTGTTGTTAATGCTTTCACTTAGCATAAAATGTATGTTTTGGATTTTTGCAGAATATTTAAAAACTTATTTTGGCCGATGCTGATATCAATATCCATACTTAGAAATAACTGTAGACTTTTTGGATTATAGCTGTATATGCAAATATAACTGCTGCTGTTGGGCACAAGCCTTTTATCTTCAAATGGCTACTTCTGAGACATCCCACTAATGAATTATTGAGTATTTTATTGTCATCACTGCACACTATGTTTTGTACTTTGAATTGGTTAAACGTTTCAAAACCCCACTCTCCATCATGGAAGGTGACCCATAGTGTTTTACCATAAAAAAAGATAATCATAAAATATGGAGACAAGAGATTTGTGACCAGCAGTTGCAGTATTTTTCAGCCAACTACAATGACCCAAGTGTTATAATTTGGTTAATGCTGATAACAATGTGGTAAAAGTTTCAGGCATTTTGTGTAACATTCGTGCCCTCTGTTGGGCCCTTGAGAAAGAGGGAAACCTTTGTATTGTCTGCACCATCAATATCAAGTACTTATGTGACAGTATTAGATGGTTACTGAGTAATTTAGGCTCGCTAATGTGTTGTGCTTTGATAGCTAAAATTGAAGTTTTCTTATTGATCCTGTGGTGCAGCTTGTTTAGCAACAATTAGATATTTTTTTGGTTTTGGTACCTCAAACTTTCAAGCCTGTGTTATTAATATTAATATTCTTACACTATCTACTGCATTTATCATTTTATTTACATGTTACCTACTTCGGCCAATCTGTATAATGCTTTCCCCAAAGCAAACTGTTTAGTTTTGACATCTACTGTAGGACTTTAACATAAGTACTACTTATAAGGGCTGTCCCTTTATACTACACATTGGAATATCCTTTCAAACCTGGGGCTAAAATTCCACAGTTAAACTTTAAATATACATTCAAGTGTGTAAAGCAGCTGGTTTACTCCTCATTTACAACAAATCTACGGGCTCATTTATTGGCTTTTCGCCTAAGTGCTGCGGTGCAGGAGGAGGCACTGCATCCCAACGCTGCTTCCTCAAGTGTCCAGCCCCATGGGACTGCATTTTTTGGCAGGCCCCTTGGCGTAGGCGCGCAAAAATGCTGTGTCTGTGTTTCTCTTTTGGTACATTTTTTTCCTTTATTGATAGAGGAGAGACAGTGGATAGAATCAGGCAGTGGGGTGAGAGAATAGAGAAGGAGACCACTGGCTGGATCTGAGCCTGGTCTGCCCACACCAAGGCGAGAACCTTGATGCATGAGGTGCACTGACATAACCCACAAGGCTTTCAGAAACCTGTCCGGGAGCATTTTTTAGGCTTATTTCTAAAGAGTGATCTTGACAGATCTTCCATGCTTCAGATATCAGAATAAACAGCTTGCTTGTGCCAAAAGTGAGTCCCTGCCTGATTCATCACGCAACACTCCTATTACACTCCTAATTTTGACAAATCTTCCCTCCTCACACTTGAGCTTCACAGGTCACTTAAACTGAAAATATAGTTCTGCTTAGTTATCACACGGCACACCGCTGTATTACTCTGAGTTGTAAGAATGCAAAAGACAGCTCCGTCTGTTCTGATTGTGTGCGGTACAGCAGGGCAAAAGTGAGACTGAGTGGGCCGCTTGTTACAACAAAGCTGCTGCCTGTTTCTTCTTTGTTTTGTGCTTCTATTGCTGCAGGTTTTTCACAGGATAATGGAGTCTGAAGTGCCCTTTTCAATGACCTGCAAAAACAATGCAGTGCTTTACAACTCGGGACATTACATCGCAAATCAGTTCCTCTAAATCAAGCTTTTACTATTGGCTCCGTACTGGAGAGCTCAAAACATTTCGCCCTAACATGCAATCAAATCAGTAATAATCTCAACATGAAAGGGTTAGAATTTAACAAAAAAAAAAAAAAAAAAAAAAAGTAAAATCACTCATTTTGGCACAGACATCTTGGCTCAGTTTAATGCTATCTGTTGCACTTGTTTATGCCCATATATCTGCACTGCTCTGGTTGCAAAAGTAACATTTAAATTTTGGTTTTGACCAAATTTTCAGGCTCCATAATTGAGCAAATGCTACAAGTGAGAATGCACACGATAGGCAAAAAATCCAGGTTGAAACAACAGGATCATCATATGAAAATAAGGTGGAGATTGATGAATCCTGTATGTAAATTCAGCACTGCATCATTCTTTTGCATGTGCCATCCTGCAGAGCTCATCAGCTGAGGTTTCAACCTGCCGTGTTTTTAATAAAATCAGCAAAAGAAAAAAAATCAAACACCGTCAGTGATAGTTTCCAGGCAACAAAGGTGCACGAGATGAGTCTAAAAATAGCTTCTGTCTCTGCACAAAGAGCTAAAATAACACTTCTTAAAGACGGGAGCTAAAAACGTGCATGTGTGTTATTTTCAGTCGCAGCTCATGATTGGAAGGAGCTAAAAATATGTATGTTTTTTTGTTGTCCCTGTCACGGAGCCGTAACAAGAACACACATTCTGTCAGCGCACCAGTCGTGAAGCTGTATGATGAGGACGTACATTGTGTCGTGTTGTCGCTCAGCTGTCTGCTCTGGTTCCTTTGCCTGTCGCTCACTGACAGCCTGCAGCCATGGAGTCCCTCACAGAAGCACAAACCTAATGGTAAATAATGACTCTGTGGGGCAGGCGGCCGACATCGGGGGCTCGACCTCAACATGCAGAACAATCTGGGAGGTTATCTGTGTATGTGTGTGTTTGGAGAGTGTCACACCCTGGCTGTTTCAGAGCCAGTGGTGATTTAGCTTGAGAAGAACCAATAAAGATGAAGAGAAAGTGTCAAAATGGTTACTTTGCATTTGACAGTATGAATGACAGTCCCAAATTCAGATTACAGGATTAAATTAAAGGCCTGTATTCTTAAATAAGATGTTTTTTTTTATTTGTTGGCTAAAATGTCCCATTTAGAATTCTTCTTTCCAAGCAAACATCAAAATTCACAGTGTACAGCTGCCACTGGAAAAGCAACAACAGTGTTCACAAAGTGTTATGTGAGTTGAAGTCCTTAAGCATCAGCTGGTGCAACATTGTTATGAAAATGAAAAAATCCCAAAAAATAATAGCTGCCAAAGAATTTCAAAAATTCTTGCAAATATATTGAAGCCAAAATTAGCTAACATGTACAAAAGTATCATTTTTAAATCAAAGCCATACATTTTTTGACAAATGCTAATTTTATAACACACCCAAGTGCTATGCCAAACTAGCATCACCTGGAGAAAGACTAACTAAACCAATACAGCCAAACATAACCAAAGCTAGCTTAAAAAACTACTTTAAGTTTAGAATATAACACTAAAAACACTCACAAAACCCTCTAGTTTTCATCTATTGAGTCCCCAGATCCAGCTGTATTCTCAGTCTGAGTGACGCTCCTGTTACTTTAAGGCTCCCTTCCCTGTGGGCCCAGTCTGCTCTAATTGGTTCACAGGTCCTCTCTATGATGATTGGTCAGTTCAGGTGTTTGGGGCCATGTTGTCATTGACTCTGCATTCATTTTACTGTCACTGCTCTGCACTGGCCATGCAACTCAGAGCCAATGAGCTTAAACTGATGATGAAACAATGGTACGACATCACACTGGTAGGTCTATTCGATGAGGCTGTTTCTAGCAGCAACTGACACTGTAAAAAGGCTGAGAGGAGGATGTCCTGATGCCTCTGAATTTTTTTTGCCTTGATCAAAGAAGTGCTCTATCATAAGGCGAGACATGTAGACCAAACTACAGGGCATAAGACTGAAAAAGAGCAGAATGTGGGCTGAAACAAAAACTGACAATGTTAGCATAAATGCATTTTTTCTTCTATGTGCTTGTGGCACAAGCTAAAGCCAATGTAATTCCTAAATGAAAATCCTGAGTACATTTGCCATCATGGAAACAAAAAACAGTGCTTAATAAACTCTCGAAGGCAAAAACTGTAAACATTGGTAACTGAACAGCAAAGCAATCAGTAAACAATCTCTGCTAGTGTTAATGCTAACGCTAATGCTAATGCTTGGTACTGGAAACTTAGGCAGCTGCTTTTTTTCAATTTATGTGATTTTTTTGCAGTGTGATAATTGGATCAAATTCCATGTTTTATTTCTTTTTGTAGATAACAGTCTACATTGCATAAGTAGGGCGCATTAGGTGTGGGTCTCAGCTCGCTTTGATAAGTAGCTGTTTTAGCTCAGTTAAAAAAAGCCAACTTCCATTTAAGAGTAAGTTGACTGTTCGGCAGGAAAGCCCTGACTTTAATATTGCAGAGCAGACTCGTGCTGAGATTTACATCCTTTGTTGTCCCCACTCTCTCTTTAAGCGTCCTCTCTGAGCTTCAGATTACTTACTCAGCCTCCTCGCTCACACATACGTGAACAAAGTCGTTTCTCACAGGCTGAGTGGTTTGGGGAGGCAGAGACCTTTTTAACTGATTTGGCTCGCTGGGGGGAGTTTCAGTCTGGCTCTGATGAAAAGAAAGCGCAGGGAAGCGGATGTGACAGCGGAGCGTCAGATTGGTTTAGCCGACTAAGTGTTGGATAGAAGTGTTTGGGAATATGACTGCTGGAGCTGTGAGCACGTCTTCTGTCACAACAGGGAGCGCCATGCGGTTTCAAATGTTACTGCTGAAACCCATGTGTGCATCAAAGATTCATGTTTGGTAGTTTTAAGTGCAGATCAGAGGATTTGATTCAGACGTGCTGAACATAGATCATACAGTCCTTTAACAAACTGAAGATCAATTCAAACTAAAATCTCCCCCAGGATCGACCGTCCTGCCAAATTGTTAAATAACTGACAATAATGTATCATCTGCTTTGTCATGAGTCTTGCCAAATTTCCCCTTGAGCGTCACATTTTTATCATCAATCATGTTTTAATGTCACATTATGTAAATCAGACAGGCACCAGATTCTTTTTAGGGCTTTTATGGATCATTCTCAGATGTGAAATAGTCAAATTTAACTTAATTTCTAAAAAGACAGATGAAAATAAGTAGACATTTTATTAAAAATAAGGTATAAAAAGTGTTGCAGCTACCTTAAGTTTCATTAGTCCAGGCTGATTTGCATTTACTTGGCTATAAAGTAACTTCAGCCTTAACTTACTCTTTCTAGTCAGGGACAGATTAACATCCCTGCCAGTGTAAGCAACATGTCACCTTCCAATTTTATCATCTGACCAAACAAACAAACAAGCAAACAAAGAAACAGCAAAAAGGCCTGGTAGGTGTCAGTGAGAAAACGCCGTCTTCGCTGTGAAACACTTTAAAAGTGTCACTTTACTGCAATTTGCATTTTTATACAACCCTAGTAAAGATCAAGCAAAATCAATACCTGTTTTAATATTACAGGGACAAACAAATACCTCCAAGGTACAGCACACTAAACATCAGTCTTGTAATTTGTTCTGTGAGGTATCACGTGTTGTTACCAGAAATATTTTTAAAAGGCTTGTTTTAGGTGCACATGCTCGCTGTGTAGCAGCTGTGATTCAGAAGAAAGCAGAGACAAATGCAGCAGGCAAGAATAAGAGCAATACAGGAGCAAATACACAAAATCCTGCACTGTCCTGTACGTTTGTGAGGAGGTGTTGACATATTTCTGCGTTTTTTTTTTAAAATATAACTGTGATTACAGACCTCAGACATCCAAAACCTTGTTTTTTTTTTTATGTATAATTGTTCTGGTTTCTCTTCCCTTAATATTCATTTATCTTCCTGTGTTCCTTCATGTCATACATCGTTAATTCATGTCATTGCACCCTTATGTTTATTCTGCTTTTATTGTGTATTTTTGTTCTAAAAAATGCCAATAAAAAATTGTTAACAAAAAAAAAATATAACTGTGAAAGTTTCAGGAAATAACACCACAATTATCTGTATCACTACTTTGTTTAAAACTTGTGGCACTTGCGCTCTCTTTGCCCATCGCAGCTTCAGGTTAAGCTTCCATAACTTTGCACTTTTTTGTACTATCCAACAAAAAATTTAAAGTTACTCTTCCTTCAAAGCACGTTATCAAAAAAGTATTGAAAATTTGGGCACACATACATTGTTTGCTTGGTAACATTAGCATAAGAGCTAAAAGTAACAACTATTCTTGGGAAACTCTTTCAGCGTCAACATCCTCTACCATCCTTACAGGTTGGTTAAAAAGTCCTTGCAAATACTGATTCTATTTGGGTTGTTCTGATGAGTCTGCAAGCTTCTCCATCAGGTTATAACAGGTGTAAATTGGGTATAAATTAGCTGAAAGATTCTGTAGTCCAAGCCTCATTTTGGAGATCCTTTTGGACTTCTTCGGCCATGAGCAAACATTCAAAAATCAAGTTCTTTCAGGTTTATGACCAAACCAACGGAAGTGACGTTGCCTGTGCATGACTCAATACAATCTATATATTCCAATCTGTCAACCTGATTAGATAATCAAACAGCCTAACAGCTGAAGTTACTCACCTCTTCCGACCCTGAGCCGAAGATAAGCAGGTCAAACGGGATGGCAGCCACCATGTCTATGAGGAACCAGCCTTTAAAGTAATGGATGGCGATCTTCGCCGGGTGGCTCACCACTTCCTCGTTGATGTTGACATACGTGGTCCTGAAGTTTATGAGGATGTCCACGATAAACATAATGTCCACAATCAAGTCCACCACGTTAAGCGGCGAGCAGGAGTAGCCGCACTCCCGCCTCCTCCGCTCCTCGATGTCGTTGAGGAGGAAGGCGGCAGAGTAGGGGGTGAAAATGGCCGTGTAGATGACCAGCAGCAGGATCAGCCAGTCCCATACAGCTTTGAAGGGGCTGTAGTGAAGGATGGTCCACTTGTCCATGCGGGGTGTTTGGAGTTTGTACTCGGGTAGAACATCAGCGCCCAGAGAAAGAACCTAAAGTAGAAGACGGAAAAGTTATGAAAAAAAACAAATATTCTTTTTCTTAATACTCTTGCATAAGTTTAATTTAAGTGAGTCAATCACACATTGACGTCACATTTGGCTACAGCTAATAACATCACCAAAAAAATACTTGACACTGGATCAAAGCAGATTGACCACTTTCACCTTAGAAACTGACGTGAACCTCTCAAAACAGAAATAAGGCAAAACTTAAAGTTAGAGTAAAATGAACCATACAAAGTAAGCCTTATGCTGATGATAAACTATCAAAGCAATGTACTTGCAAGTAGGTTTTTGAGAAATTAATAACCTCAAAATAAAAATAAGAGCTGCTAAATACAAAAGACTGATAAATTGACCCCAAATAATCTATTCTGATTGATATTATTAGGGAAATATGGGTATTTAAAGGTAGAGAAAGTTAAGAGCAACAACTACACAAAACAGGCCTTTACACTGATGACATACTGTTATTCTTTGAAGACTATCTACTTGTACGTCTACTGGACAAACATTCAAGTAAGGTTTTGAGAAAATAATCTATAACCTCTCATTAGATTCAAGCTAGCATAGCAATATTTAAACTCAGAGAACTTCAAGATAACCCAAATAAGTTTATCTTTCTAGTAAACCCTGAGTATGAAACTCAAAAAGGGGGATTCAAAGGTAGAGAAAAGTACAGTTAAGTTAATTAAGAGCAAGTAGGCCTTTACGCTGATGACATACTATTATTCATTTAAGACTGTTAATGTGTACTTTTACTGAGACTGAGGCTTTCGCTTTGATCCTGGAGAATCTTACAAGAAATGTTTCGAGAAAATAATACCATTAACTCTTATTAGATTCAAGTTAGCATAGCAAATTCTAAAATTCTGTCAGGAAAATCAAAAAAGGGTTTATCCTTTGTGTTAGACTTTGAGCAAAACTAGTAAAACAGGGGGGTGTTCTAGACATTTTGATGGATTTATCTCTTTCCTTTGTACCAGTCTGATAGAGTTTATTTTGATTTTACAACTTCATATTGATGTTTGGTTAAGAAATGTGAATAAAGTGCCCTTCAGTTTGCCCACATGAATTGATTAAAAATTCAGTAAAAAATGAATGCACTTCAGAATAGGGCAACATACATGAGCATTTCTGTGCCTTAATGTTGAATTGTATTTTGACATATGGCTGAAGACAAGGCTGAGTAAAGGTCATGTTAATTGATATGTTAAAAACCAGGTCACAGGAGCTGAACTTCTTCACCATGACTGTACATGTATGTGAACTGTATATTTTACAATCCTAATCCAGTTGAACATTATCTCCTGACAAAAAGGATATGTTGCACAAGAAGATTACTTGAAGCACTTAGTTCCCACTCTTGCATATAAATGATTCACTTGTTCAGCAAGGGGTGAAAAATAAGTGCTTGTTGTTAAATAATTGAAAATTTTGACTATGCATAATTGTTTTTCAAATAATCCACAAAGAAGCGAGCTACTTTCAAGAAGAGGGTTTAGAAGATAACAGCAGCTTGTTTGGGGTAAAATGGAGGCGGTGCATGGTGAAACAACAGAAAAGAAAACTAGAACAACTGTCTGGCGGTTTTAGCCCCCACAAGGTATGCAAGTGCCAGACAGTGAAAATACAGAGGCGGGTCCAGAAGAAAGACTGGGGCGTTTTTGCTGTGTTGTTGTGCTTTGTAGGAATCTAAAGCACACAGGATGAACATGAGAAGCAATGACATTGGCCTCTTAACCAGTTGATCCTTCAGTCAGACTCGACATTTAGGGCTAGACAATATTGGGAAAAAGCTACGTTGCATTTTTTTCCTGTTGTGATAAATATTGCTTTTTTCTTTATGAGTATTTCCAGATAAATGCTGTGTCTTTGCTGTGTCGCTTTTCCTTACAAAAATACACAAATACGCTTGTGGATTTCCATTGCATAACTTTAGCCAACATTATTAACAAATTCAACATGAGTAAGTGATGAGTAGTGAATCTGACTTTGACCTTTGACCACCAAATGACAATGAGTTCACCCTTGAGCCTAAGTGGATATTTGCGCCAAATTAGAAGAAAATCTCTTATAAAAATTCAAAGATCACATTTCAAATATTGTATTTATAGGAAAAAGATGAACATGAAGATCCATGACCTTGGCCTGTGACCTGTAACCTAGAAAATTCAATCACTTTATTCTTGAAACGAGGTGAAAACTTCAGTAAAGTTTGAAGAAAATCCCTTCTAGCATCCTTGAGATATGACAATCACAAGTAACGGATGAACATGGTGCTCCATAACCCTGTCCTCTGACCTAGCAGCTCCAAATTTTACATCAGTACATCCTTAAGTCAAGGTTGATATTTCTATAAAGTTTAAAACAAATTCCTCAGTGTTGTTGAAATATTGTGTTTACAAGGTGTGAATATGTGACTCCATGACCTTCACCTTTGGCCTATGACTCCAAGATATAACAGATTAATTTTTGAGTCAGGGTTGATGATTGTCACAATTTTAAAGAAAATGTATTTAAGCAATCCTGAGATATTGTTTTCAAAATTAATGAACACGACACATTGTCTGATGACTTATGACCTCTAAATCCTGATGTTTTTATCCAGTTTCAAAGTAAAATTTTGCACAGGAAGAAAGACAGTCTCTTTCTGCATTCTTAAAATAAAGTGATCGCAACCAAGGGGTGAACATGGGGCTCCATGACATTGCCCTTTGACCTATAACCTCCAGTGTCTACTTAAATTATTTTTTATGTCAAAGTAGTGAAAAAATTAAAGACAATTACTTTCAGATATCTTGAGATTCATCACTCATCAAGGTTGTATTCACATGCAAAGGATGAATATTTAACTCTATGACATTGCTCTTTGACCTATTACCTCCAAAATCTAATTAAATTACTTCTTAGGTCAAAGTGGACAATAGTGAAATATTGAGATTCATCACTCATCTAGGTCATATTCAAAGGATGAACATGAGACTCTATGACCTTGATCTGAAAACTGGGACCTCAAAAATATTCATTTATCTTTGAGTCAAGGTGGAAATTTGTGCAAAAATTTAGGAAAATCCCCTAAAACATTTTTTAAGATATTGCAGATACAAGTAAGGGGTGAACACAAGGCTTTGTGACCTTGCACTGAGGACTTTGACCTCAAAAATCTAATTGTATATCCTTGATTTAAAGAGAATATAAGTGCAAAATTTGAGAAAAATTCCTCACAACATATTTTGGATACTGCAGTTATAAGTAAGAAGTGAGCAAGAGGCTCCACGACTTCTAACATCAAATCCATCCATCCTGAAATAAGTTTGGAAATGTAAAGAACATTTTAGGAAAATCCTTCAAAGTGTTGTGTTTTCAAGGCTTGGACGTGCAAACAGAGGTACAGATGGACAACCCTGAACATAAAAGTGTTTCAGGTAAAATCAAACAAACAAAATCTTCACAGAAAAGCAACTAAATGCATAAAATCCCAGCAGATGGAGGAAAAATAGAATCCATTGAACCAGGACATCTCTGTCATTAGCTCTGTTGTTGCAGTTACCATATATACCTCGATAGCTTTTAACATCAATATTACAGCAGCGTCATGGCCCATTTGGGACGAGAGCCTCGATGACTTGCAGGTAATTATAGGTGCAGGGAGAAGATTCATCTATTCATCTAAGTGTCTGACACTTCAATGCGCAGGCTATGGCTTCCACCGCTGATTATTGTCGCTCTGAAGGGGGAATGCAAAAGGAGGAGGACATAAAGAACATTAGATGCAAGGGCAGGGGAGCAATGACTGAAAATAGACAAGAAATTACTCTATTTTGACTACCTTCATGACCACTGAAAGCACGACGAGTACACGGGCGACAGAAGGATGATGTATAGTGTGGGAAAGTGCTGAAGCGCTTATAATTGAATTGGTTATTAGAACCTCCTGCCCTCTGTGTGATAGTGAGGGTCAGAAGCTTTTACCCTCTGATAAGGGATAACCTTTGGGATCGATCAGAAACAGGACAAGAGGAACGTGATCTATTATTCATCAGGCTGCCACTTCATTAAAAGCGGATGTTTCGGACGCTTGTTTTCATTACGGGGACATGTTGGGGTGTAAGTGTCGCTGACTTTCAAATAAACATGCTAAGAGTTTTCTGGGGGGAAAAATGTAGAAGTTTGTCTCTAAACATGTATGGAAATAAAGTGTTTTTAACGTGTTAAGAGACTGAGCTATGTTGATTATGTTAATTAAAACACTTTCAAAATTCTGTTCCCTAATTATGCACTCGTTACAGGATTGGAAATTAGCCACCAGCCAAATGTCTTTTCAGTTTTAGGTGAGCTATTTGCACAACCTGTTAGCCACAGTGATGAGTTAGTCTAGTTATGTAAAAGAGTGACTTGTGACAGAAGCTGAATCAATACAGCATCGCGTTCGTGCTGCAGGAGCTCCTGAGCTTGTTATGGCTTTTACAGCAAAATCTACAGCTTCTCTACAACCAACGTGGGCAACAGGAGGACACGGAGAACATATACTATTGTTTAGGGGTACATATCTCATGTCTTCTTCCCTAGTTTTGGGGTATGTCTCCAGCAGCATTACAGCGTCACTTACAGGCCTGGCATATATACTACAGCATTTTGATCGACGTGGACCGGCACATTTCTAGAAACAAGTAGTTTAAAAAACAAGAACGTTTGTCTCTGTGTGGACAGGGCATTGGTAGATGTCATGTCTTGTCATAAAGCAAGACTCCACCAATTTTAACATGGATTTGTAATAAAAGTAGTCTATCTAGATTGAATTGAATTGAATTAGATTAGACTAGATAGTACTTTATTAATCCCCTTGGAGAAACTCCCTCTGGGAAATTGGGATTCAGTTCAGTATTACAGATAAAAAAGATATCTATAAGAATTAAAATAAATAAAAATGAAATATATATATCTAAACAAAAATCTCAGTAAATATAACTATAAGTAAAATAAAAATAAAAATATATGTCTATAATGCAGAAGAAAGGTGAAGTTCTTTTTAAGGTAGCTTGAAATAAAAGAAAGATGTTTGTATGCCCAAAGTCTCAAATACAACAGCACCCATAATGCACTGGGCTAGCTGCCTAAAAGGTCTCGCTCAGGCTGCGTCCTTGGATGGTGTGGCCAACTTTTCAGGTAGCTGGTAAAATGTAAACGATGATCTCACAGCCTGTTGCAGCTCTTGGTGTTAGTGTTAGATAGCGGATGTTTTTAAGACAATAACGCCGTCAAACTTGTGGCTGTATAACATCCACACCTCGACTTTGGATCTTGTAAAATCCCAACAGGGTGACTTCCAACTGTCTGTTGACTGAGTCGAGTTTGCGTGAGTTTGCTTGATCAACAGCTGATTTCAGAACTTGTTTCAGAGACGTCTGAAGTACAGATATAAGGGAGAAACAAGACTTCAAATAATTTACAAATTATAGCATTAAGAGGCCTGAACATTTGTTAAAATGGCTGATGTTACAGAAAAAACTCTCACAGACTCTCAAAACTATCTGCATGTCATGATGTGAATCTGATTCTGTCCCTAATGGCTCAGACGTGGGGCATTAGAGGTCTGATAGAGCAGAAAGATCAGCCGTCAGTGTCAGCTTATGGCTATTTTCTAAGTTGTTGAAAGGATGATCATCTTCACTCTAAGGTGTGGTTTTGGCACATTTAATGAACACCCCTACAGTGTCTTAAAACAAAGAATGAGTGTAAAGTTTATAACACAGCTGTCTACTATTTTATGTTCTGATGCCCCAAACAACATAATAACCCCACACTTTGCCAGAGGCCTTGCATGGTTACATTCCCCCCTCGGCCTGCTGGGAGGAGTTATTTGATTGGTCCAAAACAGCTCTGGATTAACGTATTGCAGCCAATCTGTTTCTAAATAAAAGATCCCATCTTAATTATTAAACCTACCTACTGTAGCCACGCTCACTTGGCACAAATGAACTCTCTCTTGTGGGATAAAGGAAGGCTGGTGGTGCATTTGGCTCGGCTTCAAACGGTATGCAAATGTGCATCAGCGCTCTCCCTGCTCCGGTACAGTTAGCTGTACACTTTAAGGGTATTATTTATAAGAGGGGAGTGTTTTTTCATGTTTCTGTGGAGAATCACGCAGCTTCTTGTCATTAAAAATGAGGCATGGAGCGCTGGTTTGATTCCACACTGACCCTCCTCTGTCACTGCAATTATTTTTGTCTACAAGGGCGTCATTTTTACCTTTTACTTGGAAATCATTTTGGCTGTCGCTAAATGTGGCAGGACTTATTTTTCTCTTTTATAAGCTTAAAAATAAGACTTTAACAGAAATCTGAAAGGTCATTAACTGGACAAACAGCATGTGAGTCTCTCTCTTCTTGACCGATTCCTCTCTGAATGCTCCATCTGCCTCTGCTGGCAGCGAGGTGGCCAAAGCCAGGAGAGAGACGCCTTGATCGCAGCTTCAGATCGACTCACTGGAGTTCTGAGTCGGTTTCAAGACATCTGCTGCCGCTCTGCGCTCCTCACAGTCAGGTGTCTGGAGAGCTGTTTTCAGATCTAAACTGTGGGGGGACAGGGAGACAGTTTGATCCCCTCATGGCTTATTCTCTGTTTCCTTATTGTAATAATGTTGATGCTGAACAGCTTGCAGTAAACAAAAGACAGACATGACAATCTGCTTTGTTGTGGAAGGAGATGAAGAGGAGTGGGGTTCAAATTAATTGGTAAAGCTTTCGGTGTATCCTGGGAAACGTGCTGTGACAGCTAATTTATAGGGCCGGGCTGTAATTGTGAACACAAGGAAGTGGGAGATAACGTTCTGACAACACATTAACTATCTAAAGCCGAGAGGGATCGAACCACTCTGCTTCAGTTTACTGAGAACAAACACTGAAATGAGCAGTTTTATATTTCATCAAAACAAGAGCTCTGACTCCAAACAGAAGAAAATGAGCAGTTACAGTTCAGTTCATTTTGAAAAACACGTCATGTTGAGTTTTGTACAAAATTTGTAGACTTTTGTGCTTCTTTAAGGTGGTGTGTTGGAAACACACAAAAAACCTGCTCTGAATATGTTAGAGCAATACATTTATAAGAAAAATTAAGATGCTTTTAAGTAGCTTAGTATAAATAAAAGTTAGGCCCAGAGGTTGGTTTGAAAATACTGAAATGATTTAGTAACTAGGCCAGATTTAACCCTTTAAAGCCTGAAAACACAAATTATAGCCAGAAAACTCTATTTTTCTGGAGATGAAATGTTTACTTCACTTTCTACTGAAATTCAAAAAATAAAAAATTCCATAAAATTTAACATATATATTTTTTGTATCTCATTTGATACATTAGGTGTTTTCGGCAACTGATAATCCACTTGAGGACATTTTTATCATTTATCTTATTGTATTCAGATGTTTTTTAAGTAATTTGTTGATCATATTGATTAGATAGAGGTCTCATAAAAGTATGTATCAAATATGATACAACAGCCTTTAAGGGGTTAAAGTTAGTACATACAAAGATAGGCACGGACACTCAAATTAGAGCTCTACGTTTATTTTAAAGGTCAGATGAAGATTCTCTCCTTGGAGCCTCGTCTTATTAAAGGTCAAGCCCACAGACTTATTAGAGCTCTAAATTCAAAACACTGGGTTTAAAGGTTTCCGTTAGAGCTCAAACTAAATAAAAGTTTGGCTCAGACACCCATTTAGGGCTTTACATTGAAGAAAAAATCATATAGAGATGCTCTGTTTTTCAGAGCACTATATTCCTATAAATGTAAAGCTCAAGATCATGTTAGAGCTCTTCATTTATGGGGAAAAAAAATCAGATTAAGATACTCTATTTTGAAATCAGTATTAATAAAAGCCAAGAACGTTGAGATAGAGCTCTGAATGTAAAAAGTTTGGTTCAAAGAACCATGTTAGAGCTCAAACTTGATAAAAGTCAAGCCCAGACACTCAAGTTAGAGCTCTGTTCTTATGGATAAATAATTCAGATTAAGATGCTATTTTTTGAAGTCAGTACACATAAATCAGACTCATAATTGTGATAAAGCTCTAAAACTTAAGAAAGTTAGGTTCTCAGTCTTTTGTTAGAGCTCAAATTTTAGAGAAGTTACATGGAGACACTTATGTTAGAGCTCTACATTAGAGAAATTTGTTCAATCATATGAATCATCTTCTATTTTAGAAGCTATGCTAAGATGCATTACATAGAGCTTCTTAGAGCTCTTTGTGTACAAACAGGCTAAAACATTGCTTTAGCAATAATCAGTCACAAAAGTTAGGTTCAGACTTGTTCGAGAGCTCTAAGTTCAAAAATATGGATATTAGATTAGATGTCCCTATTTATAACAGTAAGGCAACAGTGAGGTCAAACACTTTTATTAGACCTCTTCATGTACAAACAATAAGCTACAGCACTAATTTTAGAGGTTAGCATAGACAAAAGTTAGTGAATTTAAAAAGGTACACTCATGTTAGAACTTTTAGAGCTCTCACTAATATGATATACTGAGACACAACTATAAAGTTAAGGCAAAAACGAGTGGATTACAGCTCTTCAACAATTTGAGTTCTGAGGTTCTTGATAGAATTTGAGGTTTAATGAGATTGATCTTGGGAGCTTGTCATAGAGCTTTGAGTGTAGCCCAGAATCTCGTACTAAAGCTCTAAGTTTAAAGATGGAGCTCAAACACTCCAGTTAGAGCTCTAAATTTACAGAACTTAAAATTAATCTCTCATGTTTTTGTTGACCTTGTCCTTTGAACATGTAGGTAAAATTGCAGCAGTTACACCCAGTGTGAGTTGCTGATCTCATTTATGAAGGTGTTTGAGAAGGTTATATTAATATCATAGTTTAATACTCTCTAAAATCTCTTCACAGGAGCTCTAAGTAGCTACAGCTCATTTTTTCACATTTCCACTGGCAGGGTTTAAAACTGACTGGCAGCCCCAGCCACTTTGGTTAAATGCAAAAGTGATTCTCAAACTTGTATGATAATTAGAGGGTTTAACAGTGTAACAAGATAAATGGGTAGAAAGAGAAAGAGAGAAGCAGAATGGAGTAAAGCTTGAAAAATGTCCACAGCTAGAATCAAAGGCACGACGAGACAGCCGCACAGTCTTGACTTTGAACTAATGTGCCAATTTACGCGCTTGTTTCAGCGGACAAACACCACCAAACAATAAAGCAGAAGTTCCTCAGCAGCAACTTCTCAGGTCCATTAGAGCCACATTAACGAGGCTGCCCTCTGCGCGGATGAGAAACTTTAAGGGTAGAAATGGAGGTCAGCGCGGTCGACTCCGGTCTGAGGCTGAAGTTGCCTTTGAGTGTGAACCGGGGTCAATTTCCTTCGCCCTCTATCTGTTACACCATTAATGGAGCATAATGCAAAAGCGAGACCTTATCAGTGTTTCTGGGCAGCTTCGTCCTACCTCTGGGAATACATTAGCTTACAGTGCTGGTGCTCTCCGTGCTGCCTCTCGGGCGAGGCGAGGAAGGTGAGAACGCCCTCTAACCCTGTCAGTAACTCTAGATTTACGGGCCGGGCCGTGCACGCTGTCTGGCAGGGGTAAGAGTATCCCTGATTATCCGCCACAAGTGATAGACACCTCGGCCGTTTTACGTATCAGACCCCTACAGTTTCAATTAATCATCCGGAGGCACACAGAGGGCAGGTTGTAGCAGCGGCGGAAGGGTGGGGGGTTGTGGAAGCAATCTGCTGACTTCATCGACTGTTTCATCTATGTGAGGGTGATTTGTGATGATAGTAAAACATATTATGATGAACATTATTATTGGATTACACTCTGGTTTGCACAGCTGCAGTCAAAACACTCCTGGACCATGAGTTATTAATGATTGTGGACTTAATGAGACGGACTGTTTTTTATCATTTCAGTCTCAAGCAACAGAGGACACTTAACAATCAGGACACAGAACTGCATAATCAATGTGTACAGGTTACACAACACAGTAAGTCACACTATAGGTGTTAATATAAATAAGAGAGGAGGGGTCCACACGCTTAAATTTAACAAGTAGAGACAAATTATCCTGACAGAATTAATGACTGTATCAAGTGATTGGTTGCAGCAGATGGCTTTTTACGAATAAATCAAGTTCTGCGTGATGCCCCTGCTTGTTTAAAGGAGATTTATCTAAACACTCCCTCATTAGAAGATAATGTTGGATCTTTTCGAACTAATATGGTCTGGACTCTGATTTGTGTAAGAAAACAGAAATTAGGCATTTATTATGATATGTCACTGTCTGAATAAGGTATATAAATAATGAAAAGAGAAGAAACAAGAGTTTTACACACACAAAGACACACAAATTACTTAACTTTATCTATTTGCTGATTATGTAAATGGTTTTCCACCAAGAGGTCTGTGTCTGCTTAGGGTGTCATGCTAGATAGATGGATCTATACGTCTACAGGACATATTTCACTAGTCCAAGGATGGGCAACTGTGATAACCAAGAGGGCTACATTAATTTTAGTGCCAGAGGGCAAAATTTTTAGAGCATTTATTGGTCATTAAAATATGTTTTACTAACACTTCTATTCAAATGTTAACAAATGCATTTCATAATACACAAAGGAAGTTCAAAAGAAAAAAATACAGCCAATTATAGCTGCATTTTCTTAAATTTTTTGCAATTTTTTATATTTTTTGGGGTAGATTTTGTCACTTTGTATGCTTTTTTTGTTATTTTGGATTGGGGGAGCTGGAGGGCTGCATGTGTCCCACCCCTACATTAGTACACCTGTGCAACATCCCAAAGAAAGTATTTGAAGAGGTCAAAGTCTTCGTTTGATTGAGCAATCGTCTGTTGGACATATTCGTTAGAGGCTGCAGACATGATGTTACAGACGGGTGCTGCAGGCAGCTGAGGAGTGAATTACATAACATGAGACAGTTGGTGAATCAACTAAGATCATTTGGTGGAAACAAAAATAATAATTTAACTTCTGTTTGCTGAATTACAGAGATGTAATTCAGCAAACATGTGTTATTTTTAAAAGGATGACTGGATCCTCATGTATCCACCCAGGCCCTCTGACTCTGTCACCACTGTGACGAATGAAAAAGAACAACTTGAGATGAACTAGTGGTTAAACCCTGTGCTCTAGACGCAGCTATATATATATATTTGTCTCTGAGCAGTGTGGACAGTCAAGGCACATGAGAGGGCTGAATATTCTGATGTGGTGGGATTTAATTCAGAGGAAATAACTGTATCAATGTCTTTATTGGGATCTAGAAACAAGCTCATGGTTCTCTCTGATCCTGCATTATGTTGAGTTATCCTCCGCACAAAACAGTTTTGTTTGTCACTGACATATACCCTTTAGTTAGTTACAGGGTTTTCCACACAAACACATCACAACAAGGTTGTCTGGGTAAACAGAACAAACTTCTCCAAACCTTTTTGATAATATGTATTGAATCTTTAAGCTTCTGGTGTTAAAATGCTTTAATGTTTGAGAGATATTTCAGTGTTTTAAGAAACACAGAGAGATCATCAATTTCTTTTAATAGGTCTTGTAACCTTCACACTACACATTATCCTCCTCCACCTTACCCATTTAAGGGAATAAACATGAAATATGGATGAAACTTAAGGGCAACAGGGGAGGAAGCCTTTTAAGAAACAACAACAATGAGAGTAAAATAAGAACTGGGACTCAGCATGAAGGTCCATAAACCTCCCTGAACCTGACATGCCGTCATCCATTTTTAAAACAGTGTGGCCAGGCCTGGACCAAACCTGCCACAAGCCACCCGTGGATAATTAAACTGAATCAAAAGTGTAGTTGACCGGAGAAGACCCCGCCTGAAGCAGAGCGATGATCAGTCAATTAAGTGGCAGCCACGGTTGAAAAGATCAGCACGGTTATAATAATAATGATGATGTCCATGGAATAATTAACAAAATCAAAGAGGCTAATTCCAAAACTCATTTCTTTATATGCCTCATTTAAGGACTCATTTAGAGAAATGATTCAAAGTTTTATTTTCTCCTCATTCGGCAACAATCAAACATCTCGGAGCAAACTTGGTATTGGACAGAGATGAACAAAATATCTGGGATTAAAACTAATTAGCTGATGCTTAATGGCTTTTTGATCGGTCCACTGACACACCAATCAGGAAGACCCTCTCTCCGGCTTTTTTTGATTTGACAAACTTTCTCCAGGGCAAAGGCTTTTTACTGCTTTGCATTAAAATTGTGGCGTTACTTGTGCTTGGGGCCATCTGAATAAAGCTGTCACATTTCTAGTGTATTTTTTACTCCTTCATTAACAAAAAGTGACAAAAATGCACTCAATGGATTAAATTCTGTCAATCTGGTGATTTAACAAATCCACACTCACAGAGAATATAAGCATGTGCTTACAGGCAAGACAAACATTAAATGTTATTATAATACTAAGTAGCTACAATAGTACAAAATAACACACACTTTTTTGCTTTTAAATATGCTCTAATTATTTGGGTGCGTGTAAGACACAAGTACAAGCAAAATACTTACCATATTTGTCTCGCCAACAACGCAACTGCAACACATCTGATACAAAAAGCCGAAATAATCTCTTTCTCTGTGAAAACTCAGGCAAACACAGGGCGCTGCCATCTTGTGAGCAAGGGACGCAAAATAGCTGCGCTGTGATTGGTCGAAGACATCGGCATGTTGATAGCTGCTCTCTGATTGGTCGGTACACTACGCTGAGCATGCTCGGGCAGAAATCAAGTAACTGCACATGCATGAAGCAAAAGGTGTTTCTGCATCCGTTTGAGAGAGAAAATCGTGTCCAGTATTTGTTGTGAAAATACTGAAATTTCATTGATTAAACTTTAAACAAAGGTAAATTTTGAGCTGTCTGAGAGAGTAAGGTTTGGGCAAAATTTGGGTGCGTGTTATATTCAAGTACAGTGTTGTTCCGGGCAAAAATCCTGAAAGTATGGGGTGCGTGTTATCACCCAATGCGTGTTATAAAAATTACTGTAGCAATTTCACTAGCATTAAATTGCTAGTTAGGTCAGCATAATTGAATGTTCACACTGCTACTGTGTAACATTACCTGGCTTACTTTAACACTGACACTGCTAATCTGGTGGGTTGAATCAGAACGTATGAATGTAAAACATCTTGCTTTTCTCTATTGAACAACTAGCACTCTGATGTTATGCCATGGTACAACAGCTATTAGTTAATATCTGTAGTACTCAATTTAACAAGCTGTTGGGCCCGTTTTTGACGATGCGTAGAGTGATGTCAGTGATTCTGATGCTCTCTTACCTGTGTGACTTTGTCTGTAACATTGTGCGTTCGGTCTTTGACTTTGGGTGCGATGATGGTCTTCTCTGAGGACGGTGGGGACGGGCACTTCTTCTCGTTGTTGGCCTCTGAGAAGTTGAGCGTGATGAGGGGGATCTTGTTGATGGTGCTGTACTTGTTGAGGTTGGAGTCTGAGGTGGAGCCCAGCAGGCTGGATTTGATCTGACTGAGCGGCCCTGAAAGCAACAGGAGGGTGTCGTCGATCAAACAGGACACTTTTTCTGCTGTGCTCTATTGTTTAGGTGGTTTGTTTAGGTGGACACAGGAGAGGTAATCATTTGTGAGTGTTGTGACATGGGTAGTGAGCATGGAGTGGCCCTGTCTTTTGGAGTGGGTTCAACAACAACAACACAACACCGAGAATACAACAGATACTCTACAGCGTCTGACTGACCCGTCTAAGGTGAACGGGTGTTCAAAGTGGCTCATTAAAAGATAATGAAGAATGATTCAATGCACAATCAAAGAATGCAACTTCACACGCTCAGTCAAACCATCTCTGTGACCAGAGACGTGACCAGTGTGTTGAATTCACAAAATGTTCCCTCGTCACACCACGCGATGTTCTCTGACTCTCGCAAATTATCTCCCTGTCTTGGCGTGAAAGCATCCAACACTGCGACAATATGTGACAGCACTGTGACATGTGGCCCAATGAGGGTGACAAAGTGAAAAAGAGAGAATTGCTGGTTCAGCCCGCGCTCCATTTTCTCTCTGCCCGTTTTTCACAAGAGTACAGTACAGTGATTGAGAGTCAAGGGCGGAGAAACAGACAGCTGAGGATGAAAGGTTGCATGCACAGCTTCAATAACATGCCACAGTACGGAGACATCTCTGCAAGTCAGATAAAAAAGAAAAATCACTGAAATAAATAAAGGGAATAAGCTAAAGCCATACCCCCAGCCATCCAGGAGCGAGACACTAGCAAACCAGGAGAGAGAAGAAACAGGAGGTAAAGGGGAAAGAGGGGATGTTGAAGGGTGGTTTGTATCATAGCTCAGCAGATATGGGTGCAAAAAACATTACTTAAAATATCACATTAAAGCAGAAAATAAGCAGTTCGGCAGCTTTGTGAGTCCAACTTATTCTTTTCACACTGCCATGCGAATTAGGGATGGGTATCAAGAACTGGTAACAGATTTTCATATATCGTATATGTACTTTGATCAGGCAATGCTTCTTGATAAACACTAAAATTCTCCTATGTTCTCCTATATTTCAATCAGGACTTGAACAGGCCACCCTCTGATTCCCAGCCCAATTGATAGTAATCCTGCTGCTATCACTAAATACCATGCATTAGCAATTAACTTAATAATGTCTTAATAGGGACTTCAATGAGGATTTTCTTGTTTCTTACTTCATAAATGGAAGAGTTGTTAATCCAAACACACCAGAAATACATAAAAATGCTCTTCTATGTCTAAAAAAATCATTCTGGCATCAGTGTAAGGGGAAGTTTCTCCAATGTTACAGTATTTAAATATAACTGAAGACTTGTTATTTTATGTTCCAGGTGCTACATTAGGATCTAAAGTGCCTAAACCTCAAAGTTGACATCAATATCTCAGTTTTCCAGTGGTTTTCTAGGATGAGGTGGAAATCAAAAAGCCTGTGCCACAGCCCCAAACGGAGTTCAATGCTAGCTCACACTACTTTTACTCCTGCAGCTGGTGCCTGAAAGCATCAATATGATATAACACAAAACAACATTTTGAAAATAAAAGACCCCTTTTATGTTTGCAATCAGTGTGACTGTTTTGGTAGTCAGGGATTAGATGGAAGCAGAATAATCTTCCTGACACGATATCCAATTACAATAATTGCTTCCTTTTAACTTCCATGGATTTATGGCAGACAGAGCAAAGTATACAAAAATTCAAGTAAACCAAAACATGTTGGAGTATTTTTAAGGGTGGTGAAGTAAACAAGGTTTAGCACAATAACCCAGCGTTACGTACATCTGACAGGGTAAAGCTTCATTAAACATATTTAACATCTCAACTTATTTGAAAGTGTACATCATGCTAATTTTCCTTTATGAAATCCCAGCGTTGAGTCTCTGAGGCCAGACTCCTGACAGCTCCAGCCGTAGAGTCATTCACACTAAGCAGGTTTTTATGCTATAATAACAACACACAGCTCAAAAGGAGTTTAGCTGACTTCACTGACACTCACCACAGGAGCAGAGAGCACTGAGGCAGCTAACGAACGAGACTGACTGTTCCAACACCTTCTGGTATAAAGCTGCCTTCATTTTTAATCAGCCCGCTCTGCTTTCATCACTTTAAGTTTGTGGTTTGTGTTTATTTGTGGACCTTGTTTAGGAGGTTTACAGCCTGTCATGTTTAATATCAACTGCACTTGTCACTGGAGTGACGCAGCTATAAATAAAGGTTCATTGATTAGACAGGGGTCAGAGTTAGCTTGGTCTGAAACTTGGGGTAGAACTATGGTCCAATACTCTTTTTTTGACTTACTGGTCAAGGTGGCAGGTTGACTAAAAAGTCACCATCCAAAACAATAAAAACTGTATTTTTGTGTCACTTACATTTGTCTCAGTGGATTAAATTGAGTCATGGTTTTATTGAATTATCCATTTGTCAACAAAAAAACAAAAATGTAAGTAAAATATAATTTGGAAACGTATAAATGTTATGGTTTACTGTTACGGCAGACTTTGGTCATGAACATACATTTTATTTTATATTCTAAGGTTACTGGCCAGCCGTGTTAGGGGAGTTGGAGGGCTGCATGTGGCCCACAGGCTGCCAGTTGCCCACCCCTGATATAAAATGCTCTAGCTCAATTAAAGCAGACAGAGAGAGAGATTCATTGTAGGCAGGTGTAGACTGTTGTCAGTTTAATGTGATAAACAAATTAGGGATATTTCAATATTTATCAAAGTTGGGTTGTATCAAGTACTTGTCAATAGTCAGTGAAGTGGCCGAAACACAGTGTCTTCCAGGGGGACTAATAAAGGGCTCTGAAATTTTTGCCAAATTGTACATTCGAAACCAAGAGAGTTTCTTGGCTCATTTCACGAAAAACACACAACTACACAAAATAACTTTACCAGCTTAGTGGCTGATTTAGCTTGTTCCTCTCAAAGCTACAGTGCTGCTGAGAGCCCCTTCAGCCACACCTCATACAACCTAGCTTCAAAAATACTGAACTATCCCTTTAAGGTCTATTTTCTTTTAAACTGAAAACCAAACTGAACAATGACCTTAACATTAAGGTACCTTGAGCCTTATGAACTTTTCCACCTCTTTTTGAAATCCCTCTCTGAAGAAAAGTCTTCAGCTATGTAATGAGTAAGAGCTTCAAGACACCCATCCCTAATTAATGTATAATTAAACAGCAATAACATACATATATATCAAATAATGGCATCTTCTCATTCAATCCTTTGCTTCACATTCAGGCATGAGGTTTAGTCTGTCACACTGTAAAACGCATGCAGCATAAGCACCGCTACAGTTCCACTGTAATTTAAATCAGTATGAGAAAAAGGACACGGGCGAGCATAAAGAATTCAAATGGAAACACAGCCGGGTTTCTTTTCATTCACTGAGACACAGCAGCGAGGACCCAGAGGTTGCACAGAACAGAAAAGAGAGGTTACAGACAGTGGGAGGTTTCATCTTGTAAAGCTTCATTGATTTTCCTCAATGAACTAAAGCAGAGGAGATGTAATGTGTTGCTTCATGCATGCGCGTGCAGAGGTCAGTGTGTGTTTATATGTTTTTACCAACTTTTCCCCCCCCGCAGGGCGACTGGCTCGGGATCATCGGGTCGTGTGCATTGAGACTGAGTCATTTAGTGTTGTGCCAGTGTTTGGAGACTCCTTACAAGCAGTAAGTCATCCACCGCGGCGTTTTGCATTCAAGTCGTGTGGAATTCAAACTCATGCAACAAGCAGGCTGCGTGTGGCAAACATGGAGTATTTGTTAGAATCAAACAGCTTGAGGATGCGGAGCGCTGTTTGTTACCTTTTATATTGCGACCATTGTCTGTGACGGCGTTGAAGAAGAAGAAGAAAGAGGAAGGGAGAGTGAGAGAGGAAATCCTGCTTTTCCATGAAGACAAATAGTGCCTGGCGTTAAAACCCCGCTCCTGCCACTATGAACAATTCATTACTGTGAAGCAGACATATTACTGCGTCAGCCGCTGGGAGTCATTTGAATACGGATTGTGGATGGGGTGGGGGCGGGGGGTAGACTGATTGGCCTGGAGGAAAGCAGGCCAGTCTGGGCCACCGCTAGCCTACACCGAATGCAAGGCCAAAAGGCTAATGAGTGATTTAGACTCGAGGGAAGATCGATAACGCACAGTGCAGATGGTGACTCAATGTAATGCTGATTAAGAGACTGGCACGCCACATCAAGCATCCCCACAGGGTGTTTGATAATTAATATATAGACAAATTATTGCGGGTGTTTGTCACCAGTAACAAGTCCCTCATAGGCCGCGTCCTGTAAACATCTTGGCAACAGCTGACTCTCTGTTAATCCTGGGGAAATTATATTTATCAATGCGGCTGTTATCTCCCTTGAACTCTATTAAAAGGCACAACTCAACAAAATGTGCCCAATATTTGGAAGTGTGTCCACTATACCGCCCAACAAAATCAAAGGAAGGAACATTTTTATCCTCAAATGTATCTGATTTGTCTCTGTTGTTCAAGGACTGCACTGTTTTAATATTTTAAAGATTCTACCTTCATGCCTAATGGAGGCCCCAAGTTTTCGAAGCTGGTTGCTAATTGAACTTCAAATGGCTTTAAGGAGCTGAATGATGGCAAACAGTTTTTCAGCAATCTCACAAGTGATGCCCAAGTTGCTTTGAGTGGAGAAGGAGGGTCATGGACCCACAGCAGCAGCAGATAAAAGACCAAAAATAAAAGCCAAAAGTCACTGATACTGCATTTAAGTGGATTCACAATTTGATATGGCATTTTGAGCTCCAATATCTTAAAGTCAAATGGATCCAGCGTGATGCTAACTTCCAGTCCGACCTACAAAATGATGTCATCCTTGCATCACTCTTTGCTGATGTGCTTTGTCAATTACAAAAATCCGACTACACCGCACGTAGACTCCAGATCAGTTTTGCTGATCTGTGGCTAAAGGCTTAATACTGCTCTGCTGATAAAGACTGACCTGTCCATAACAACCAATTCCTAATCAATAAAGGTGTCTTTAAATATCAATGTTGAGACAACTTTCCAATGCTGGAATGAAACGCTGAGTTTTGAAGGTGTGGGGGCATCCTATACGTTCATTATTTGTTGTTTCAGCAGGTCATAAAAGCTAATTACAACCTTCTTAGTCAGTCTTCTTCAAATCAAACGCTAATTTTGATTTAAATGCATTTTACATAGAAGAGTTTTAAGTACTGAATCATGCAAATAGGGAGGTTCAGTGGAGTAAACATACTTTTTCAGGCAACTAAACACATCAGAGGTAGAAGGGATTCCTGCAAGGCACTATCAAAAGCAGAAAATAGGCGGCTTTCCCTTGGACTTCACAGAGTTTGAAGTGATAGTATGACGCTTAAAGTAAAGCAAAAATGTCATCATGACAGCAAAAGGCTCTGCTAAAAGCTCGGATATTTGAGGTATTTCTGAGGAGAGAATTCCTGACCTTCTCAACTCATCATTACAGAAAAACCTCTGTGACTGTAGGTCTGTGGGCTACTATGGCGAAAATGAATATTTTTGCTGGTTTGTTTATTTATCGTTTACTTTAGAAAAAGTATTGGCTTAACTGTTCACCGAATAGACCATTACTATGAAAATTTAAAGAGATCATTAGTCTCTGGCCAACATGTCTTTAGATATGACGGGATGTCCATCTTCGTAAGTTCGTTCAAAGTTCACAATTTAAATTGTAGATTCATGTGCTAAAAGAAAATCAGACATTAATATAGAAAAACAGATATTTCAAATACATGTCCAAAATATTGCACTTTTTCTTCAAAATTGAACAAGAAAAATGACATCTTTATTCAATATGGGAGAATTTTGTACCTTCACTGGCATGTCTGTCCCTGAACGCCATCTTGGAGTTGGACCCAAACCCCTCCATGTCATGCACCGAGCTCGCTCTCCTGATGCTGCACACGCTCTCTCTAGAAGCCGTTGGAGTGAGTCCTGGGATTGACGGCGCTGCGACGAGCGTGTCCTCCTGGCTCTGTTGCGAAGTCGGGGCGGTGGCCTGCTCCGGGTACGACCTGTCCCACGGTCCCTTGGGCGACGAGTGGTCCAAAGGCCCTGACACAGGGGTGGAGCAGTGGCTGGGGCCGATGAGGGCGCGAGTGTCGTTGGCGTAGGAGGGGCTGCAGCTCTCACGGGTGTTGGGGAGCTGGTAGTCGCGGGTGGCCACTGAGCCGTCGCTGTGGCGGGGAGAGTCCACCATGACGGCATCGGGGTCTTCTTGGGGAAGGGACTGCTTGCTGATGCCAAGGAGGGGTAAGGCCGGTAATCTGAAGCGAAAGAATCTCCCTTTGCCTGAGAGAAGGATAACAGAAAAAATATATTAGCATGTTGGAGTGCCTCAGCGGGTAACAAACAAGTCAAGCCAACATCTTTAGAGCCAAAGTCCTTCCTACCGACAGATGAAGCCACAATCTTTTCAGGGTTTCAGGGTTATCTTCCTATAGGGTGTCCACTGTGTTCACAGAACCCAGTTAACAGCCAAGCTAGCAACATATTCTGCATGGAACCAAAAGATAGCCAATCTGGAGATACCTCCATGTTTACTAGACTTACAGGTTAAATTTATGAAAAATACACTTTTTGACGGATTTATACGAGGTGTGTCAGAAAAGTTTCAGGACTGGTGTCACAAAAGACTTATTTAGAATCCAAACCTCAAACTACAAGCTTTCCCCTTCGAAGTAATCCCCCCTTGAGTCTAATGCACTTTCCCATCCTTCTCTGCCACGCTTTCATGCACTCCAGGAAGGATTCTTCCAGGATCCCCCGCAGCTCCGTCGTCACAGCCTTTTTGATGTTGTCTTTAAAACGGGTCCCCATGATAACCCCTTGAGCTTGGGGAAGAGGAAAAAATCCCAGGAGCCAGGTCGGTGAGTAGGGAGGTTGCTCCAGCACGGCGATGTTCTTCTTGGCCAGGAACTGTAGGATGCTCAGGGCATTGTGAGCAGGCGTGTTGTCATGGTGAAACAGCCACGACTTGTCCTGCCACAACTCTCGCCTCTTCTCGCGCACTGAACGAAGCAAACGCCACAGTATCTCTTTGCAGACATGCTGGGATTACTTTGAAGGGGAAAACTCTTTGTTTGAAGTTTGGGTTTGAAAGAAATCTTTTGTGACACCAGTCCTGGAACTTTTCTGACATACCTCATACATAAATATGTGTTCATGGTCTGTCTAAAAGCCCCCAACATGACAAAAATCCCTCCTATCCCGCTGTTTCTTGCCCCACCTTCAGTCCCAAAACAGTCCCTTCAAAAAATTTTAATAATGTCAGTAAGGGATAAGCTACCTTTCAGGTGTGAGACAACCCCTAAACCCCTAAGCCCACAGGTGGCTCGAGAGCAAAATCTAGGCATGTCTGCATGAGCGCAATTAACATTGGAGCTCCCCACTTCTTGAGAGGAGCTTAGTCAAATACAGTCTATGAGGATTTACCCTGAAACAGCCTGTTCTGAGCAGGGCTGAAACTGATGGGTTAATAGGCACGGTAAAATCAAAAACGTGAAAATGTTTCTGAAAGTAGCTTTACAAATATCTTTCAGGCATCTAAAATAATCTTCACTTTGTCTTTATTTTTTGGAAGGCATCTGGTGAAAGCTCTCAGTGCCTTGACTCCCATTTTGGGATCTTCTGATTTAAAAAACTCTGTAGTTTGACATTCATCCTGTGATGTTAATTGGTGTAAAATGAAAAGTGCTGTGTGGCCCCAGTAAACATTAGAGTACATCATAAAAAGCCAAAGCCATGTCCACTTTTTGAAAGGGATGTATTTAGACAAGGCTCATGACGTTTTAAACTAAAACAGCCTGTTCTGAGCAGGGTTGAAACAGAAGGGTTAACAGGCATGCCAAAATACTATATTTGAGTGGATTTTTTAAGCAAGAAACTCCAAAAGTATACACTGGGGACATCTGGGACAAGTGTTAACTTATTAACAGGGTCACAATGGGTTTTCTTCATTCATTGTTTTTTTTACAAATACAGTCTGATCTAAGCAGGGCTGAAACACAGGGTTAACATGCATGCCAAAATCCAAAATCTGAGTGAATTTTTAGCAAGAAACATCTTTTCTGAAATATACAGAATTATAGTCTAGGGACATCTAAGACCTGACTTATCTTGTTTAAAAATAGTAAAATGTGTGACCTTTAAAGTCATTTTAAAATGGTAATATTCTACAAAATCATTGCTTTTATTTATCACACTGTGGTTATATAAACAGCAAAGCCTCTTGTCTAAAACAGGGATGTCAAAACTTATTCCTTAAAGGCCACTCACACTGAAAAATACAAATATGACACGGCCAGTCATATTTGTATTTATTTGTATTTCTCCTTTAAGCATGAAAATTAAGGATTTTGGCAAATCAGATGTCAGGTAGTTCTGGTTGACCTTGGTACTTGCGTCTGCCCTGTGTTGGGATGAGAAAAAGAAAAACGCTCTGTGCAACAGGGAGAGGAGACGGTGATGGCTTACCTTCATAATTAGACACAAAACAAGAGCAAACTGCATAAGGCTGCTTGCTGGTGTTTGAAGATGATTATTTACGGTTAGTTCATTGGACTTAGAGATGGAGCAGATGGGCACAATTTATGCTATTTGGTAATATTACCATTTTTCTTGACATATTAATAAAGTACAAATACATTAATGAAATTACTGAGGGTTGATTGAAAATGGTGGGCAGTAGCTGGCCCCCAGGCCATAGTTTGGACTCCCATGGTCTAAAGATTGATGATAGCCAATGGAAAGGAAGCTACCTGCAGATGGACACAAACAACTGCTGCAAATCAATTTGACTTTGATTCTGTTAGCAATTCTTTTGCCCTTTGTCGACTTTCAAACTGAACTTTAAGGTTCTGCCTCTGACAACACTATTAGTAGATTATTTAATTGATTTTGGGACGGCACATTAGGTTGATAAACCAGATTTTAAGGAAGAGCTATGCCACCCATTGTCACATGTGAGAGATAGGGCTGAGTACGGCACATTTGAGTATATTTTATCAACAAGAGGATGAACATCTGGGTCTGAGATTGTGCTTAGATGTGTTTGTATTCCACTCATGGACAACCTGGAGAATTCACACCATGTCTTCTCCATTACTTATCCCTGACAGACCCATACTTCTGAGTGTTTAATTAGGAAAACGCAATAAAATATTAAAATTAACCAGTTTTAACTCTGGCGCACCGCAATCAGACCTCAATTCTTCCTCTTTATAAATGAGTGCAAGGCGGATGGGGCGCAGCATAATAATCCTCCAGAGCTCCAGAGTAATAGGCACTCTGGGACCACAGGTAAACACTCCTTGAGGTAAAAAGCACACAGCATGCAAATCAGTTTGTGCTTTTATTTTCAGAGAGACAAACAAAAGGACACAGGGACATTTTTTTTCTTCTTACCAAAGGGGGTGACACTTGCTTTATTGTTCTGCATCTGAATCACGCTCACGTTACAGGGAAGACTTTTCATTCCCCGACGTGGGGATCTGAGGGGGCCCAATTAATATTCAACGCAAATATTACTATCTGGTATCGTAGCAACAAGGGGGCCAGCGTGCGTCCATTGGTTGTGTTGCAAAGACGGAGAGGGAGAGAGACACATGTGCGATACACAGAGAGTTGGCACTCAAAGGGCAATATATTCCTGCCATGTTCAGGCCTTATAAGATCATATTAAATATAGTCACACACAATGTTCTGAGAGCACGATGTGGAGACGTGACTGCATTATGAGCTCATTAAAAGATTTATGGTGTGCATGTTTATCTCTGATGAGAAAAAGGATATGTATGCTCATGATGCTGCTATTCATTATTCTTAAAAAGGTGTTGTTCTTACAAGGAAGGTTTGAAATCCATGGAAATATTGACATTTTATTATACTTATGAGGTTTTAAAGGGGGTTCAATGTCAGATAATGTGTTTAAAAGTGATCTGACCATGATAGGCTTAGTGAGTACAACTACTTTCAGAATGCTTGTGTAATGTACCAGACTGTCCACAAACTAAACCATAAACTATATGACCTCATCTTAATCTGTGCTCCTAGGCACACCTATACCACCAGGAATAACATTGCTACTGCACTTTGCATCAAATCCAATGTAACCAGAGTACTGAGATTGTCTACTGTTTATTGTCTGTCTATTATCTATTTGTATGTTGTCCATATTATAAGGATATCTGGTCAATATCTTATATTCATGGAAAACCGGGCTCCCCATTAAAAGCTTTAAAAAGCTTCCTTGGAGTGACCCTTTTCACACATCCGATAGTGTAAAAAAATACTTGTTGTACACACCATGTATTGTATTGTATTTCCTGGATGATGTGTGAATAAACTAAACTAAAAAAAACAAACTAGTATGAAGGTATAGGAAAACAATTCCACCTCTGCATAAAATAAATACATAAATAAGGACATCACTACTCCTTTGACTGCCTATGACAGCTTCATTGACAAGTCAAAAGTAAAAATGACAATAGATTACAAAAAGACAAAATCAATCAATAGCATTAATTCAAACAACATTTAGAAAATTTCTGTGTATTCATTTGTTTCCTGAATTGAATGAGTCATATAAAATTCTGGCATGTGTTTAAGGTGTGATTATTCTTGATTTAAATATCCATTGCTGGAGATAAATAGTATCAAATCACCCCTAACAGATCAGTCTGTGTTATTCGTGACAATTAAAAGACCCTAAAAAAGCTTGATAATGCCCCTTTAGAGTGCTTACAAAGCACCCAAATTTGACCTCGGGAAAGTGTCGAACCCTGAGTGCAAAACATTGGGGGAAAATCTGCATAAGGAGGCCGTCTCCCTCTCCAAACAAGACTGTGCCATTTTGTTCAGCATATAAAGTGGCTTTGGTGGTTTTGGGATCAGCTGCACCCTGATGAATCAGAGGGTATTTTTTGATCCTCAGCCTCATTCGCCTCACAGCACTCAGCTCAGATGAAACAGAACTTTGTTTGTGATGCTTTTTATAGAAATAAAAATGGCTATTCAACTCCACTTCATCCTCATTAGGGAGCACTTGTTGAGTCATACTCGCTTTGGATGATGCTGAGAATTAGATGAAATGCAAATGATTAACTGGCTTTGAGAGCAATAGGGTCGAGCAAAAGATTGTTTTTAAGATATATTGATTTAGAAACCAAATTGACTAAGTTACACTACCAATCACATGGCATACAGTAAAATACAACATGACATAATGTTATACAATTTAATGCAATACAATGCTCAGAATATGCTGCAATAGCTGGCATAATACAAGACAAGAATACACCCACTGGCCACATTATTAGGTACACCTGTTCAACTGCTAATCAGTCAACCACATGGCTGCAACATAATGCTTTTTTGGCATCTAGACATGGACAACATAAGATCAAATCAAGCATCAGAATGGTGAAGAAAGATGATTTAAGTGATTTTAAACATGTCATGGTTGTTGTAAAACTGTCTTTTAAGTTAACAGAGAATGGTCTGAAAAAGAGGAAATACCCTGTGAGCTGCAGATCTTTGGACCAAAATGTCTTCTTGATTATTTAAATGACTACTCATTGCAACTAAGTTATGCAGGACATGTTGAATCTTGGTGCATATGGGCTCCAGCAGCATAGGACTACACCAAGTGCAACAACTGTCAGCTAAGAACAGGAAATATTTAAGGCTACATTTGGAACAGGCTCACAAAAATTGGCAAAAGAAAAGATTGGGAGCTGTTGAATTGTCTGATGGGTCTTAATTTCTGCAGCAACATCAGGACAGAAGAGTCATCCTGCCTTGTATCAGCGTTTAGGCTGGTGGTGGTGGTGTAATGCTGTGGGGAATATGTTCTTGGCATGGTTTGGGTAACTATGTAGCACCCAAGCGCCTGAGCAGCCTACCTGGGTATTGCTTCTGACCGTGCCCTTCCTGCATGCCCACTGTGTGCCCATCATCCTGACATGACCCCATGCCACCAAGCTCAAATCATCTCAAACTGGTTTCTTTAACATGTATTCTAGTGGCCTCAGCAGCCACCAGATCTCAATCCAATAGAGCACTTTTGGGATGTGGTGGAGCTTAGGACTTGTACCATGGATGTGGTAATAAATCCGCATCAAAAGTGTGACGCTGCCATGTCAGTAAGGACTCAAGTCTTTGAAGAATCAAAGCAGTTCTGACTCCAAGGTGTACCTAATAAAGTGGCCAGTGAGTGTATAACCCACATATCATTGTCAGGCTAGAAAATATTAAGACATCATTTCAGGTCTGTATTTCTCTGCCCGTCAGCATCTGTCTGGAGAGTTCACTTAAACACACAGCGCTGACCTGAGCAGACATCGAGCATTGTGTCTAAAATTAGTTTCCTCTCTCCCTCAGTCTCACTGCAGTTAGGAGCAGGAAGATAAAGGTGCATGCTGCTCCCCGCTGAGCATTAAACATTTATTCTATTTTCTATTTTACCACCTGGTTACGTCCTCAGCTGCTCTGCTCTTTGGAGATATTGAAGTCGGACAGCGTTTGTGGAATAAAGCTGCGAAAAATGCACCGTGGGGAAGTCGTGTTCAGGTTTGCATGGAAGCAGTCGGCTTCCTCCTCGCCTCATGGCAGTTCGAGCATGTTGAGGCTGGTATGTACGGCATATGTTCAGGCAACTAAATGATTCACAACATGCAGACCACAGCAAGGAGTCCATATGCGACATTCTCCATCCTTACATGTTATCTAAAAGGGCCTGTCACTCTACAAGTGCCTTTTCCTTTTATATCCCCTCATTAAAATCCCTCACGTGATCCTTCAGCAACTCATCAACATCCTCAAATATTTCAGCAAACGTCCCCCCGCATACATAATTGAAGAAAACTGAAGATTGAACCATTGCCAGAGGCAGAGCGGGCATTTATTTTGATCTGCCCGACTTGTTTTAAGAGAAAGCTGCTCTGCCGGGCGTCTCAGCACTACTGGCAAACACGTATCAGCGGGGATGGAGAAAACCGAGTTCTGCTGCAACCACGAAGACATCACACAAGGTCGAAGGGGGTTATGTCGATCCCGCGGCTCATTAAAAAGCAACATAAACTCAGATTTGATGCTGTTTTTGGTCTCTAGGAAGTCAAATAACATCAGAACTTTGACTCATCATGATAATCTAGAGGCTTAGCTGCTAGTGCCTGGGAGTTAGGAGTCTGTGATACTGGTTTTCCTGCAGCCTGGGTCACGCTGACTGGATTTGAAATCTTAGCAGATGCTGAAAATGAGTGAGACAAAAAGAATAATGATGATGGACATGACCAATACAGGACACTTCACACTAGAAGACTATTTTTCAGAGCTCTAAAAGGTTAAAGTTTCATAAAATATCTAACATCCATCTAACACATGTCAATCTGTAAAACAAGTGCTGACGGCAAAGACTTCTCTTCCATCAATGAACATTTTCAGTGTTGTTCTTCATTTAACAAGGAAATGTTGCCCACTTCTGACAAGAAATGCTACTAAAGCAAGTAGCATCTATGCTAATCCATGTCCAAGCAGCCATTTGTTTGCTAGCTTGCTTTGTGTCTTACTGTTAGCTCCCGCCTCTTTCTTTTTAATGGACGTTGATATGGTAGTACTGCTGCAGCCTGAGCTCTACTGCTTTGGATTGAAGCTTTGCAGGTTAATCAGGCTGATCCAGCTGCACTGCAAGGTTTGGGATGTACTTGGGGTTCTGTTTGAGCTCAAGAATAAAATCAGTTTTTCTTTCAAGGTAGAATTAATTTGCAAGGTTTAAAGGAGATAAGATAAACCCCACTTAAGATCTTGCAATTTTAATCAAGAGATTAAAATGACTCACAACGGCCTCGAGTTCAACCTATGATCTTAAAATCTAACTACATGATCCTTCAGTGGATCCAGAGTGGGCAGCTGCACAGAGTTTAAAGAAAATGTTTGGGATGCACCATAAGTGGCTCATCGGATCAGCAGATACTTCTATTTACAGCCGTACATAGCCATATATGTCCCACACGTCGGCTGAAATATTGACAAAATTATATAAATGCACCATGACATTTCACCTTATTATCATCCATCCATCCGTTATCTTTACCCCCTATCCTTACAGGGTCCCAGAGGGCCCAGCTGACCCTGGTTGAGAGGCGGGATACACCCTGGATTGTTTCGCCAGATGATCATTCACGCTCACACCCACACATAAGGGCACAAGTTGAGCTAACAGGCATGTTTTTGGACTGTTTGTGGACTCAAAGAAAGTCCATGCATGCACAAAGAGAACATGCAAACTCCACACAGAAAGGCCCTGACACAATAAAATGGCATTTTTCGTGTTTTATGCTTGTTTGTGTCACAAATAGACTGTTGCAATAAGGGGAAAGGGTCCATTTTGTTTAAGTGGAGACCTTGTACTTGGTATCAGTATCAGTATTATTGGCATATTGGGTATCAGCAAAATTCTAATATAGTTCCAAGTGTTCTGAAAGAATGAGCAAGATGGTTGGGCAATCCAATAACGCCTGCTGTCCTTGATGTCACTGATAGGGAATTAAAAAAAAAAACTATAGGAGGAATTGGTGGTTTATGCTGGATAACACTTAACATTATTTCTATCAGATTTTAGTGTTTAGCACTTCATTTCCTGCTCTATATTCTGCACAAACACTCAGACTTGAACGCCAAAGCATGGCCTACATCCTTTGAAATCCACCGATTGTTCTCACATTACTATTCTATTTAAAGCACCAGTCGTATCCTGCTCTTCAGATTCAACTTCTTTTCCTCTGTGTGTAATTTATGGATCCTTGAAAGTGGCCCCTGCTCAGCCGCGTCACAGCGAAATGGGACAATCAAAGATGGCCGCAGAATGGATGGGCCCTCGCTGGGCTGCGAAGGCAATCGATAAGCGGCACTTAATGCGTGGCTGCTCTTTCCCCCAGAAGGAGTCTACATAATGCAACACATGGATCATCACCTCGCCACGTCTGAAGGCGCCTGCTTCCTACACATTCTGCAGAAATGGGCTTTGGAATAGCAGCACAGGGGGTTTTACTGAGTTAAATTTACATCTGTAGCAGTTTGTACATGCGTGATGTGCTTTTGAATATGTAGAGCTATTCATAATTTGTGACCTCTATCCATCTGCTTGTAGGAAAAAGTGCAGCATTAAGTCTCTGGAGTATCTGAAGAAGGGGTGAAATGAAGCCAAGAAGAGTCTCTACGGTAATCAGAGGTTGCATGTAGGCAGGGAGAGAATGAGACATGTCCAGCACCGAAAATCAACCTTGTAAACAAATCTGGACCAATGACGCCCACTTAGATACTCAGATAGACTTTAACTCATGGAGGCCCGCTCCGCCAGGGGCAGCCTTTGCGCTCAGGCTGAGCAATTAGTTCCCCCAGGACAGCGACAGATGAAGGCCTTATCAAAGAAGGGTAAACACGTACGCAGACGACACCCTCCTCTATTACTCCTTTCACCACACTCCCCCATGGGGCACGGCAGCCTGTTAGGGGGGTTTCATCCAATTACAGTCATATAGAGGTGACCTCTGCCCCTCCATGCTTCCGCTTTATATGTCACAGACGGGGGAGAAGAGTGAGGGGAGGCATCGGGAGCGCCGCAAGGGAATGGCATTATACGCTGTTACGCCGACAGCTCGGGGAGGCGGAGTGCTCTCCAGCGCTGCTGCAGTAGTTCATCAGGCCATCCCGGCAGGCTATGAGCTATAATTGGGGCAGACCTTTAAAATGATGGCAGGCTAGCACATCAGCGTCTGCTAAACGATGGTGTCAACATGCCAGAGGAGACGTCCTGTCGGGGACTCCTCTGTGGCATTGTTGCAAGAGTGTTAAAGAAAGGCCTGCTACGTGCAATAACACCCTGTGACACTGATACAGCAAACAAATACTTAACTGAGCATGCTAGCTGAGAGTCTAAGAGGTCAACAAGATGACTAGAAGGGTCATGTTGACTTCTTTGGACACAGCGTGGGGTTGGCTGAAGCACAAATTGATAAAGATGTGGGGAAAGGTTACGAGTTGAAAGGTCATGGCTGGCCGTGACATTGCCATCACGTTACACCGTGTTATCTCATCTTGTAATGACTTCAACATCTGGAGTACATGCTGTACAAGAAAGGACAATCCTTTAATGCCTGTTTTAGAACAAGTTTTACACCCATTTTTGATAATAAAGCAAAGATAAAGAGTAAAAGCTTCCTACCAAAGCCGTAATCACTGTACTCACGTTGGTCAGCTTTGGATGGCGAGTGGTGGTTGAGTCTCTCCAGTGAGTCGCTGCTGCCCTCGTCCAGGATGTAATCGAAGTTAAGGATGAACATCATGACCACGCCCTCCTCGTTCTTCACCGGGATGATGTGGGTGGCGCAGAGGAAGTTGGAACCTGAAGGACAGGAATTTAAATCAAGATTAGTTGAACTACCAGTTAATAAGTGGAACAATTACATCAAAACGCAGCACCTTAGTGTGTTGGAGAACAAATTCTGTCAACTTGTCTGCTGCTGCTGTGGGTCAGTTATCGTCCTTCACTCAAAGCACCCATGGTAAAATCCCTCAAGCCTTGTAGGACATCCAGTTAGTGATAAATAGTAATCCAATGTCAAAATTCATGTTGAAACAGCAGGAACAGAACTAATTACTTTCGACAAACACTATTTTTTAACCACAAAGAAAATTAAATATAAGATAAAGTAAAAGTGTTTTCCTACCTTTAAATGTGGCTAAATACATGTAGAGGGGTCTAAGAGTTCTCCTTTATCAGTGTCTTTCACTCTTGGGTATAATTATTCAACAATTTGTGATATTATGCATATATTTTTGTAAATAGAGACCAAATAATTAAAAAACAAATGCCTGACACTTCTTACATAAATGTCATTTTTTGCATTCTAACATATTTAGAGAGTCATGATCCAAAAATAGTTTAATTATGCTCTTTAAAGACCAAAAAACATACACACATCTTACAGTGACTGAGGCTGGTGCAACAATATAAGGCAGTAATGCCCACCATTAGAGTTGTTGGTAACTACTGTTGCCTCAAAGCCAGAAGGCCGTTAGTTCTAATCCCTTTAGAACAGAACAAAACTCTGAAGTTTGTGCATGCCTCATTCACGCTGCCATTTCAAGCCTCCACTCTGAACCTTACAGACAGAGAATGAGGGCAGTAAGCTGATCCCCCCATTGTTCTGTCTCCAGAGGTAGCATCAAAGCATAGCAATGGTGAGTGGGGGATGCACGGACATGTATCCTGGTCTCTTGCGCATATCCTGAGGCACATAGCTCCATCCTCACAAAATTAATGTGAATGTCTACAGGCGCATGATGACGGAGCATCATTCTGGTGCTTTTGCTTAAATTGCTTATTATACCAGATTAGAGTGTGCCTGGTTGTTTGTCTTGACATTTCAGCCCTGTAATTAACTGGCGATCAGTCCAAGGTCAATCCTGTCTCTTGCTTGATGAGAGCTGGGATATGCTCCAGCATGCTCTAACCCCAAACAAGCCAGTGATAAAGACAGATTGATGGCACCTTGACTACTGGAAAAACGCTGATAGTTTAACATTGAGATCTTCTCCGGGTTGAGATAACAGCATGACCATTGGACAAAAATGTAGTCAAGACACTGCGAAATCTCTTTCGTAGCAATGTCAAATAACGAATATTCTGAGTCTTATTGCCTTTACCCCACTAGAAAAATGTGATTGGAGCATCCCTAAGGTGCAGAACCCTAAAACTGTCAAGGCCGTGGATCTAAGAGGCTTGATTAAAATTCATGACTTTATTCTGTCCAAGCAAAACTTTAAAGAGCCGAGTATCAAAAGTTTTTCAGATAGGGTACAGTTTGACCCTGGAGCTTTCCATTAACGCTCTTTGACATTCAAACATCTTAGTCCAGATAAAGCCGTGTACCCAGTGAGGCCGGGGCGGGGAAATGAGGGTGAAAAAGGGTCAAGAGGTCCGCAGAGAGCAGAGCCTCTGGAGCTGAATGATTTCATAAATCCAGACAGTCCTGCTGCTGCTGCCAGGGACTTTACAGTTCAGTACAGTCAAACACAGTCCATTCACCTCCAGATAACACCAACGCCTTATCCTGTTACTCCCTGACTCTGTAACCCTGCATGACAACACATGCTAATTCATCACAATTTATGCTTTGTGGGCTTTTCCGCAAAATACAGTAGCCAGATTTGTCTTGAATTTCCATTTTTACCGGTGGATAAAATTAATTGGACTCTGCTCTTGAACCTGAATTGTTGCTGGCGGCTCCGCAGTGGGAGGTAAATTTAAGCAGCCCTGCTAATGCCTCGTGTCTAAACGCTCCTAATGAGTCAAACAGCACACAAGAGGTTAACGGAAATGTTAATTCCAAGCGCCTTGTCCTCGAAACAAAAAGAAGAAGGTGTCTATGATTCCTGGCACCGGCTGCTTTAGAATATAGAGAAGCCATGTCAAGGATTACTGGTGTAGAAAATGAAATGTAGATTAAGTTTTAAATAATGAACGCGGACATCTCTGGAAGATGCTCTCCCTCACGTCGGGGCTCTAAGTCCTGCTGTCACCAGGGGGCTATTTATAGCTCGCCCAGCAGGCACTCGGGCCCACAGCGCTTCTTTTCTTGAGGGGGAACATGGAGACACAGGCACAGCACTGACTTCACTCACAAGTACGGACGCACACAGCCTTAAAAATAACAGCAGATAGATACCCACTCCTGTGTTTGCTTCTCGTACTGTATTGTGAGGCTTATCACACCGCAGCATTAAAACCAAACCACTTCATCAGGCTGGGGTTTGATTTATGAATTGAGGAGCCCTGATTCAGCTGGGCTAAGCAGTAACCTGCCCCTAATAGTACATCAGTGTCACAGGGAGTGGATGAAGCCATTAATACTGGTCAGGGGGAGTAATGGGAGGGGGGAGGTGGTGTGGAAACGCGTGTTCATGACAGCATGCAAAGGATGCTCCTGTTACAAGTGGAGGTAAGGCTTAGCAACGTGGACAAAAAAATCATCTTTAAATATTCTTTATTGTATTTGGTCCACCTTGCTAGTGCAAACTGAAGCCCATTCTCAGCTGACAGGAGGTGCACTTGGTGTTTCTGCTTCAAGATTCAGCATGCTGTGCCTTCAGGAATGGTCTTCTGCATACTTTAGTGGTAACTCTCTCTTCAGGGCTTTTTTTTAGTAAATACGCAAACATAATATCCAGTGTAATATCCTTATATTCAAACTGTACCTCACTGTCAAACTTACTTCTGGACAAACAGGGCTGTCATATTATATTCATATTGTAAATATACTTAATGTTAATAGTGTAAATTCCTTGGCCTTATCTATAGCCTCACTTCTACTTAATGTACTTAGTTTTTCCTTCATAAGGAAATTGATATTGCTTAATTTTCTTTTTCTTGTCTTTTTAATTGTTCATTTTATTTATTTTCATTTTAAGCTCTTATCTGTTTTAATGTCTTTATTTTATATTTCCTACAGCTATACTGTGTATAGGAGTAACTGAAACAACCAAATTTCCCTTGGGGATTAATAAAGTATTTCTGATTCTGATTTTGATTTAACAGCATCTGTTATTTGAAAATACATAATCATAAAGCTGGAAAACTCAATATACTGAGCAACCCTGGATGTTAGTTGCTCTAGATGCACTTAAGTAACAGAAAAAAGTAAATCTGTATGTTTTACCGTCATTAATTTTTACTATTTTGGTCGTTTGCCCCCCCTCGAAAGTAATCAGAGGTCACTGTCTTGAATATCAGTGTTGTTACGACAAACTTCAGGTAATTTACTAATTTAAGAGTCTCATTAAGAGCCCCAAAAAGCAACAACAAAGCTGATCCTCCTACTTTTCGAGGCAGCTTTGTTTGCAAATTAAAATTAAAATCGTCATGTCCGTCTCCATAGAAACAAGCGAGCAGTAGGGAGATGAGCAAACTTCCTGAGCCAAGTTGGATATTAGTTTCATTTGTCTCCAGCACAAAGCGATGACAAGATGTTCTTCAAATGGACTAAAATCATCCCCCTAAGTCTCTGGGTAGAAATACGAAATCGCTGAAATATGAGACAAATTTTCCTTTAAAATCTGCAAAACAGCTTGATTTGGAAAACAAATAGAGCTGTGCTTGAGTCTTTTGACAGCCTCTATTATAAAACAGCATCAGCCTCAGTAAAGATAATAATAAACACTTGCACCCCATTCAGTAGCCATAACATAGCAGAAATTCTTCCATGTACATGCAGCAGAGTGCTGAGTGTAACCTCGGCATGCCTCAGGAGGAGCCGTAACCCCAGCTTTGTAAAGCAATCTGTGTTTGTGGGGACATGTATGTGTGCACTCTAAAAATAAGCAGCTTGGAAACCGTCGGCATTTATAATTCATGGGAGCTAAGTATTATGTTCTAGAAAGTATAATGGTCCGACTTGTTGGCAATGCAAGAATGAGAGGAAACTCTGTGCAAGTGTGTGAAGGAGAAAGGAAGGACGGATATTCAAGGTAAATTTGCTCAGCAGAGTTTCAATGGCAGTTTAATGGAACAATAACAAGCAGGATGGTGTCTATCACATTTTCACGGTTCCCTTCTAGCTGCTTTCAGCACCATATAACTTTCGTAAGAAGCCACAGATCTCTCTCAAGTTTAGCTTTACTGTGCTGGTTCACCCACCAGCCTTGAGCTTTAAAGAAGCCAGTTAGCTCATCCAACACCTGTTTGATATGACAGCTGAGGCTAGGAGATAGAAGAGAGATGTGACAGATTAAGCTAAGAAGTCGTCAATGCTAGCATATGTCGAAAATATGCTAAGCAACTCGACGCTGCCATCAATGTGATGCTACATCTACGTTAAGTCACCTAAATCCAATCAGTGATGTTCAAACAGCTGTCAGATTAAATTCTGAGATATGATGGCATCACAAGCCGATAAGTATGAAGCCCATTGTGAATCTAATTGATCTAAAAAGCAGCCTTTTGAACTGTCAGCCTGAAGAAAAGAAAATCCTGCAGCTGTGGTCAATCCCCCAAAAGTCCTTGTTTTTTTAAAGATTCATCTATTAGGCATGTAAGACTTTATGTGATGGATGGTTATGGATGTGAATAAATGGGATTTGCTAAATTTGATACATGGAAACCCTCAGCTTCAGTGTTTGAATGTGGTATGAATGAGATAGAAATGACCTGCAATAATCAGATATGAGAAATTTAATGCCAAACTTTGCAGAACTTGTGAGTTTCCATTCCGACTTCCTGTTTTTATTGGGCATTGTTTTGTCAGCGCACGTGTTGTTTCCTTCATATCACAAACTGCAGCTCAACACAGCCAAATGTCATGCAAATTAATTTGAATTTTAACGAGGGAGGGAGTGCAAGTGGAGTGCATGCTGTCTGGAGCAAACAAGGATAAGAGGGTGCTCGGTGTGTTTGTTTACGTCATGCAGAGTAAAAGTGAGGGAGATTATGGAGCTCATGTTTTTAGCGTGTGGTCTGTGTATTAACCTCCACGCTGGCTCATGTGTTTTTGCTCTTTAAATCTGCAGAAAGAAACTGGATCTACTCATGTCGAGCAGAGTCAGAGTGTGCTTTTTTCATTACTGTCCGACACAAACATAAGAGTGTGAAGAGGCACGGGGAATGAGGCGAGATAAATCTGCTAATAGGAGTTATTTTCTCCCCTCCATTTCCCATTATGCTTTGCTTCTCTCCTCTCAATATCTGTCTCATCACTCTCACTGCTTCTTTTTACTCTCCATGTCCCTGTCTGTCTATCACTCTCTGCCTGTTTCTTGGTATTAAGCTCATCCTGGTCCATGTTTTCCTCTCTGTCAGGGTGTGCCTGTAGGTGCTTTTCCACCAAAAATACCAAGAACTTTGAGTACTGGGAAATCCTCTCAGAATAATGGTTTTCTGTTGTCTGCATTTCCACTGTGGTCAAAAGTCTTGGAAGTGAAGTATGGAGTATGGAAAGGCAAAACAATATTATCAAGTCAGCATTTTAATTTGAGCAACATCAGAGTTAGCCAGTTAGCATTAAGGAGATTTAAACCATGCTGTTTTTGGTGAACCATCAGTCCTTCGTCTTGGAGTCCATCAACATTCACTCACATCAGTACTAAGTAGCTTATTAACAAGAGGTAAGTCCTAAACACCCCACAAGGTTTATTGCTAAATAGCATGTTACTGTTTCCTTTAAAAGCACGTCCTTAGCAAAATAAGGGAAAAAGCTGTTAACAGGCACTGCTAGCCTCCTAGCTAATGGCTAAGAATATCTACATGCTACAATAATGCAATTTGACATACAAATGGACGGGGACAAAATAGCCACAAGTCATGAAGCTATTAGCACATCTTTAAGAGCTTTTCTCCCTCATTTTGCCATGAATATGCCTTAAATGCTAATGATGATATATAAAAATAAATATGACCAGACTGAGTGCTGTTAGCATCTTAGCTTATTTCTAGGTGCCTTTGGATGCTCCAGCAAAACCACTTGCCATAAAAACAGATGAGGGTGAATAAGTTACAAATTCAGAAGCTAGAGGCTCCTCTTTTACAGCTTTTCTCCAACATCAGCTCTTTAAATAACATTGTGAATAGCTTTACATTCCCATCTTGTGTTTTCAAAGAGTACTGGTTTAATGGTTACCTTGCACCAATGTTTACTAATACAACTAAGGTAAAAAATAAAATTTTAAGCTAACAAGCTAAATGAAGTGTCCATTGCTTAACATGCCGCCATCTTTGTTGCATCTCTTGTTAAGCCTGGACACTAACTTGTTGCCCGAGATGCTGTCTGGACTCCTTTGTGACTGCTTCCCTTCATCACATTTTTGGTTATCAATGACTGTGTGTCCAATGCTGATAGGGGGACGGGAATGGTAAGGGTTAACTGGTCTCAGGAACCATTTAGTTCCTTGGAGAGAAGTTCCTGGGACATCTGGTAAAAAAGCACCTCTGTATCTATCTTTCCGTGGGAGCTAATTCTGCAGCTCAGGAAGGCCACCTGACGTGTCCATCCCCACAGATCAAACCCGACGCGGCTGCTGCTGCTGCTGATGCAAATTTCTGCCAGCACATCCTGCCTGAGCTGAGGGTCAAAGACAAACACACCCCTGCAAACAGAAATAACATTTACATTTCTGTGTAGCACACACATAAACACTAAGCAGGCTTGCACGGCGGCTCTCACACAGGATGCCGGCAGCATTAATTAGCAGAGCGTTCTCTGTCCAGCCAAATCTAACGAGCAGGCGAGGAGCCCGGTCTACTCTCTGCAGCGTAATGAGAGGATGCACCTTTGAAAGACACTAAAACAGCTTTAGTCAGAGCATCTATGACCTGAATATTCATGCAGAGGAAAACAAAGTGAGGCATACTGGGTGTGATACATCAGGTGCCATCTTTTCTTCTTTTAAGAAAAACAAATCCCCCGCTCCGCCTGACTCAGCGCTCTCCCTAAACTCAGATGTACGTTCACGGATGGATGAGCTAAAACAGAAACAATCTTTTCCTTCCCTGGTCTCGAATCCTCTGAGGATGATGGAGGGAGGGGAAAAAGTGCTGACTTGCAGTTTGAAAGAGAATCAAGCAACTTCGGCAAGGTGAATGTGAGGTGATAAAACACACGGCTGCCAATCACGCACGTAAACATCACAGAAATCCTCCGGCCCAAACCCTGAATCGTATATATAACAGCCTGATAAGCCTTCCACGTTGGATGCCAGCGCTTTGTTGCAGCAGCCGGCTGTGTCAAAGTCAAGCAGTAAGCCGTAAGCCGGAGTGGAAACGCGGGTCTTATCGATTTAAACATTTTCCACTCGGCTTCATTTCCTCGCGGCCCACCTGGATTAATAGGGCTACCTGGTAATCTGCTGCTTCACAGATGGCTCGGCAGGATGACGACGCAGTGAGAGACCGACTGCTTACAATGAATATGCCAAATCACAGGATGCTGAGGGGCTCTTTAATGGCATTAGAACAATCACGAACACTGGTACTACTGGGATTCAGTTTGAACCAAAGCTGTAAAAATAAATGTTTATAAATGTGACGGAAAGCTGCACACAACCTGTGTCTCAACCTGCAGCAGGTTTCTGCTTTGGAAGGATCCTTTTGCTCTCTTATAGCTCATGGTGAAAAATCTGGCAACCATTTCAGGGTATTTGACAGTATACAACAGAGCTGAATATAACCTTTTATTACAGTGTGAAGCTTAAATTCTGATTCAATTTACACTGAATCTCCTGAGACTTTAGAAGATTTACCAGCCACCTTATTCTAAATGGTTGAGTTATTCTACCGCTGCAACGTAAAATTTCCTGATATGGCTTTTTCAAAATAAAGGCACTGCAACAACATATAAACTAGCCACTTTAAATGTGAAAAACTTGCAAGAAATAGATGTTTTAAGTCTTAAAATGACTCAATTTTGGCTGAGCAACCATCACACTTAATTGAAGAGAGTCAAACTACTCCAGCACAGCCCTTTTTTGGTAGAAACAGTTACAAATGGAGATATCAGAGCCCTATGAACCCTGAGAGTGAAGCTTAAAGTCTGATCAATTTACACTGAATCTCCTGAAACATTAGAAGATTTACCAGCCACGTTATTTTAAATCTTTGAGTTATTCTACTGCCAAAACCTGTAGTTTCCTGATATGTCTTTTTCAAGATAAAGGCACTGAATCAGCATATAAACTAGCCACTTTAAATATGAAGAATATGCCAGATATATATGTTTTTAGTCTTAAAATGACTGAATTTTGGCTGAGCAACCATCAAATCTAAATAAAGAGGGTCAGCAAAAGTATTATAACTATTCCAGCAAAGCCTTTTTTAAAATAAATAGTGACAAATGGAGATGTCAGAGCCCTTTAACCCTGAGTGTGAAGCTTAAAGTTTGACTCAATTTACATTTATTCTGTTACACTGCCCTTGCGTCCAGTGGGTTAGGTAAACTCAATGGACACTGAGCAAAAACTTGTGCTTATCTTCAACCCTGGAAAATTACAAAGCCATCAGATACCTGTTTTGCAAGCTATGAGATATATAGATAAATATATGGATATTTGATGCCATTAAAATTGTTTAAAAAAACGTAAACAAAAGGTCAATCCATACATTTTGGCATAAGCTGAATGTCCCTCTTATTGCTGTCTAAATATTGCTGCTGATTGAGAAAAAACAAGTTTCTACTCTGCAAAACACCACCATTAAGGTTAATTTAAGTGCCTGGATCTCCTTGGTGTCTTTAACCTTGAAATTTTGGACTGAAAACAGCATCTCTGTTGGACATCAGGGGAAAAGTTCACATGAGGACACGTTCATACAGCACAGATCCACTGCTGACCAACTGTTCACACAGAGCGGTGCCTCCATCACACAAAGCCTGATCTACACACACATCTATGAAATAATCCTCAGTTCTCTCACCCTTTCCCTTCACATTCTCCTCCTAAACATTTATTAATTGTGGGTCAGGTGATGTCAGTTCAAGCTCATTTTCAGCCTGAGAGCTCCTAAGTACGGGGATGCTCTCAGCTCTCCTCCTCTCACTTCTATTCTGCTGGAGTCATACAGCAGTTTCTTTTTCAGCCACTTTTATGGATATTAGTAGAAAAACTCTGCTAATGTTTGAAACTCTATGAATTTTTAATGACTCTTAAATATGCCAGGGCTCTTATGGATGTATAAAGCATTTAATTTTATATTTCGCCCCAGTCAAGGCAGTTTTTTCTGACTAATTAGAATTAAACGTTGGGGAAATGAATGAATGTTGCCTATATTTGCTGTAGTTACTGTTAATTTAGCAGCCAGCAGTGGCATGAAACATTCTCCCCTCGTGAAGAAGTTTCACTGGCGGACACGGCATGTCTCCTCAGTCTCTGTTACGTCCATTCTCAGTGTCAGTGTCCCGTGTGGAGGTCGAGTTTCACACCTCTGACAGGGGTGTAATTGAAGCCTTTAAAGTAGTTTTGTCATATAATCCTAATGATGTAGACAATTTGTACTTTGACTGAGATTCAAGCACAGAAAACAAATGTGACACAGCAGGACATCAGGACAGTTACGTCTCTGATGCTTGATGTTGACATTTTGACAAAGAACTCCTGAGTCCACATGACCTTTGACCTAAGACTCAACAAAACATCCAAAACAACTTTTTTGAGTTGTTGCAGTCACAAACAAGGGAAGAACAGGAGAATCAATGACCTTTTTTTTTTGGCCAACAACTTTCAAAATCAAATGGCTACATTGATGACTCTGAGGAGAGTTGGACTGTGCTTGAAAACGATCGATATGGCAGTACATCGTCACATACTCTTACCAAAACCTGTATCAATGGATTTTACAGAATCAATATGGCCCCAAATGTGGTGAGAGCAGTATCTAAATACACCCTGAGAGTAAATCTTAAATAACTTCTCAGATCTTTGAAGACCTTAAATTTACAAGTCTTTAGTTGCTGAATCATTAATGCCTAATCCCTACTCTTTTTAATACTCTCCTTTCTTTTTGTATTTGAGAGAAAGAACAAAAGTTTTAGTCAATGTCCACAATTTAAGCAGATCAAGATACATAGTGTATCTTGGCCTTAGCATCAGGATACATTCCATATGCTGAGATTGCTGGAAAAACCCAACTCTAGTAACTTGCAATGCAACTGGATTTGCCAGATTCCACGTTCGTCTGCGGGCAGATCCGTCTTGCAAAGCTTGAAGGTGGAACGATTGTTCCTGATCAGAAAATGATCCGGCTTTTTGTGACAACAAAGAGCTTTGAGTGTGGGTTTAGTTGTCCTGAAAGCATGTGTGAGCCTCTGGCTGTCCCGTAATGTGACAGACAAAACATTCATTCAGTCATCTTCTAGTTTTTCTTCAAATGTTCTGCCCATCCCAACTTTCTATGGCATGTTACCCAAATGAACTTTAGTTTGTATCCATCATCCAATGGATACGTTAAACAGTCCATATGGAGTGTCAGATTACAACCCAACAGGACATTAGTGCAGAGTTTGAGGAAGAGTTGGATATCAGGCAAATAAACATATTAGTATGTTAGAGCATTCATGAGCCTTCAAGACTTTGACATCCATTCAAGAATTTCTAAAACCTACCTGGTTAATTCTTAAACAGTACGGACATTTGTGCACAATTTGACAGATAATGTTCAAGCTGTTAGTGAGATTTTACAACCACAAGCAAGAGATAGTTGTGAGGCTTCGCAGCCTCTGAGCTGGGGCTTCCCAAATGTAGATCTTTCTGTCAGGAAGGAAGCTTGTGAAAAATTGAAGAAATTCCCTCAAGAATACTACTGAGTTATTTACTGTGTTATTGTGTTAAAGGACAAGCACAAGGCTCCCTCAGTTACACCTTCAAACCTCCAGACTTAATAAGATAAATCCTTCAGTCAGGGCACACATTTGTTCAAAGTGTGAAGAAAATCCCTTTGCAAGTTTTTGAGATATTGTGTTCACAAGTAAGAAAACCACAAGGCTCCATGATTTTGACGTTTGACCTACAACTTCCAAAATCTATCCAGTTAATCCCCGAGTCTGAGTGAACATTTGTGCAAAGTTTGAAGAGAATCCAACAGAGCATTCTTGAAATGACTGAGCCTGATGGAGTGACCTTAACCTTAATATCTCAGTCCTCTGCTTTTGCACTGAGGCATAAAAGTATCATTGAAGTTATGCAGCTACTTTCATGATAATAGGTATCACAAGCCAAATGACAGTGTTTCCCAAAGAGGGGAGGACGGATGACTTTGAACACTGTGAGAACATCTTCAGCTCTATTATGTCTTCAAAGCAAAATCACATTTTTTGGACTGCTACACATTTTGCACGCTGAGCAAACTTAAATTATTGAACAAATAGGAATCCCCGACTGAGAGTGTGCTTACAGGAGAGGAGTTCCAGTTTCAACATGCTGGAAATTTCATTAGATTAGATTTCCACTATCAATAATTAAGACAATGCAGCTCAACGTGAGCTTAAAGTAGCACATACACACGTAGACCACAATCAGAAAGTGCCATTAAAACGCTCCTCCTCACGTCTTTCCTCTCTCCTTCACGAGGACAGTGGGGTTGTGGCATATGGGGATCCTGATGGTCCTCATTTGGAGGGACTGACAAGAGTGTCCCAGTGAGATCAGTCTAAATTGCGGTAGGTGCCTCTTGCCCTGGACTAATAGCCCTCATATGAGTGTGTGTGCCGGTGAGTGACACTGATGTGAGCGAGGCCTCCAGCTGCTAACAGGAAAGTTGCTTAAGGGGTTGCAGTGACATTTCTCCTTTCACAGTTGCCTGGCAGCTCTCTCTGTCAAAAAGCTCAACGGGGAGCGAGCCCTGGCTTCCCACTGCTAATTGTCAGCAAGTCAATGTATTATGGTACGACTGGTCAGGGTAACTCAGTATAGTTTACTGTTGCACCGAATGTGATTAAAGAAGAATCACAAAAACAATTAGTGTTCTTGCTGTTAACAAAGTACAATTTACTGATGGACTGAAGACAATTGAAGGAAAACAGAAATAGGAAATGATTTTGGCTTGCTTGTTTGCTTGTTTTAAACCCAATGAGAGCAACAACAAAAACAAAACAGAGAGCAAAGTATAATCCCCTGTTGTACCACATTTGATAAGGGAAAAACAGCAAAATATTATCTTATTTTTTTTACTTAAAAACAAACTGACTAGGGATGTAACGGTTTCCGGTAAAATGGTAAACCGGGGTAAAATTTCTGACGTTAGTATTACAGTGTCCTGTTTTAATTACCGCTAAACCGAGTTTGATAACCACACTGTGTCAATAACTCGCAGTGATGCAGCTCATGGCCTGGAGAAGCCAGTGTTGTGCCGTAGAAAGCACTCCTGCTGTGAAATGCATCCCCTCTTGAGAGCGGTCCCTCGCAGACAGAGGCACACATGCACAGTTTGCAATGGTTGGCTTCTGAGAGCGAAAGTTATGGCGGTTGGTGCTCGCACACACACTAAACCGGAGGTTTTTCCCCCTCGAAATGGACAAAGTCTGGTCGAATTTTGGATTTTACAAGGATGCTGAGGGTAAACTGATTGAAGATGATCACCCTGTTTAAAACACAAAGCTGTTGCCAGCGGAAGAAAAAGACGTACGTGATTAAAACTACTGTAACTCCTCGAGTAAGTGAGCTGACTGAGCTGGAGAGAGTGAGAGTGAGAAGATTCAGTGAGCCATACCTGAGTGAGTTATAGGTGGTTTATCAGTATTTTCTGTGTAAACAATGTATAAATGTTGTAAATAATAGCATTAGTATCATTCTGGAGAGTGTTCTTGTCATTCTTTTGCCGTTAAATCGCTCTTTCTGGCCGTATTTCGTAATAGATCGTCTTTTTCCGTCATAGTTCGTGTTTTATGGATTTCATCAGTCGTAATTTGGAAACATTGGAGGTGGAAATGTGGAGGAGATCTGTCAGGGAGAGGAGAGACCAGAGGAGAGTCATGGAAGGGGGCTAACTGGACAGGAATAGCCTCAGGGACTATCGTCAACAAACAAACGCCTGGATTTGGTCTAATATAATGAGCTGTTTTTTTATTTAACCTTTATTTAACCAGGAAAATAAACTAGTTGAGATTAAAAATCTCTTTTTCAAGAGTGTCCTGGCCAAGATTGGCAGCTGTAACATGGACACCAACGCTGTAGGCAAACAAAAAAGTGTGAGTGTATGTAAAACAGGTTAAGTTTATTTTTGGTCATCTCAAAACTTTAAACATGTTCATTTGCAATTGTTTATGAAGAGAATCCTGTTTAAAGTTCAAATCTGTTTTTCTGTTCTTGTAATTACACACTGTTTAAGTATTTATAACATAACAATGACAAATACTGGCCAGAACTGTTTACTTTTATTTCTCATGAAAAAACGGAGAAAAAATTTACTCAAAGGACACTTCCTGACATACTTATTGACAAAAAAGACAAAAGACCTGCTATATTGTAATATTAAAGGGGTTAAATGATTTCAAGTGAGTGTTAAAGTACTTTTTGAACATTTTGAGCACACTGTAACAATACCGCGATAATAATGATAACCGTGATAATTTTGGTCACAATAACCGTGATATGAAATTTTCATACCCTTACATCCCTAAAACTGACTAGGGTCAGGGTGTCAAAGTATAATGTATTGTTGGACCAAGTTCGATTGCAGAAAAAACTCAGTAAAGAATAATAATCTCATTCGAAATATACGACAAAAATGAAGAACAAATCTGGGTATTGAAATAAAACCTTCTGTTGGTTATAGCTTAAATTGCAGAAACTGATCATTTTTCCAATTTTTCATATGAACTATGAACAAAATAAAGTGAGGTCAGGGTACCAAAGTATAATTTCCTGCTGGACCATTTTATCAAAGCCAAAACCATTGACAAACAAACACGATAACTTAAGTTCAGGTTAGTGTACAATAATTTAATGTAGTACTGGACCACATATGACTGAAAAAAGAGCCTACAGAAACTGGTCAGCTTCGCTCTTTCTCTTAGTATCAACAGCAATGATTCAAAACTCTAGCAGGGGTTAGGGTATCAAAGTATATTTCACTGTTAGACCACACTTGGATAGACTGATGTGGATTTTTGTCGTAATTAGGTGCAGTAAAAAAGCTGTAGCTATGAAAAACATAAGTACTGACAACTTGAAAGAAGAATCTATCTATCTATCTTCTTGACTATCTGTCTTGTTAACGGGGCTTTCATTTTGATACCATTACTTGACTTTCTTGTCCTGTGACTTTTTACAGCAACAAATCAAAACAAACGAAATACAAACAATCAAACAAAAAGGGAAAGACACTGAAAAATTATCTGTCCATCCACTTTTGTTTAATCAAATGTGCCCCAAATTGAATTATATTTTGGTTCCCTGGCCATGGATCTGACCTCAAGTGCATCCCTATAGCACTGTTATCATGTCCTCTTTGTCTTAATGTGACCAGATTTTAAGAAAGAAGAAATCTCTGCACAGTTTGTTTTTCTACCTCAAAAAATGGTGCAAAACTTGCTTTAAAGTATTTTGTCTGAGGGATAAAAATAACTGTAATCCCATTGACTCAACACCCTGCGTAAATACTATTAGCGTTGGCAAAACAAAAAAAGTTAAATAGTAGGATTGACCTTCTTTCTTTCTCAGAAATGTGATCCCTTCCTCTCCTCCAGCGGGGACATTCACTTGTACTAAGAGCTGTTTAGCTCGGACGCCGGCGCTCTAATCCAGGAGGGAGACTTTATCCCCCGGAGGAAACAATATCATCAGTGGCGGCACGACCAGTCAAAGGTCAAACGTCAAATCACTGCAATACACAAGTTCATTCACTGGTGGGGGCATCGATGGAAACATCCAACTTTAGACGACTCACTGAGCTCATATGTGATATTTTCAGCCTTCTAACATCTTAGCAGTTAAATGTAATGTTAAGGATAGAAGATAATTTAATATAAATATCACTGCGTCCTGCTGGTGGGTCAACAACTCCTGAGACTGCAGGTAGTAAGAATCCAGAGGGATATAGAGCCATATTTTTAAAGTATAAAGATTTTTCCTTCAGTTTATGCCACAAGAAGTGATGAATTATAGAAGACAGGCGTTAAAATCCATACTATTGCATCTGTACTCCCATGCTGCCGCGGTGCAGCTTCCCCGCCTAAACTGATAGGACCTGTGGGTGTTCTGAAGTGATCCACTGAAGCCGTTAGAGGATGTGGAGGCTGCCGATATCGCCCGCACTCAAAAACTACAAAGACAAAATCAATACAGAGAGAACGTGACCAGCAGAGCCCAGGCATTAACCCTTTAAATGAAGCAGGACGTCACTGGAAGAGCAAAGACAAAATGACTGACGCCCTCCTCTGGAACTGTCCCATGCAGGTAAACTCAAATATTTCCACCCTTTTCCTTTATTTCTCCACATCAGGCTATGAGGCTGATCGAGCAGATGATCTAAGGTCGAGAGCGAAGCGTTTCATGGAATACAACAAAGCCTGGCAGTGTGGCAGCATTAACAGGAATAATCTGTCTGAGGCTTTGGGCGCCGTGCGGTGTCACTGCAAAAGGTTATCTGGGAGATCATGGCGGGTGATGGAGCCCTCTGAGGAGTCTGTCAAACTGAAAACTGTGACAAAGCTGGAAATACTGTTTATAGAAATGATTGACAGATGGAGATGCAAATAAAAGAGATCACTGATCAGGCTTGAGCAGTAAAAGTGGATTTTATAGATATGAGTCATCAAGAGCCAGTGGGTATGGGCTTTATGTTACACTCTGAGCATCAGTCAGATATTTCTGTGTACTCAGCCTGACTATGATCGTTGTTGAACAGCCTAAACGGCAGCATAAAGAGCAAACTGTTCATCTAACAATCATAAAAATACAATTAACACTAAACTGATGAAAAGCTCCTGCTGCTGACTCACAGGTTTGGATTTGATCGAGTTGTTAAGTCTACACTCAACAGTAGCAGGATGTCTGTGGATCAGCGGTGAGTAAATCATCTCAGAAGTTGGAAGTTAGATCCTCTGCTGATGCAGTCAAATGATAATGTGTCCTTAACCTCCAAATACTCACACTTCTGTAAGTGGTGCATGAATGTGTATAAATGAGTATGAATGCTAGTGAATACAGATGGACACAAGATCACAACATTAATCATGTGTGCATATGTGGTGTGAATGTGAAAGTAGGATGAAAGCTCACGTGCTTTAACTATTGCCAAACCTTTAAAAGATTACATTTTGTAATATATAAGCAAATGGTGACAGCATTTTAATAGTGCAAGATCTTCGTTAAACTGTTTAAGGTTCATTAAGATATCTGGCACCATATTAGTAAAGCGTACCTCCCTCACGTCCAACAGTTATCGTAAAAAATTAAGAAAACTGCCCTATCTCGCATTATTAATTAAGAAATATTTTAAAAAATCCAAGCTCTGCATCCAGTGTTCGGTGATCACCAAAATGTTTTCTCTTTTTCCTTGTACTATGATGAACATTTGCAGAAAATGTCAAGAAAATCTGCTGATAAAGTATTGAGTCATTAGCAAAAATGAATAAAATTGCCCTATCATAAACTCGCCACCAAATCCTTAAAAAAACCCTGCATCCACATCTGGATTCTGATCACCGCCAAAATCTAATAAGTTCTTCTTGTAGCATGACCAGCATTCCCTAAAAATACCAAGACATCAGTCAAGAAAGTATTGAGTTATTACTAGCAAAATGGCAGAAAACTGCCCAATCTAGTTACCACCTGTAAAAAAAAATTCCTGGGTTCACATCTGGGTTCGGACACTCGCATCACTTCTTTCTTGTACCAAGACCAATATACTCCGAAAATGTCAAGAGAATCTGTTGAGAAAGTATTGTGCTGCTAGCAAAAAAAGCAGAAAATTGCCCTATCTCACAATGTTAACAAATCCTTTAAAACACCTGGATTGAAACAGGGCTCAGATCACCACCAAAATCTTTACCCATCTTCCTCGTTCCAAGAACAACATTCCCTAAAAATGTCTATAAAATCCATTCAGAACGTATTGAGTGATTGGGGAAATTTAGAAAACTGTCCAATCTTGTAATGCTAAAATCCTTTTAAGAAAATTCCTGGATCCGTATCTGGGTTTGGATCACTACTACAACATTATCACTCCTTCCTTGTGGCATGACCAACATTCCCTGTAAATATCATCAAAATCTGTTCTGACTTTTTGAGTTATCCTGTTCACAAACTTACAAACTAGAAAACACAGGCAAAAACATACCTCCTTAGCAGAAGTAATAAAAGATTAAATTCTCACAAAGGCCCAGGTGGAAGTCTCTATTGTTGCATGTCAATCTCCCATTTTATCTGCCTGATATCCAACTCTTTTTACAGTCCAATCAAATAAATATTAAGTATTGCTGCTTCTATGAGATCCATCAAAATTATCTGTTCACTGTGAATGTTTACATCAGTGTAGCAGAGCATGAAGGCAGAAGCAGTTAACCAGTGCTACAGTCACACACATCTTCACTGCTAAAAATCCTTCAAATCAATTATTAGTTATTCTGGTGCAAACACGCAAAGGTGCAGGCTTTAGTAATTTTGCCAGCTGATCCCATACATGCCAACTTTTACAATTTTTTTAAGAACAAAACTTCTACTTCAGTTGAAAAGAATCCTTGGACATTAGATAGCATGCACTCAGACAGCCCTGCAATGATCCAGTAAGCAGGAATAAATTACGAGGGCTGATTGATAAGTTGTGAGCCTCATATTTAAGGGTTTGACTTTTGGCAGACATATTGCATCATTTTTCAACATAATCCCCTTCAGTATCTATACACTTTTGCCATCGATGTTTAAGGGTCTCAATGCCACATTTGAAGAAGTCCTTTTCTGACCGTTCAGAAAGTCCTCCACTGCATGTATGACGTCATCATCTGACCGAAAGTGGGTACCTGAAATGACCTTTTTCAATTTTGGAAATAGATGAAAGTCTGATGGAGATCAGGCGAATAAGGCAAATGCTCAATCAATTCAAAGCCACAATCTTTAATGGCAGCCATGGCAATGACAGACTTGTGAACAGGGGCATTTTGTCCATTTTGCAAAAGTCACTTGCCTTGTTTACTTTAGAGTGCCACCTCTTCGACATAAACTTACCAAATAGTACCAGTCTTCGGGAACACAGCCTTAAATAGTCAGGGAATAGTAGAGTTGAAAAAGGACATCCCTGCTTATCTTCTTCAATACAAGGCTCACAACTTATCAATCAGCCCTCGTATGAGCTTTATTTATGTAGGGAGAATTACAGCAAAGGCATGCAGACACAAACATCATGCTGACCGTTTTTCTTCTAAATGCCCCACAGAGTGGATTTCAACAATGTAAAGCCGGTCTCATTTTCAGTAAAAGAACAGAGCCTGACAAGAGGACCTGACATATACAAGCAAAAGCAATTACACTCTCAGTGGGATGGACTGGAAGTGCTCCTGCAGATGCTGAAACAAATTGGATTACAGACGGCTGTAAAAGCTCGAGTGTAAAAGCAGCTCCTGTCACTTCTGTCTCATCGCAGCAGGGCACCGCTGAATTACTTTTGTCAAAATGTCAAGAACTCTGCTCACATATGAATATATATTTGTTGTCTGCAGAGTAAGAGAAATAGAAAACTGCATGATTTTTTTTGTCCTGGTGAGACAAAAAGACTCCAAATCAGTGAAATGTCAGGGAGAGAGCGTTTTGGTGGAGCGCTGTGATAATCTGCAGATGTCTGGTTTTGTTGACAGTGCGACTCGCTGTGATAAAACAGACCGGCGGCTGTAGGCTGTCCCCTCGGACTCTGAGGGATCGCTGATTCAATCTCCATCAAAGTGGCTCTGCGGGCAACACCGAGGGCCTAGCTCTGCCTGGTATTTATAGTGGTGTTCATCTAACGGATGGCTAAATCATGAACAAAGGCTTTTGTCCGCTTTCCCTGGGAGATATGTGAGTCATCAAATTAAAAAAATAAAGGCCAAAAACTGCAAGATAATGTAAAAATCATCATCCAAAGACCTTAAGGTTAATTTGAACTGGTGATGACACCGTCACTGAGACTCCTGGATGATCCAAGTCTTTCCCGATGTCACTTTTGCTACTTTTCTGAAGTACAACTACTAGGGGCAACAGGGAAAAAGACCGGGAACCACTACACACCACACAATAAAACAGCTGATTTTGGGGTCCACAGGTCCCAAAGTCCTTCAACTACTGGACAGGGCAAGTTGAGCAATTGGACAAATAGCACAACCTGATATGTATTGTATCATAGCCTCAGCATTGGAACTCGTATTGTATTGTGGCTTCTGTTTTAGGATAGGCGTGGCCTCTGTATCTGTATCCTGAGGTTGCTGGAAAAACCCAGCTCTAGTAGCTAATTTTCAGCTCAGATATTCCGACCTCCAATACCAGTTGTCGCGCGCCTTAAAGCTTTGGCATAATTATTCCTTAGGACAGTCTTTTGCAAATGAAAGTCCATCGTGGCCCAATTAAAAACCTGACAGTTATGTTAGGACCCACCAAAAACCTTGGACAACCACAGCATCAGGCCTAAAACAGACCTAATTTTTCATAAACAGATATCAGTATAAATGCCTGGTTTTCACTGCTTTATTTCTATAACCATCCCCTTTTGGACAAGCTTTGTGACTCCATAAACTCTTATCTTTTAAGGTGCAGATTAAAGGTGCAGTAGGCAACATTGTTTTAGTATGATTGAGTAAAAATTTTATTATATCCTCCAAGCATAATGTAAGTCAAGTGGTCTGAGACAAGCTATAGGTTCTGCACCTCACCACGGCTCTGTGTTCAGCCTCTAAAGAATCAGTATCAGGACAATGTGCATCAACCAATCAAAGGTCAGCTCAGACCACTGCATTCCTATTGGCTGCTCTACTGCATATGCGCGTTCCCGTGCCGCAGACAGAAGGAGAGAGCAAGCCGCAATGGCGGACGGTGCACCAGGTAAAATCGCTATTCCAGCATTGGCTACAACTGCTTACACGGCTAAACAGCCCAAAAAAAGGAAGACAGAATTAGAAAAGAAATAATATAAAAGAGAGGCTGAGCAAAAAAGGAACAAAAGTCGTGTTAATATCGGCAGAGCATTCCAGAAATGGAGAGAACTGCGGGATAGCCTGGGTCTGAAGTTAGATTCGGAGCTGGCCACTCTTCTCTTGGACAGGTAAGCTGCCAAATGAATAACCTTGTAATATTTGTCGTGATGTGTTGCGGTGATAGTTGTGTTGTGTAGTTAGATTTCATGAAAGCACTCCGCTGGACCCTGGCTGACTCGGACATTACTCAAAATTGTGCTAAGTGGACCGGTGAATTCCAGCTGTGGCTCGATAGTGACTCTGTGTGCGCTGACAAAAACTAAAACTAGATTAACTGACATTATCGTCAACAGATAAAAACTAGACTAAAATGTTTGACAGAGACTAAATCCAATCAGACCTAATTTGGTCATGAAGAAAGTATGGACAAGTTAGGAATATATCCAATCACAACTACATTGGCTGTGTGGAAAGGTTGGATGAGTTAAAAGGGACATCCAATCACAACTGCCTTAGCTTCGCGGTGGCAGGATCCAAGTGTAAAACATGACTTCAGAAATTCAAGGAAACATAAAAAATGCCTTAAAAATGTCAAAATTAACACCGCTTATGGTTTTAAGCTAGGTGTTGCGACCCACAAATAATATCGTCAGGGCCCACCAGATGGCCAAGACCCTCAGTTTGGGAAGCACTGCCTCAAGACACAGTGTTTTGTTGTTGTCAGTTTATAGTGTATTATAATATTGAATAACTGTTCATTTTCAGGTTTAAAAAATATGACAACAGGTCTTTAATTATACTGGTTTCTGCCAACAAGCATCCCAGCAGAAATATTTCAGAGTGATTAAAAAAAGGAATAATTTGGTATATTTATGATCATCTTAGTCAGTAATCCAAGAGTATATGGTCCTGATGTTAAACAAACACCCACATGAATGAAAACAATCACTCCAGCATGTGATCTGATGAATGGAGGGGCCACAGAGAGAGGAGGCTGCTCATTCACAGATGTGCTCATATATCCACTCTGTGAATGAGACTGCAGCAGGGATCACGGGCTGGAGTCACATACAGATAAATATGAGCGCTCTCCTGAATGAGTATGTTTATGATAAACCTCTTTAACCGCGCTCAAGTCACGTGAGACTCTCCAGGATTTCCTAACATTAAAATAATGCAGCATAATCTCTGGCAAATAATCTGTGATGCTCAGATACAGCTCATCATTCATCACTCCTCCCGGGTGAATCGTGCCTCATATAAACGGGATGCTGCGGATGTTGGGTGAGCCTGGGTGTCATCCCCCCTCTGCAAGGCCAGGGGGGAGGGGGAGCCACACAGCACGGTGCTGGAGCCACAGCAGGTTGGGGGAGGGGGCTGTCAGACTGTTTACTGTCTGTTTGTGGTAGTGCCGTCACATAATGATAGCGTGTGTGGGCTTAATCCATACATCCAACATGAGAATGACCTATCTTTAGACTCTGGCATGGTGCCGGCACAGCGAGGCTGGGAAATAGATTTTCTAAGTACACGCAGAGGTTAAACTAGTATATTTGGTTGATCCAGGCAATCATTAAATATTGTAAACACAGCTGGCTGCGGATATGATATCCACAGCAGGGGGGTTTAAATCTTCTTTGGCTTTTTTGTGTATGAATACTGCTGCTCAAAATGCTAATCCATATTTCCTGAACATCCTGCCCACAAGTAAATAATTATGTACAAATTAAATCTGGAAAATGGTGCTAAAATTGCAAAAAAGGGAAAATGTATGATCAAATTTCTTCCGATTTAATTCAAAAGGAGTCAGAACTAGAGATGGGTATAGAAATCTGAAAACTGAGTCAAAAAATTCTAGTACCTTCCACATAACATCAGAGCCAAAGATGCTGAACTTTCTCTGCTTTCTTTGCTCAGTAAATTGTCGTACCTCCCTCCAGCTAGAGAACAAGCATTATCACAAGGACAGCAGTCCAGACAGTCTTTCTAGCAATCAACATTCTGTCAACATCAAAATCACTCCTGATTTCTGATATTGGCTTTGTCAATGACAATGGCGGAAGAGAAAGTGATCTGACTAGTCTTTTCCAAGGACACCATTTGCTTGTCTTCAGCACCATTATTAGTAGAATATGATACCTTAACGCTGTTTATGTCTCCTTAATTTTATTTTCATGAAAAAAGGTAACTGTACAGCACACATGGCTTTGTAACGACTTTGTGGATACTCCAGAGAGAAAGAGATGCAAACTTTTGTGCACAAGCAACACAAAATGGTAGTGAATATTGCTGTAAAACTGAGGTTGTGAGCGCTGTAGAACAAAAAAATGCAACTATCCATATTTTAGGGGAAAAAAATCCTTTAGCTTGTATCACACATCCATACTTTTCCCTTTATTATACTGTTCTATTAATAAGCCGTGAGAGAAGGGGATATTACGCTATTTTTCCAGAACTTGTAAACCTAAATTGCTGGAAAAATAGACACCTTTATCAACAAGACCTTTATTTCTCTCTAATGTTATATTTCACACATTTTATGGTCACATTTTATTTTCTCTAACCTAAAAGTTATTTTACCAATGCATCATCAATGTCACATTCTGTCACCTCGTAAAGTTAGTGACCTTTTATCCTTCCAGATTCAACTTTGATTTCAACATTGCATTAATGCTTTTTTACAGGATTCACACTGAAGTTTGGGGGAATCTACCATGGCTGCTTTGAGTGGAGAAGGATGACTGACCCACAGCAGCAGCTAAGATACCAGTTGAAGGTGCTGCATGTCACTTTAATTTTCTCATAGTTTGCTTAATACTTATAGCCTGGCATAAAATATGTGAAAAGAAAGAGTCTGGTTAGATTCCTTTGGATCTATTTCTAAGTTGGTTAAGGTTTAATCAAAAGATGTAAACTTCCCTATAATGACCTTTTCAGAGCCATCTTGAACTTCATTTAACTTGTCCTGATGACACAATGATATCAAGATTGTAAAAAATGAGCCACCACAGGGGTGAAAAAAGGAAGGAGGGGTCTGAAGGAATGAGTTATTGATCAGAGTGACCTGAAAAGCAAGTGCGCGGTTTCATGAATTTTAATTTGAGTCTGTCTGATGACAAAGTCGCTGTTATCTAACTCATGCTGCTTCTCCTCTTCTTTGTATTCACTTGTTTTTCGTTGTTTTCTGGGTTGTCTGAGTGATAAATCAAAGTGAGTGAAGCATGATTGTACTTTAAAAATAGACTTTTGTTTATCTGCTCTTTATTTCAGGTAAGTAAGAGATGTCAGAAAAGATGTGAACAAAGAGGTTTTCTAAAAAATTACCCAACAGGAGACTCATTTCTCACTGTTATGAACTGGAACTATTGTTGTATTTTAATTTTCTACAACAATTCACATAAATATATATTGTATTTTACAGATGATTTGCCGTTTTACAGTATGATTGCACACACTCAGCCTGTTCTCATTCAAATGGTGCCAAATACAGGATTTCCAATGACTGTATATACTCTAAACTGAGCTAGGAGCAGCCAGACTCTGCTACCAAGGTAAGGTAGTGGCAGACAGGTCATACACCATTGCAAGATGTAGCACAGCAACAAGACACAAGGTAGCCATACTACATCAGCAAAATCTCTACCCAGGCAAAGGCTTCAAAGCAGACTAGGGTTTCAGGATGTCTTGTTCAAGCTCTTTTGAAGACACACAAAGAGACGGGCCATGAGGTTTACAGATGGAAACTTAGAGCAACAGATAAAGGACAAATCATGCTAACTTCCTGAAATCAGATGATATCTAGCAGTGCTATTATCCTCCTAAAACTTCCCTACTTTCCCTGAAAGGGTCTTGGTTGGTCCATGGCAGATCCATGACATGGCCTGCCTACCCTGACAGTTAGAAATTGTAAACTCTAGGCCATGTTTGTGTGAGTCTGTAGGGTCAAGTTTGCTCTCCGTTGATTTGGCAGTGACTCTAATAACCAAGTCTAATATCCATCTACAGTCCAAAGAATCTGGCCTCTAGTAGTCTCAAAAGATTTGCGGCCAAAAAGCCATACCTCCAACGAAGAAGCAAGGCAAAAATGTAGGAACTAGGGTGTGGCAAAAAAGCGGTGGGTGCTCAAGTTAAATGATTTGGCTGTTGTAGAAGATAGTTTATTCACCTAATGATCGTATAATAATGAGTGTCTGCAGGCAACAGTGAAGCATGGTGGAGGTTCCTCTCAAGTTTGGGGCTGATTTCTACAAATGGAGATGTGGATTTGGTCAGGATTAATGGTGTCCTCAATGCTAAGGAACACAAGCAGATACTATCCATCATGCAGCACCATCAGGGAGAGGTCTGATAACCTGAAAATGTATCCTGAAGCGGTACAATGGCCCAAAAATACAGCAAGAGTCATTAAGACTATATTCAGAGTAAGGAAATCCTGGAAGTGACGTATGGCCCCAATCGAGCCCTGATCGCAACATCAGAAGACAGAGGTCCGTGGTTAGTTCCACACGATGTTCTGAACAATCTTCGAGCTTCAGTTGCATTTGTTAATTGACAAAAATCAATCACTGACATGTCTATTTGTGTAAGCATTCTTACTTTCCAAGCCTGCATAAAGCTTTTGCTCTGTACCAGACATCTGAGATTAAGTACAGCATGAGCTCGGGTCTGGAGAAACATCAGTAACGGCAGGCAAAAAGCTTCATCTCTGATTAGACAAAAACTGCTGAGGAAATGCACAGGTCTACGCTAGCAATACACCAACACAATGATACAGCAATGTCACCCACTCAAAACCTTCCACAGTGGTTTTAATTGGCGAATAAATCCGTTGAAAATATGCCTCAGATTGCATTTTCAGGGTGGTGTGAATGTGTCCGTGTGGTCTGCTCTTTTTCTAAGCTTTGAGCTCAGGAGGCAGATGTGCCAGGATAAATCTGAGAGGTGTAGCAGAAAAAATAAATCTCATGGTTCAAAAATATATAAAGAAAAGAGAGTCCCAGCGTCCCTGCTCATTCCCTGTTTTACATCACCCAGGTTTCTAATGGCAACCAGCAGAGGAAGCAGCTACAAATGTGCTTTTCTTGTAAATGACCAATCTGTAATCATGCAGCCTCTTCTTCTTTACTGGCAGCTCGGAGAGGCCGATGAGACCAGGTTATAGATGAGATCCTCTGTGAGGCATGAGCATAGAGGAAATCGAAGCCTCTGCTACAACACGAATCTGTCCGCGTCACTTTAGATTGAGAGTGGGGGGCTTTGCTCATTACGCCGCTTTCTCTGAGGCTCATGAGGACTGATGAGAGCGAGCCGGGCGGCCGTATTCAAAGTCACACACCATTTGCCGAGGGACTCCTTCATTTATTTCAGCCTTTATGGCTTTAGTGTAGGCTGGGTGGTGGAGTTACTGCGGGGAGGAGGACAGAGGGTGCTGCAGAGGGGACCAGGGCAAGGAGTGATGGACAAATTTTGTGTACCAAGTTTCAAGGCTGCATGGGTACGTTATGACCCTGAAAAATCGACTTCCTCTTTAATGGTCAACAAAAAAAAAAATAGCCACACCATTTGACAAAAACAGAGATTTGAATCATCACTAATGCCCTCAGACATCATTACAACATGGATTCATTGGATCAGCCTGAAGCCTCAGGTTTTATAAATACTGACATTTCCTGTCACCTTTACGTGGCAGTTTTTTTCCTTTTATTTCTGTTTTTGAGAAATATGCATATTTAAAGGCTTACTACAGCCATGCTCTTTGAGTTCTGTTCAAGATTTTCATAGAATTTAATCTTCAGGGCCTACTCAAGCTGTGGACTAAATTACATGTAGTTCAAGTTAACACTCCAAGACGAGTTGGCCTTTGAAGGACCCTGAAAATTGCCAAATTTCACTTTTTTTTTTTTTTTTGCAAATGGCAGACTTCCTGTTTTTATTGTCTTGTTTTGGGTGGGGCTTGGGGCCTTGGTGCGTTCTATTTATCTCTGCACTTGGAGAAAGCCAAGTATGATGCCAACACAGTCCTGAGAAATTATCTTCCTCGTAAATTAAGCTGTTTTAAAGCAGTTTTTCTAATACTTAGAGATTGTGTTTCTCTCTTAAATTTTCAAGGATTCTAAATGACACATTAAACTTTGATATTCAGTTAAAATTCCAAGTCCAGCCCCTTAGATACACTCTGTCACAGTTTGTCCAAGGCACAGAATTCAAGGAGATACTAATGTGCACTCAAAACCTCAATAAAATCAGCTTGTTCTACTTCACATATTTAAAGGAAAATCAACTTTGGGCTTCGTATTAGTATGAAGATCAGCTGATACTTATCCAGCCATGGAAGACCAATTTGCCAGTCAGACGATGTGTCAGCCCTGAGTTCAATTAAATCAACCAATTGGCTTTTTTTGCCTTTGCAAGTTTCACAAGTGCAAGTCAGTCAGAATACAGTTATTGGTCATGAGGAAGGCCTGGGTGCCTTTTGTGATAAACAAGGGGCCTGATGACCTTTGGTGAATGACTCCTTAAAGATCATTAATTCAGAACATATGACCACCCAAAACTGTAACGCCCTTGGCCTCAGCTGTAAAGATGTGACCAGACCAATTCTTCTTAATTTGGACAGTGGATTTTTCCACGAGGTTTACAAAGATGTAACTTTGTCCATTCATGATGGTCAACCTACCTAGCTAGCAATCAACAGGACTCAGGAACCCACAGTCCAATGCTAAGGCTTATGGTGAGTCCCATTTGATCTCGGAAGTCGGATTGTCTGAACTGAAAATTAGATACTGTAAAATACCAAATAAACGCAGAGTTCCAATTAATCCCTGAGTCCCAGATAAACGCAGGGTGTAGCAGCACATTTTGACAAATAAACGCCCCTTCCAAATAAACGCCGAGTCCAATTTATTAGGCACAGCCTACGAGCTACGGTCAAAGTCACAGAACACACCTGCAAAGGCTGAGCTACCAACTGACAGCTGACGCTTGAAAAGTGATTTATTCAAAAAGAAACATGATCAGACTGTACCTTATCAGTCCACATGGTTTATTTGTCTCTCGGGACATCCTGTCGAATCGCTTCACCTCCCTCTGTATGTCAACAAATGCACGTTGGTGTGAGGCGCTCTGTTCTACAACAGTGCAGTTAAACTTAATGACCGCTACGTCTAGGGCACTAGAGAGCAGGAAGCCGGAATCTTACATACTAGGGCTTTAAAAATTCAAAGAAGAAGACGTTGTCACTGCCACTGCATGTTGTTTGCCCTTAACTAATGTCAGGAGGCCAGTCATATCAGTTACCGGTACATTGCTGATGATCGCCATGGCCTGAAAATGGCGAGGAAAAAAAGGAAGACCTAACTTAACTAGTTCCTTACCAGTATTAAGAGTGTTTAGAGAGTGCTGAGCTGAAAGAAGAAGACAAAAGTATAACTATGGTACTGCCTGTCTTGGCCAGGACACTCTTGTAAATGAGATTTTTAATCTCAATGAGGCTCTTCTGGTTAAATAAAGTTCATAATAATTAAAAAAAAAAAGTAATCTTGCCTTGAAAATGAAAAGATGATATCCATACTGGTGTAAATAAATAATATGATTACATTTGCCATATTTTTTCATTTTTTGCTAAGCAAGATTTTTGTGAGAAATGAATTAAACACCTCTTCCAAATAGCCGCCTGGTCCCAAATAAATGCCTGGTCTACTCAGTGACTGAAACACATGCCCCGGCTATTATTTGGTATTTTAGGGTATGTCACTGGGAACGCCCCCTTTGGTTGGAATTTTCTACTGGGAAGTCTGATGTTCTTAAAGAACCCCTGCTTTATCAACTTGTAACTGAAACATGATGTGAGACTATTCCCATTATTCCAAGGTTAATGGAATATACCTTGTTACAGTTGGACAACAAGAACAATTAAAACTTAAGGGGAGGGTATACAGGCCTCCTGAACTTTCTTGCCCACGTCATAACTGTGTACAAGCTTGAAAAAATGACAAACTGTAGCTGGACTGGATTCAAGAGCTGACCCCTTATCTCACCCCCTCTCTGACACCTAAACTGACTCTATTTCGTCCCTTTTTGTCTTATTTACAAGCCAAAATTCGCATTTGCAACCCCCCTCATCTCCCTCCCCTCCCCAACATCTGCTCTTCTCCTTCATTTCCTCCTATCTCCCCTCATGCATACGTCCTCCACACACACAAGCTGTCCACGGAGCGCTCACAAACACAGCTGAACCTCTGCATGTGGAAGAGACTGTGGGCCAGTCAGAATGAGAGCTTATCTCGTTTGCACAGCCGCACATGTACAAGAATTAGGTTTTTTACGGAGGACGGCTGCGATTTCCAGAGTCACACCATCCAAACTCGGGCCGCTTCAGGCGAATAACCCGAGTCCCTGTTATCATTGGCCATCATGTCTGAGCGTCCTCTGGGGCTTCAAGTTGTTATTCTGGTGAGTGGTTCACACCCCAGAATCAACACTGCGGGCACTACGTCCATCAAAGAGACACAAAAAGCTGTTAAAAAAATCTGCTTATAAAGAGTAAAAATACCATCATGTATTTTTAACTCTGTTTGAATGAAAATCTCTTTTGGAGGGTGTGAAAAATTCAACTGCTCTCCATGGAGACTACAGCAGTTCAGTCATTTTTAACTCTGAGTTTGGGGGACTCCAGCATGTGTGAGGGGAGCTTTTATTTGACACATTAAGAGTTGTCCAGGTCAAATACAAACACGATATTAAACATGGGCCTAGCTTTAGTGACATCACTCTGGTTTAAGATGCAGAGTGATGAAGCATGAAAATGGGGGTCACCATTTTACAATTTGATACAGTTAAGGTATTTCTCAAACTGTTTTTATTCAATTTAGGTACACATGGAACAATTTTCCTTTGGCTTTAAATCAGTAAATCAATAAATTTGTTGTCTTATGTGGGCAATCTTCATCCGGTGAAAAACGTAATGCATTACAGAAGTTTAAGAGTTTGTTCAGAGTCAAATAAATGATTTTTATGTGTGTTTATTTCACTGTAACGTCTATTTTGTTATCAGCAACTTGGAGGAACAAATCCTCTAATAAAGATCAGAATAACACAATAAGATGTTAAGGTATAAGAAATGTAGCCTCCTTCTCAAATTGTAACTTTAATGAGTATGCCTCAAGTAATTACGTAGATAACTTCATATTAGAGTGAAACACAATGAAAGTCATGTGAAGATGTTAATTCCACAAGAGTAAAGGGGTACAACCAGGCTCTGCCGCTGTATTTTCACCTTCAAACTAAAACTTGGGTATTTCATTAGCTGTGGTGTGTTCAGACAGGTTCACTAAATAATGGAGACAAAGTGTCGAGGAAGCTGTAACAGGAAGGTTCTTCCTAATAGACAAATTGCTGAGGCCAACCGATAATGTCACATTTTAATGGTTTTAATGAACATAATGTTTTATGGCCTGTCTGCAAATGCCCCAACACAAGATAAATTCCTCCCCCTTTGCTTCTTGCTCCATCTATCAGAAAAAGTGTGCTTAACCAAACTTCTTTTCATGATGTAACCAGGGGAAAATCCACCACCCAAAACGCAAGGCCCTCCTTGAGTAATTGTTTGTTCATCCAACAGGCAGCTCTAGTGGAAGGGACATGCTAAGGCATGTCTATGTGGCCACAGTAAACGCTGGAGCACAGCTACAGAAAGCTGAGTCTACAGCTACCTCCTGTCCAGGCACAGCCCATGAGAATTTACACCAAATCAGCCTATTCTGAGCAGAGCTGAAACAGAGGGGTTTATAAACATGCCAAAAACAAACATCTGAGAGGAATTTTAAGCTAGAGTCTTTCAATTGGTTTTTGGTACATCTGGAAACAGTCTTTACTTAAGAAAGTGGAGTTAAATTTTGGATGTTTACTTTTCCTGGCAAACAGCTTCTGATGGCTTTTTAAATAACTCTAATCCTTTTATTAAAAAAATGGGTGAGTTATCAATTTACAACAGCACAGTGTAGCAGTAAGAAAATGACCTGCTGATACCAACTTTGCTTATTTACCGAGGCTGTAAGTCGGTTTATATCTGCTGCATTAAGTGGCATTTTAACGGGTGTTAATGGTGACAAAAGTGGTGAAGCATCATGGGTAATGTAAGCACATGTTTCTAATTAGAAAATCCACTCTCATAAAATACAATGATTCAAACACTGAAACAACAGAAATGCAAAAATCACTTAAATATATGATTGAGGAAGACTTCCTAAAAGAAGTCTGAAGACAAACCCCCTCTTGGTTTGTTGTTCTCAGCTCTGTATCAGTCTGTTGTTTTAAAGATGCTAAATGTTTTAGCATTGGAAATTCAATGGTTAGCTACTCCTTAATACTTTTTTACGAAATCTTTGCCTGTCATTATGCTAAAAAGGTAATATAGGAAATTGCAGCTTACATTTATTTAACACCAGTGAAAGCCCTAAACATAACCTGCACATTTAACAATTCAAATACCTCCAGTTTCAGCTTTATGATAGTTTCAGTAATGCATCAAAACCCCTCTCATATGTGCATTAAATATGTAAAACAAATCTGTATCAGGGTCTGCTGGTTCCATTACACAAATTATTCCAAGTGTCATGTCTCAGTCCCCAGAGAGCCTTATTCTTATAGTTACCATCCATTTTATTTAAAATGCCAGAGAAGAAAAAAGCTCTGTAATCCGACTGAACATCACTGAAGCACAACCAAATTTAATCTATTTATAGCGTGACATTTTCAGTCTCATTTGCTACTTGCAAGTGAGAGCTTTTTACCATGTACTGAGCTTATGGATTCTTTATACACTGAGGACATTAAGAGTCTGCATTTTAGTTTGGAGGGCAGGAGGCTGAGATTTTGTACTTTGAATGTCTGAGGCAGAGAGAACGGGTAAATGTGTGCTGCGTCGCTTACAACAATTTATTTTTACTTAAGCGGTCGTAGCAACAAAATGGTTTAAATGCTTTATCCTTAAACAGGCAATTTATTTCCAGTAAATGCATTCATTAAGGAATAAAAGGGTATGTAGGATAGAGAAAATGGCCGCAACACTGGTTGTAGTTAAAGCTCCAGTTCATTATTCAAGCAGGTTTAAACAAGGTGTACTGACTCTTGGCCAGAGATTGCTTCATTATTTGCATTTGTCTGAGATAAAAGGAGATTGTCTTAACTTACAAATCCAATTGCTCTCTACTTTAAAGTCTGATTACACTGAAGAGAATTTGCATTTTAAAAGAGAGTGGGGCTTTCTTTTACTACAACCTGCCTGAGGAAAACAAAGACAGCTCAAAAATCTGGTTACATTTCAGCATTTGGAGTTAAAATGAACAATTAAGATGCTCTGGTAGTAGACAATACACAGAAAACTACAACAGTAGGTTTAATTATCTTGTTCTTTCCTCTTATTTTAACACTGAACTCTTCAGAGATACAAAGGGGATAACATTTTTTCTTCTGTAAAACTCAAGGAGAAGAGAAACTAAACATCTGACATGAAGAGAAAAATAAAAACAGCCTCCATCCATATTAGTAGAAGCTCTGCAAGGCAAACCTCTTTTAAATGGATACCAGCATCAATTCTTCTTTACATTAAATGTTTTCTGATTGTTTGTTTGTCCATCAGTTTGTTTTTCAAGTCCATCTTCAGCTCACATCATACAGATTATCCAAGAGAATCACACCTGCTTCTGTATTTTCCACAATAACATTATGCATTTTGATGACTGCGCTGCCCTCTTGTTCCCTCACAGCTTTTGTTTTCTCCTGTTAGATGTAAATGGAAACCAAAATGCACAAATACGTGGGCTAAAGACTGCAAAAAGCAAAACAGAACAGCTTCAGTGCATTACTCTGTCCTCTAAGGTGCTAACAAAATCATGTTAAAGATAAGAAAGAGCAGAATTAAAGTGACATAAAAAGTCACATTTGAGAATAGCTAGACTGTCCCTACTTTGTGGAAATTGCAGTGCAGTAAACTCCACATTCAAATGTTACTCCCAGCGACTTTACGGTGAAGTTTTTAGCACTTAAATGACAGCGTCTGCTCCAGCAGAGGTCATCCAGATATGTGCAGCGGAAGGCCAAAGGACCAGGGGTTGAGCAAAGGCAGAAATCATAAAGCATTAAGAATGTGCTGGAGATTGTGCTGACGAGCGGAATCTCCTTCACGGACTGTAGAGGACAGCGGGGTGATGCGTTTATGCAGACCCGGGGTCACAGGATTAAAAAGGGGAAGATTGCCTCGCAGAAACCCCCGGCGGTCCTCCAGGAGGAGAGCAATCAGCTCGCTGCAATGACATTTCCCGGGAATTCCAATACAGGCGGCACTAGAGATGGGAGATAGGGGCTGAGAGCCAAGTGTGGGGGATAAATCCACGGAAAAAGGGGCTGGTACAATGGAAATCATGCCTTTTTAAAGGTTGCAGCCTGATACAGAGTAATTTAAAGTTCAACTTTAATCATTTAGAGCCTGTTGTCCTACTTCTTAATCTTGTAAGTTATAGAAAAAACATTATTGTCCCACTTGATTTCATCTAATTTATGCAGCGAGTCAGAGATAAGAAAATGGTGACACAAGAGGAATATAAGAAATACTGCAACTGGATAGCCATATGTAGCTCATATCCTGCATTTAACAGCTACAAAACAGAAATGCAACATGACCACCAAATCCTTTTTTTTTCATTTTAAATGAGTCAGTAAATTAATGTTTTACAAATTAAAGAAGCTAAACAAATGTGATGCAACAGAAATGTAACAGAGCCTGGTGAGTCAAGACAATCAAATGATGAATTAGACCTGAAATAATTTAATAGAGATCACCCTAAATGTGTGTTTCTGCATCCATAAACTGCCAGTTATATAACTTGTACGTCAAAAACATGAAAAGCTAATAATTAGGTTCACAAACAGAAAAACATGCATGTCCATGAGGATCACCCAGCTCTCTGTTATACAAAGATTTTTTTTTTTTTCATTTTAATCCTGTCAAAGGAAAGACAGGGTTACCCCGGGCCACCTAACAACTGATTGGCCAACCCCCCCAAAAAACTTTTTTTTATAAAGTGTCCCTCAAAGAAAAAAGTCTGGATACCCCTTCTTTAAGCTATGTTTCAGGATCTTATTTATCCTTGCTTCTTTCTTTGTCCGTGAAAACATGTAAATGTGTGCTCCAGCATGTCCTCGAGTGACCATCCATCAGAGTGAGCACACAAGAGAGTTTGGGCCCAGAGAGTGGCCTTAGAGAAAGGTACTATTATTCTGACATTACCCCTGAGGCAGATGCACAGTAGGTGTGAGACAGAGCTCTCCATATCACAAGATTATCCATACATGCTAATGAATCATGTCGCTTTGTCCAAGAGCCCTTTGGAAAAAGGCAAAGCTTAACGGCAGCCTCTGGTGCTTGAGAATGGCTGCAGCGGCATCAGGAGTCAGGTGCACATCCCATGAAGAAATGAATGCATTTAAAGTCTTATCCAAAACATTTGTGGTCTGAATAGCTCATAAACTAAGGTGAATTTTTCTGTAACTTGTCCGTTTTAACTATTTCAGGATTCAAGCTATAAACTAAAAAGGGCATGGCTAATGCTATTGCAAGCCCAAGTAGTGTTTCCTTTCATCAGACAGCTTATGAGCTGCCTTGGCTCAGCATCTTTGTCTGCTTTGAGGTTGACAAAATGTTGGTTTGAGACAAGGCAGATGCCAGGGATATGATCCAAAGGCCTCCTTTAGCAAACAAGTGGCTGTCACCATGGCTTTGTCAAATATTTTCACATCTTACATGGTTGTGAGTACAAATTTTGGCCTTATCATCACATTTAAAGGCTAAACCTGGAATTTTGTTTTAGTTTATGCCAACCCTTTAAACTCTGATTTAATCATTTATACACGTCTCTAGTTGATCCTTAATTACTGCATTAACCCTTTTCTCTAAACTACTTTCAACTTCTGAAACCCTGATTAAACCCTCAACAACCGATTTAACTCTTTTAACCAATATTCAACTTCATGTTTTCTGATCTTGTCTAAAACACTGTTTCTCATTTACCCTGAAATAATTCTAAATATGCTGATTAACCCTTCATATGTTAAAAACCATGATTCAACATCTTCCTAACCCAAATTTTGACCCTGATATCACCCTTAACGTAGTTTCAACCATGGACAGACCTCCTATATCCCCAACTTAAACTTGTACTCAAATGTACCTATAGTTATAAAGGGTTAAATCTGGGTTAAAATTTAGGCTAATAAGGCTTTAAATCAGAGCAAACATTGATAGATAAGGTTACTGAAAGTAAACTCAGAGTCTACAGGGTTCAAGTTCTCTTGGCATCAACTCTTTCAAGAACCACAATATCTAATGCGATACATGATAAAGGCCAAGGCCATTAGATGTCAGCTAAAGTAAGCCCTGGACGAAACAACTAAATATATTTAATGGACATGTAAATGCCAGAAGTTTCTAAAATAAAAATGAAACTCCATCTTTGTCACCTACTTAGACGTTAAACTCTAAAACTCCTCAAAGGGTGGTCTCTAGTTTCATTAAACTGCACAGCTTGTAATAAAAAGGAGATTATGAGCGCAGTCTGCCCGGTTGAAACAGGTGCATAACCTTCCCTGGAGAAGCTTCGAGTCAGGTGAGAGGGAAACACAGAGGTAATTAGAGGCCCAGCACACAGAATGGTAATGAGGCCTTTTCCCCCGCTGCAGGGTCCGGCAGTCAGAAGCCCCCCAGCTCTTTTTACTCCCGTCTCCCGTGGGCCGGCGAGTGAAGAGAGGGCGTTTGGCCGTCATTGATTTCCCCTCTCTCCAATGCACCGGGTTTTTGAAGATCAATGCAACATGAAGGTATTTGTGTCCTCATTAAAGCTGTTTGCTCTGCGGATCGATGCACGCTGAACCCCCCCAAGCTCAGTTTGGCAGACAATGCGCCGGCTCGGGGAGGCTTCAGACTTGTTATGGTCCAGTTTAAAGGACTTCAATCTTTCATGTCGCTGATATTACTGTATAATAAGTCCTCTGTATGTGAACGTCTCTATCTGAAGCAATGATTGACCTGACTTGATTAAGTATTTGTGGAAAGATGTAATCAAGCTTCTTTTATAGCCTTCAGAGATCAAACATTTTTGTTAAACTAATTAGTTCAACATTTAATCCCAGAAGGTTTCTCCATAACAGTATCTTCAGTTTACAATAGCGAAGTGCAGTGAGGCTCCTGCACCCTGAGTCAGTTCCAAATAACAGGAAAATCTGAGGAAACAATCCATGAAGATGCTAAAGTAGGAAATAGAAACGTAGGCTTTACTAGTAATTGTTAAATTAGCTTTATGCTTGCTGCGCTGGAGAGACTGGGCTCAGGCTTTCACCCCTGAGGCAAAATTTAGGCCTGACTTGACATTCCTTTGCAAACTTTCTAGAAAACAGATTGCAACAATAATGCTGAGTTGTGGAACTTCTGGAGAAGCAAAACTGAAATCAGTGCTTCTAATCAGCTCAAAACTTGGGCGTCTCCTTCTCTCTGCTGGAAAATCAGCCTCTCAGTTTGCTGCTGATGCATGAAATTATTGGATCAAGACATCCTCTCAAAACAGTACAGCCTTGGAGATATATAGATTGTCAACTAAAGCGTAATTGGCTTTTGACAGACATGGTGATGTATTTGGAAATGTTTGCACCAAGTTCGCCCTATTTGGCAGACTGAACAGGTATATTTAGAGCTGACAACCATTTTATATCAGTGTTCAGTGATCCATCCAGAGGAGGGTGAGACAGAAAGGGAGAGTGAGAGCTGACGTCGCTCCCCTGAAAGGCACAAAGTGCTTGTTACTGTAAGTCATTGTTTTCCAGTTTCCAGCAGCTTAATATCCTTACTTAGAGATGATTGTTGCAATCGCCTACATTGTCAACAGCAAGCCTTCTCACAGGCACCAATCCCAATGTAATGACAAACTACCAAGAGCACCTTCATAGGACAGGACAGAACAAGGCACTGCGTGCATAAGTGAAGAGGCACAAGTGTGTATGAATTAGGGAATTATTCGTACATATGCATCAATATTACAGCTAAAACAGTTCAATCAATAATAATGCTTGTCTGGAGACAGGCAGTGCATATTAAGGCACAGGAGCTGAAACTGGGAATGTGCCAGACTAACGCTAAAGGCTAAATTCTGTTTGTTCTCCTTGGAAAATGTCACTTAAAGGAATTGTTCTGTATTTTTGTATGTGTGGTTGAATGAGGTTAATGTCAATAATAAACAGTGATTCTGATCAGCTCTGCTCCTGTAAGGAAAGAGCTGGCACTGAAGTTAGGCTACACATGGCTGCAGATGGGGCCAAGAGTTCAGGGTGATAAACTTCATTTAAGGTGAGAGGAAACTTAAAAAAAAAAAAAAAAAGCTGGGGTGATTGCTGACTGTACTAAACACACCTCTCTTATTTCCTAGCAGGCCTCTTTATTTTGCTTCTCCAGCTAGACACATATTGGAACAAAAATGTACCAAACAAAAGGGCTTGCCAGCATAAAATTAGTGCATTAACACCCAAATACTGTTTTGTTTGTTTCTGCCTGAAATTCATCACATTAATCAAGCTCTTGGCCCCATCTGTAGCCATGTACAGGCTAACTTCTCTTCTTACAGGGGCAGTGCTGATCAAAATCAACATTGCTAATGTATTCACTGGCATTGTGGGGAAATACTGACACACCAATATATTGCGATATTTTCTGGGCAATAATGGGATATTTTTTATGAAATATTTTATCAGATTTTTGGCCATTTGCTTTGGCCACTAGTTGGCAGCAAACCTTCATTCTTTTAGCTCTCACTCTGTAATATATATTGCTATTATTTCTGTCACTGGGACACTCTTAAATTTCAAATTGATGCAGGGACAATGCGCTATATAACAGCACTGACTAGAAACTGTTTTAATGCTTATAATAGGCTCTTAATACTACTAATTTTTTAAGACTTTCTAGGGTAAAATCACCAAGTATTGCTCTGTTTGTGGTATTTCAATGTATCATATTGTCACTCATGGCAATGCACACCCCTAGTATTTATGATTGAAATTACTGAAAAAAAATCCCACTTTAAAAATACTGAACTATCCCTTTTAAGACAAAAACAAAACTGTGAAAATGGTGTTAAAACTCCTTTTTTTAAAAATGGTTCAGCCCTAACAGGTGGTCTGAGAACATGACAGATGTCCTGACAAACTTGATTTAATCGTATCGACCACACTCATCACATAAATTCAGCATCAGATCAAAATTTCATGTCTAACAATAAGAAAGTCAGACCAACATAGCTTTTGAGAACATGTAGCATCATCAGCTGAAGCTAAAACAGCAAAATCGTCTCTATTTCTAAGTAAAATTCAGCTGAGTTTGAAGGTACTACTGAGGAAGTTTCCACCTCTGAATGTGAAACATGTAACAAACATTATCACCCACGCTGACTCTCCAATCACGGGGGCAGGGAGTCACCTCTAGCATGGGGAAATTATGTTCTTCATGGCCCTGACTGAGTTCCTTGCACTGCTTATTCAGCCTCCTCAGAGTTCAGTAAGGACAACATAAAACAAGGCCACGGGTAACATATTAACAGCCACTGGAGTAAAAGGCGAAAACCCACTCAAAAAACCAGCTGACATCTTCCTTCATCTATTCCCTAAAGCTTTCCTCCGTAACCTTACCTCACACTTTCAACCTCTGACCGCTCACATCTACGTCTCTGAGGATACTATCATCTCTGTAAACCTTTTTTTGACCTATTATGAGTCACCTCGCTCCCTCTGGGTTCCCTTATACCTGCCGGAGTGTGGATTACAAAAACGCACACGCAGCTCCCGTCACTCCTCACCTGTCAAAACAAATCCCTCCAGACAGCATCTTGTTTCATTATCAAGCAGGAAATCCATCCGTCTGTGGGCAGAGAAACAGTTCGAGCCTTTTTGCTGATATGAAAGTTTCATTTCTTATTATTTACAATGCCAGTTTGAATCTGACAAACACTGCGGTGGTGTTAGGGAATTACGGTGCACCTTACGGGTGTAGCTGGGCTGTGACAGACTGATAGCGGTTTAATGAGGAATAACCAACAAACTGCAGTATTAAAGGGATAGTACGGATTTTTTAAGTGGGCTAGTTTTAAGTAAAATCTTGTAGTATTTGCATGAGATTGTGACAACATTATTATAAGTCTGAGTCACCCTATATTTTTTAATTTATTATTTATAAATGACCAGAAATGAAGGTAAAATCATAACAACTTCGATAGCAGCATTCCCCCTACTTTTATACACAGTAACTTTTGGTCCATCAGATTTAAGTAATGGTGTGCCACATGGCTTAATCTTTGTACCACTGTTTTTTAACACTTTATATCAAAAACATCTGTCCTAATCTTCCTAATGCAAATGTTCATTTATTTGCAGATGAGGGTGTTTTCTATTGTAATTGTTCTGCTCCTACCAAGAATTAGGCAAGGTTTATTTTATTTTGCCTTAAATACTGTGAAAAACACTTTTTGGTTAAAAATATATCTGCAAATCTTGAGCTTCTCTTTGGCTTTTTGCATTTTTAGGTAGTTTGCACAGGATTGGTCTACAAGGATTAGCTGTGTACATTTGGCACATTTTTTGGGTGTGCCACAGAGCTCAATCCAAGGACCACTGTTATTTATACTTTATACAAACAATATTCTCACAAAATTTATACACAGATCATGTCATTTCATGGTTTGTGTATGTACAGCATTAATCTCTCCAGCTTCTTTAAAGCTTGGTACTTTTTGATAGACTTGGCAGTGTTGATTTAGTGAAATAATCTGTCTGTTGGTTTAACAAGATTTTTGGACTGCAACAAGGACTATATCATGTTGTTCTCAACGCAAATGTTGATTTATTTGAAGGTGATAGTCCTTTCTCTGCTCTGCTTATCTGTTACTTTTTATTCTACTCCTACATAGCCTCAGGCTCTCTATCTTTTACAAGAGGCTTTTGAAAGGAATTTCTAAGTGGGTTAAAATATATTTAAAATCCTCATAAATCAAAATTATGATGTGAAAAAGCTCAGAGAAAGAGCAAACTGAACCTGTCAACTGTTATTATGACTCAGGGTGGTATGACTGAGACTTTATCTGATTGCTAAATGCTCACAGTCCAACTGATGATTCACAGCCTTCTATACGTCAAATTTAGCATCTTGTTAGGAATTTACTGATCTATAATCTTGTTGCTGCCACTTGTACAACTCTACTTGGTTTTGGTTAAGTTTTAAAAATGCATGCATCTTCTCAGTGCCTCAACTCTTCAGGTACTGAATTTACAGGCCACATGTGGCCCTCCTCCTCACATAACACAGCTCTCAGGTTAATGAGTAAACATGAAATGAGGAAAAAATATAAAAATCTTTCACTGTTGGCTTAATTCTTTACATTAATCACTTGTACTTGTGTATTTCTACTCTATGTTTGTAATTGCCCTATTTTGTGCCTGTTACATAGTTAAATGCACTGCTTTCTGCCTTTGTCTTCATCTTAACGAGGTATTTCCTGATAAAATGAATTAATATATGTACAAATAAAACATTTTTGTCCTGTAAATCATGAAAATAACAAATACTGCATCATTTTGGTTTAGAGGAAGTGTTAAATTACTTTAAAAAAATGACTACTTTATTACAGAGATGATTGCAAAACATAATTTAGCTTACAAATTGAGCCCACAAACAGTAAATTTCTCTGTGTGTGTGTGGCTGCATTAAGAATATTTTAACATCTTATTGGAAGACAGCCGGTCCTCTGGCACCATGTATCCTCAAGTGTACTATTCCTGTATTCCTACGCATGCAGCACACTCTATTATGTTGTAAATCAGCCATTTGGGACTGCAGCTAATAGAAGAGATAACACATATAAGAAATAAAAATGAGCAAATGCTAAATCCTTCTCGTAATGCAGATAAGAGGATATTTTAATAAAGCGAGGCTGGAAAATGGGGAGTGAAAAGTTTGTGCTTGTTTGGAGAGTTGTTCACTATCTTTTCTATACATTGGGTACAGCAGAGCTCTTCAGCAGGCTGATTTAGCCCTGGTTTACATAATCCTCTTCAGGGGAGCTATCGCTGCAAACACAGAGCTGTTGATGTGTTAAACCTGGAGTATTGTGTTTAGATAGTCACAGCTTTGTACTGCTATTATCACTCTTATCAACAGAGAATATGCTTCAATATGAATGTGTATGTGCTGCAGGAATATTCTGTGATAAAATTCATTCATTCATTTCAAAACAGAGATGAAGCAAAGTCTGATTCCAGCTGAGTTTGCTGCTCTTGGAGGTATGCAGAAGTGTTAAGAACATGCTGTGCTGAGAGTCAGTCTGACAGTGAGGGGAAGCTGAAAACCCAAAATGTGCTCCACTCTTTTCTTTGATCAGACACTTACTGGGTGTAAAATATATGTTTGCAGGAGACCTTGTGCAAAGATCAGCCTCCATTTATCTACTCTTGTCGGCCTCTGTTTGCAGAGGCCATGCAGACCACCATAAATTATCTGCAATAAGAAACAGACGTTACAGGCTCCTTTAACAGAATCTGTGCTATTCCTTATAAGGTGGTCACACGTTCTGTACTTTAATTCAGGGCGGTAAGTCAAGAAAATCTTTTCTTTTAATCATAATTATGACCTTACCATGATCACATCATACTAGTGATTAGGGCTGAACGATTTATCGTTTTCTGATCGAAATCGCGATTTCAGGCAACATGCTCATGTGATTGCCAAAGCTGCACTCTTTTGCAGCACTCCTGACTGACTCAGGGTCTGTTAAGTCAACTATTTACTAGTGGCAGTGTTGTCACATGTCAGCGCTCATGACCAAAACTATCAAAGGTTGACATACTGATTTGGTATGGCTGCCTTTTTTCCTTTATTGGAATTGCTGAATTTTGTTTATTATTCTATTATTACTTATCTAACATTTTTTTGTTTTTAGATTTTTAGAGCAATAGCATTTAATGTTTGATGGTATGATGTAATTCTCTGTCATGTTTGTAAATGTTACTGTAAACATAGTGAATATTTTCACTTAAGCTTGACTTGAAGAAAATCGTGACTCGAATTGAAATCGTAATATCTGCCAGAAAAATCGGAATTAGATCTTTTCCTAAAATTGTTCGGCCCTAATAGTGGTTATTGACATTCAAAATGGAGTAAATCAGTAAATACTATGGATCAATAAGTCTTTTTAAATTGAGGTGGCACCCCTCCTTTTTTAATATAATTTGAGTTTGCTTCATTTCCTTCTTTGACATTTGACCTTTTATCTTTTTCATCAGTATTTCTGTTCATTTAAGTATGGATGTGCCAGAGCATTGAGGTTTCATTGACAGGTGTTTTAAACAATAAAATATTCATTAGTTCATTGATCAGTAATACCAAAAGTACCAAAACTTGAGTAGACAAAATAGACTGGAAATCCATCAAAAAGCACCTTTACATTGCCTTAAAAAAGAATGGGCAACAGGCGGTTTGGGGGCCACATCCAGTCCCCTGCTTACTCTATGCTGCCTTCAAGTCAACTTTAAATATCGAATAATCATGAAAAAAAAAAACGTAACTATCTAAATACTTCCAATGATACTTGCTCTTGTTGTTGATATGTAAGTTAAAAACACTTAAATAGTAAATGCTATAAAAATTGAGATATCAAACACTTTGCATCCCCCACAGTGGTAATGATAAATGGAATATAAAATACAAATATACAAAAATAGATCAATAAAATAAAGTGAGAAACTGCCTCATACTTTGGCCTTGAACTTTGATTTTTGCCTACAAAGGAATCAATATTGTTTGCTTTGTTCGAGACTCACACCAAAGTATCATGTTGACTCCCTTTAACAATCACCTGCAGCAGCGCGGCCCTCCAACACAAACAACAACACCACAGACGCACGGACGGGCGATTCCCACACGTGGCTCTTATAAAACTATTAATCCTTGTTTGTGCCAAAGTGAAACCTCCTTATGCAAGACGGTTTAATCATCTGAATACATATGTCATTGTTGGAGGTCGAAAACACGCGCGCTGCCCGATCTGGCATGATGATGCAGCCGGTTTAAACTTTCACTCTGGAGCTGGAGCCTGGAAACAACAGCAGCTGTCATGCCAAGTCATGATCTGCATGAAGTATTCATACGCAGCATATGCATGCTACACCATCATCTACGGAGAGTTTATGTGCTTGTTACTATGAAGACTTAAAAGTAGGGCTAGGTAATAGAGCGTAAATTATTTTTAAAACTTTAACTGACTGGCAACACATTTAGATGCCTGATACTGGGATATTTTTATGTTTTTAACAACAAAAAACTGCAGACAAACTCCTATTAAAACATTTACAACCTTCTTGTGAATTAATGCTCTATACTCTTATATATGTTTTGAATTGATTATTTATCACCTTTACTATCAGCGGTATCAAAAAGTACAGAAACATGTTAATCTTCCATCACATTTTCCACCAAAAGACAGAGAGCACTGTGTAAAATGCACAAATATGTCGGCAACATACCACACTGTCCTCATGTCCCTTCAAAATAAAGGCATAAAATACAATATTTAGGGAATTTACATTTTTCTTGTTTCGAAATTTGGAGTCTCTCCACTGATATGAAACATATTCTAACGCAACAACACATTCTGTTTTGGACTCACTGAGTTGCATGTGACAGTCAGCAATTACCGTAATTTCTTGATTATAACACGCACTTCATATTTTCATGATTTTTGCATGGAAAAACACTGTACTTGAATATAACATGCACCCAAACTTTGTCCAAACCTTACTCTCTCAGACAACTCAAAAATTACCTTTATTCAAAATTTTAATCAATGAAATTTCAGTATTTTCACAACAAATACATGATTCTGTCTCTCAAACGGATGCAGAAACACCTTTTGCTTCCTGCATGCGCAATTACTGCCCAAGAATGCTCAGTAGTAGTATACCATCAGTTTAATTAGAATTACGCAAGTTTGGTAGGAATGTTTCACAGGGAAAGAGAATATTTTGGCTTTTGTATCAGATGTGTTGCAACCGCGATGTTGTCGAGATGAAATATTTTAAGTATTTTGCTTGTACTCATGTATAATACGTACCTGAAAAACTAGAGCTCATTTTAAAGCAACAAAGTGGGTGTAACAAAAAAAAGAAATTACGGTACTGACAGACCCACTCTAAACAGGTAAACTTAAGAAATCACGTCATTAAGCATTAGGCTTGATGTCATGCACTAACCTGTGGACACATGAATCCAGAGAAAACAAACTATAAATCAATATAAACAATAATGTTCCACCCTTTATACATACATGCATATATACTCTTTTGTCCCTCAAGCCATCAGACTGTACAACTCCTCACTCGGTGGGAGAAGGAATAACATGAAGACTGAAGACGGGAAGGAGCAGTAGCCATTTTTTTATTTATATTTATTCATACTTTTATTTATATCTATCTTATTTATATATCTTTTTATCTGCTGTATAATGCTGCTGTTGGAATCTTAATTTCCCTGAGGGAGTCTTCCCAAGGGATTAATAAAGTTCTATCTAATGTAATCTAATCTAATACATATATAGTATATATGAGGCCTGCTTTACAGTATAGCAAACATGTTGTTCTTTGTTAAAGTGGCCACAGTAGCATGAGGACTGCATCGCTCCCCTCACAGCGGTCTACAGGGGGGTGAGCTACATCCTTCACAGGGTGCCCTTCTCCAGCTCAGGCTAATGAACATCTCGTCTGCATCCTTTATAAACTGGACTCCACAGCAGAGGAAACCTGCGAAGCTGCTCCACCCCCCCCCCCTCATGGACTCTAAATGGGTGCACTCTGTGATTTGCTGCAGCAAAATGCTCCAGATAGAGCCGAGTCAGAACTAAAAATTACCCACCGTGCACCTGGAGTGTTAGATAACTTTAAAGTCACCTGCAGGAGGGTCTGCTCATGTGAAATGTTTGAAAGTGTGACAGTGGGAGAGGGACCACAGAGCAGTGACGTCGGGGCACTCACCATCTTTGCGGTGGTAGGTGATCTCCACCTTGCGCTCCTCCGAGCCCAGCAGCGCCTGGGCCACCTGGGCCACCGAGTGGCGGCTGGTGAACTGGCCATGCAGGAAGTCGCACGTGCACGGCTTCTGCATGACGTCCGGCCGCGAGAAGCCCGTCATCTCGCAGAAGCCGTCATTACAGTAGATGATAGCGCAGTTCTGCACCCGGGCATTGGCTATGATGAATTTCTTATCTGTGGAGGGGAAATTAGAAGAGGGAGAATGTTAATGTCCTGACTGAGGCGCAGGGCTGGAAATGAACACCTGACACCAGACAGATGTGGGCGGTTTGCTCAGTGTCTGGTGAATTTGCTCAACCTCTGGATGCAGTGGTAAGAATTTACAATGAGAAGTAATGATGAAAAAATATGAAATGTGTATCAGAGTTCTGCTATGTCTGCTCTGACTTTAAGATACAAAGTTACTGCTCTGAAGACTCACATGGAGAGGTGGAATGATCTGCTTCTGTGTCACTTCACTGTAACTGTATATCAGCTTAAATCAGGCTATTCTGGCGATAAAAGCAATTTATTTCCAAAAAAGTATTCACAAGAAAAATACCCAATTTATATGTCAATAAAATGCCCTAATTTTGAAACACCCATATCAGGAAATTTGGCGTTTTTCCATCTGTATTGTCACTTGGGAGTAACAACTCACCTAAAGTAATTTCAAGATTTTGCAAAAACTACATTTCCAACCTTTTGTTCCCAGGAATATTGTCCAGTACTTATGTCAAAAAGTGCCTTTCTTTTGAAATAACCATATCAAGAAACTTGGTGGAGTTTTTTTTTTTAGCAGTAGTGTCACTTCTGTGTAATGATAGCGGAGCTAGAGCAAAGCTGTTTTAACAACATCTATTTCCACAAGATTTTCATAATGAAAGCTACTTGTCTTTAAGGTACAAATGTGCTTTTATTTTGAAAGAGCTTCATCAGGAAATGGGTGCTTTTTTTAAAAGTAGTGCCACTAAGGGGTAATGGTAGCTCAGCTTAAGTTGGGCTGTTCTGATAATAAAAAAAAATCAATTTCTGACAAATTCCTCACAAAAAATATCAGTTTGTTTGATAAAAAGTGTCATGAAACAGCCTTATTAGTAAATTCTGTGTTTTTAAGCAGTAATGTCACTTTTGTGTAAAACTATAGTCACTGCAGGTCAATTTGATGATGTAAATGATTTAATAACGGCATATTGTTCATGAGAAAAGTAACCAATATGCTTATATCAGGAAATTGAGTGATTTTTTTGAAGAAGTAATGTCATTTATTGTAATACTAGCTCAGCTAGGGTTAAGATATTTTGCTAGTAAAACAATCTATTAATGACAAGTTCTTCACAATTCTAATACCCAGTTTTCAGGTCAACAAAGCGCTTTTAATTTGAAACAGCAATATCAGGATATTGGTTGTTTTTTGGCAGTTATGTCCCTTTGGAGTAAGTGTAAAACAACCAAAAACACGTCAATTTGATGGTGAGAATGATCTGTTTCTGACAATGTAGTACCTGGTTTCTGTGTTGATAAAGTACCTTTATTTTGAAAAAGCCATTAGTGTAACAACAGCTCAACTAAAAAATCATTTCAGGGATGAAACAATATCTTTTGATGAATTCTGCACAATAAAATATCCAGTTTCTACAACGACAAAGTGCCTTTTTTAAAACACCTACACCAGAAAATTACTAGCAGCAGTAACTGTAGTGAAATCCAACTAGCAGTGACATCCTTGAACAGCTAATACTTTAGTTAATGTGGCTGAGTTATCTAATCCACCTGTCACCGAGGCAGGAAGGGAAGAGAAGTCATTTTCAACCCTGCTGTAGAGCATCACAAACTTGCAAACACAAAGATAAACCTATTGATGCATTAATTTGATCGATATATGGAGCAGAATAGAGTTAGAAATGACAAAGTTTTACATGTATATGAAGATACAGCTGGATAAAATGGCTTATATGAAAGCATTATGTAATTTTGTCTTTACACTTTTATGAGTATTTTGTGTACTTTCAGAGCTCAAGGTTGTAAATCATATGTACCAGTGTTTTTTATTTTATGTATTGCCCCTTATTTAGGCTGAAAAACAGCTTTTGGGAGTCTGCATTATAATCAATTTTCTGAATAACTGGATTGCTTCTTTCATTAACATGCAATAAACAAGAGCGATCATAAACAAGCTGGGTTGTGTTCTGCTTGTTTGCATTTGTTATGTGATTATTCCAGCTTGATTTCTACAACTTTGCATGCATTTTGATATTTTAGGCACATTTTTAGACTATTTTGCTCATGTTAATATGTTTTAATCCTTTGTTTTTTAAATACAGGCCTGCAGCAAGGTGTGCAGTGTCACATTTATCCAAAAAATAAACACAAGTGAAGGATTTAATATGAACAATGAAGGTGAGAGAAATCAGTTTCCCAGACAGCACAGGAGCAGAGGGGCTTATCAAACAAACCAGGGGCATGATAAGGTGCCAGGTTAATTAACTCATAATGACTTTTAATGGACCTTTGACATGCGGTGTCAAAATGAGAGGAAAATAGAGCTGGTGTGTCTGCATGAGGGTCTGCTCAGAGGCTCCCTGGATTTGGGGGATGCAGCAGGACAGACACAATAGAGAGGGGAGAGGTACTCACTTTGTCCTTCGAATTTCCGGATTATTACTCCCAAAAATGTGTTCTGTGGCGCAACATGACCCCTCCGGACAGGCATGGTTCCCCTCCAAGAATGATGAAGATTAAAAAACCTTCAGCTGTCCAAGTCAGAGCACCCCGGTCCCCCTTTTTCCCGTCAAGTTGTGGCGACCGAAGCCAGAGGGGCTCCCCGTTTTCTTTGTCACCAATCAGTCATCCTCGCCGGAAAAATCTCCCCCCCAAGTGTTTCCCTTATTTCAACTCCGACGCGTCCCCGGTTGCGCGCATCGCAGAGGCTTCCCTGCGCTCCTCGCCGATGTGAAGCTGGACAAAAAGGAGTCGGCGAGCCGCAGTTTCACCAACATCTCTCTCGCACGTCGCTCCTCGAAAGCTTCGTCGGCCCCCTCTGCTTGGTTTTGCGGCTGTGGCGTCCCTATTGTTGTGAAAGGAAGAGTGATGCTCTGCGAGGCCAATGGCTGGGAGGCTGGAGCGACTGGAGAGGAGAGCGGCGGCACACCGAGGACGGGAAAACCCACATGGACACGGAGACAAAGCGGCAGACGCACGGAGAGAGGGGGAGAGAGAGAGAGAGAGAGAGAGAGCTGACACGGAACGTACAGTAACGGAGTACAGTAACGCGTTACAGCAGCCTAACGACCTTACTCCGTGTTTTTTTTTTTTTTTACTGGAGAACTTATTATCCACACAGAAACATTATGTCACGACTCACACATTTGAAATAATTGAATACATAAAAAAAATATATACCTCTTCCATTTTCGTTTGCCTCATGATGTTCTGGATTAACTTGTGACCGTGTTAACTGGTGACTTCCAACTGAAAGTCGTTGTAGCAACGATCTAAAAAAATATAAATAATGCCTCAACTGGAGGGAATTCCCCTATACGCCTCTTTGCCTATTTTTTTCTTCTCATACCTATATTTGAGGGTTTTTTTTGCCATATTAAGATTAAGCTAGCTTATGAATACAGTTACTAAACAGTCAACGGCCGTTAGCATTGACTGCAACCTACATTTTATCTGCCTCGGGCTGAACAGAGGCTCTGTGGCCACTTCTACAGTATTAACATATAATTTTCTCTCACTAAAAAGGGGCAGTTCATCCTAAAATACACATAAAAAAATACAGTGGTGTAGTGCCGTGCACCGATTCAGTATTTTAGCGAGCTTTGCGTGTGGAAGCTCTTTAACCCTGCTGGACCTTGTTACCAAATTTCATAGTCTTAATGTTCTATATAACAAAATCTATAAGAATTGTCTTGTAAAAGCATGTCAGTTCGATGCCACTACCTTTACATTGCCCAATTTTAACAGTGCCTTCTCGTTTTTAAGTTTTGTTAAAAACTGTATTAGTTGGCCAAGTGTTCTGTCATTTTCTGCTACCAATCGAAAATTGCTATTTTGTGGTTCCGCGCATGCGCCTACGTCTGTCTCATAGCTATCTGAACGCAGTTTGTACAATTGTATTAATTTTACAGTGTTTACCCCTCAGAACTATGACTGATAGTCGGTTGCTGTTCCTCGCAGCTCTACTTTCCATAACGTCGTCACTCACGTTTCTTCCAGGCAGCAGGTTCACGCTGCTTGGCGCTGCTCCTCCTGCTCCTGCTCCCTAGCGATTGTGGCTAACCCTCCTAGCATGAATGTTTACTGCAGTGTGACTGTTGACTTTGGTGGTTGTGGTTGTAGTTGCTCCTTCCTGCTCGCTTCCGACCGCACCGTCACTTTTCCCTGACTTTCGGAAATAACTTCGGATATTCATTCAAATATTTTACTCGCTATGACTCAGTGACCCGCTCCCCTCTACCTCTAACTGGCTAACACCTTGTCTTCTTTTGGTTAGATTGATTGACATATCAAGACAGATGGGATTAATTCAAGAAAGCTACTCCGTCGGAGAAAAACAAAACCCAAATAAAATAAACAGAAAACTTTGCTTTTAGTCCAGGACTGGCACAGCTGACTCCGTGGGCGGGCACGGCCCCCCAATGACCGCCCATGTCGCCGGTGTTCTGTCATTTTTGCTACCCATCTAAAATTGCCATTTTGTGGTTCTGCGCAGGCGCCCTACGTCCTCACTGTCTCTTTGTTAGGGTTGGGGTGAGGGCAGCAAAATCTAGTACGGCAGCAAAATATGTCAGAACACTGGGTCTGACTGTAATGCGCTAATTAAACTGCCGGCCAGTGTGAGCTCATGATTATTAAGGCTTTCTTTTCTTCTTTTCTACTTTATTAAGGTTTATGTTCAACAAAAATAGTCCTACTTACCTGCGTAGATGTCCCTCAGCAAGTGTCAGGGTTTAACTAGTGACGATGTAAAATAGTGACTTTCAGTTGTTGTTAGGTTGACTGGGGAGCTCAAAGATTATGTCACAATTTGACTCACTTTGAAGACTTCCACTTTAAAAATAAATGTGATAATAATAATAATAATAATAATAATAATAATAATGATAACTCCCTTCTTCAATTTTGGACTGTACAGTTACCTCATGGTGTTTTGGTTTAACTTGTGACCATGTTAACTAATGACTCTCAGTTGAATGCTCTTGCTTGTGGTGGTAGCATCAGGTGATGTGGGTAATTAATGCCCCCTCATACGCCTTTCTGCCCTGTTTTTCTTTTTATATCTCTGTATGTGTATTTTAAGCAAGAATTAAAAAAAGAGCTAGCTTATTGGTAGAGGAATCTAACGGTCAACAGACATTAGCATTCACTAAATACAATAGTTAAACCGCCTGCTCATTGTTCTTTCGTGAGCAAATTAAAACAATGTGTTAATATTTTTTTTTAGATTTAAGGATTTTGTATTAAAAAAATCCCACCTGCATTATTTTTCACGTGTCAGCAGGTGTCAGGTCTTGACTGATTACCATTTCAACTGAACACTTTCAGTTGAACGCTCATGGTTGTCAAAGTCACATCTGAGTTTTAAGGCCTACTTCATAGTCATGCCTTATTTGTTGGGTACAAAAATGTGCAAATTTAAGTGTACCCTTCCCTAAAGTCTTCTTGTCCAGGTTTCCTTTGATATTTCTGAAGATATATATATCTTTAAGATGTTAGACACTTTTAGCAAAAGTCAGTGTAAAGCTACCTTGTTGATAAAATTAAGCAATCCAACAGTAAATGACCACCCACTCAAATTAGGTAATTTTACTGGCCTGCTCGTTGTTTTGTTTACTAGTGAGCTTATAATTAACAGGAAATATTTTGCAACCATTGTCTATTTCTAATTTAATTAAAGAAGGCTATTTATTTAAGAAAAAAAGAGGATAACATTTTGAAACTTCCACTTGGCTATGTTTGTTTTCTTAGAGATACACTTTATGGAAATGTATCAAAAATAACATTTAAAAAAATCGTTAACCTACTTTTAATGGTAATTTAAGATTAATTAAAGCACACCTGTGCAGTTTCCCTTAGTCATGAGCCCTGTGGTGCCAGAGGAGTGACGTCAGTACAGTACACGTCATGCAGGTGTATCACATGTCTCATTAAACTGCAGCCTGGAGCCTCCATGAAGTCGGGCTGTCTCTGTTTTAAAAGTCTTCAGCCTGGAGTTTCCACTTTGCTCTGTTTGTATAAAACGTGACACAGCTGCTCTGACTTTGTGCTCAGAGTCTGAGAGGCGCTGGCCATGGTGCTGCACAGGCTCTCACTTTTCTTCCAGCACCAGTGTTTTGTGACCATCTTAAATGGGGTAAGAAGTCAGGAAAAATACTCTGTGCATTAGCCTAGAGCACTATAGCAAGACAAACTCTAAGTGAAAGAAGATAAATGTCACCTAAGATCCATAGTTGAAGAAAAAATACCCTTTCCTGTGCAGAGTTTGTTTCAGTAGTTTCCTTAAAATCAAGAGAAGTTTTTTGATCATTTTGCAATCTCTGTTCTCTTTTCCCTTTAAAACTGGGCAATGAAGATCAAAATGAGAAGAAATCAATTATTTTTGAGTTCTGCTGATTAAAATACTGCCATGACATCATGTTCTGATGCTACACAGTCTTAAGTATTTTGAGATTTTAAAAATGAATCTCAGCAGAATTCATGCAAGTCAACCTCACTTCAGAACATTTTGTTTTTTTTCTACAGTGGCCCTAAGAGTGCAAATCACAACAACTAAAATGAAAACCAAACTCCAAATCGTAAAAGAGAATAAAAAATATCCCACCAAAAAAACACACAACAAAAACACAAAAATTAAGACATGAAAACAAAATATGAAATTTAAAAAAAAAAAAATCAAAAACGCAACAGAAAAAATGAAAACATAACAACACATTTAATAACAACAACTTCAAATAAGACACAGCACAACAAATTTATAAAACTGAATAAAAGCAAGAACACAAATACAAATCAAAACATCTTCTCTTTCAACTTGTGGTGTTTTAAAGTATGTTCTTATTAATGATATTTGTTGTTGTGATAATCAGATTTTTCGGTTTTGTTTTAAATAGATTGTGTTTCTTAATTTCATTATCTATTATTTTTATTTTATTCATTTGTTTGTGTGTTTTTCTTTATTTATTTATTACTGTATTTGTCAAGGTCAATGTCAACTTTATTTATATTGCACATTTAAAACAGCCAGTGGCCCACCAAAGAGCTGCACAGTGGAATAGACAGAACCAATAAAAAACAATAAAGGCATTTGTTGTTCCTCTTAATTTGTTTTTAATTTATTCAGTTTTTTGTTGTGCTTTCAATTGCGTTTACTCCTTTAAAATGTAATTAACTGTCAATTTGTTGCCTTACTTTCTATTTTGTTGCTGTTGCATATTTTTTTAATGTTGTATTTCTATTTTTTTTGTGTTTTGTCATTTGTACTTGTGTTTAGTATGTTTTTGTGCTTTGTGCTTCAGGGCTGCCGTAGTTTCCATGTGTTTTTTTTAACAAACTGTGAATTTGTTTACAGTCTTACAGGTTTTAAGGAACACATTGGGGACTCTGAAATAACTCACCAATGGAAAGGTAACATTGCAAACTAAAATTAAATTAGGTGAGATTCTCAGAAAACAAGTTGAAGTTAAGAGATTAAAATTAAATGCATGTCTTCAGGACCTCCATAGATCCAGAGTGGGATCTTCTCTTGTTACATGTCATCATGTAGAGTGCACTTACACGAGTATTTATGTCAAAACTTGTTAATTTCAGTTTTGTGGTGTTCCCATAAAAGTTCCATTTACTTTATATGACTCCATAACTCCTAAAATAGCATGCATGTAAATGTACCGTCATAAAGTCCGTATAACAGGCAGTCCTCTTGACAAAGCTGAGGCACTCATGGCAGACATCTTGGGTTGGAGCGTAAACGTGCTAACACTTAGTTCATGTTTCACTTTCCTCTCAGATTTAATCCATCACCTTCCTGGCGCCTCCCTCTGTGCTTCACCCTCACAGGCAAACAAACACTCCGAGTGTCTGCTGAAACATCTGTCCTGGACATACACCAGCTCTCCCTCCATCTGGTCGATTGAGAAAATGATTCAACACAAGCAGGCACATGGAGAGCTGGAGAGGGCGGCATATGCTGCTTTTACTACCTTTTGTTTTGGCTGTGAATTCAGGAGGTTTCACGAAGGCCGCTTTTGTTTCACACTTTTGTCTTTGTCCCAGACGGTTGGTTCTTTGGACACTGCAGGTGTAAATTCTGTCTGTTCATTCTCATAAACACTATATCCAAAGAATGCTTTAAGAGATTTTTTTTAACTTTCAAATGTCAACTCAGACTGTCAGATTCACGAATTTAACTTTGGACGTCAGAGAACAAAGGTCAAGTTCATGGAGTCTTATGTTCATGTGATGCTTGTCAGCACTGCATCCCAAATGATATCTCAGCACAGGTTTGAGGTTTTTCTCAAGAATTAGCAGAGGTGTTCATGACTGGAGGAATAAGTGATGAGATTTGGAGGTCATGGGTCAAAGGCCAAGGTGCTGAATCCCACATGTTCACTCTAACTCCAGTGTGTGCTGTTTTGATTTTTGATGTAACTGATTAAAGGTCAAGGTCAGGAAGTCTCATGTTCATTTCTTGCTTGTTCATTGAAACAGATTGAAAAACTTCAGTCTTGAGGTCAAAGGCTAAGGTCACAAAGCCCTGTGTTCATCAATGGCTTGTCAAAGCTTTACCTGAAAAGCACTGTGAAGGCTCTCCTCAGGTCAAGGTCATGCAGTCTCATGTTCACCTCTTGTTTTTAATTGAGGCATGTGTAAAACATTTAAAGGTCCTTCTGTCAAGCTTTTCACAAATGTCCATTCTTACTTGAGGATTAATTGATAAAATTTTGGATGTAATAGTTTGAAAGTCAAGGCCATGAAGCCTCTTTCACCTTTTGCTTTATAACTCAATAACTTAATAATGCTTTGAGGGATTTCTGTCCATCTTTGCACAATTGTCCACCCTGAAGGATTAATTGATACAATTTTGGATGTTATTGTTTGAAGGTCAAGGTCAAGCCTCGTGTTCATGCACTTTTGCTTGTCAACACTATGTTTCAAAAGTGCTTTGAAGGATATCTGTCAAACTTTATATCTTAATATTTACATCCTCATTTAAGGATTTAGTAGGTCATAGGTCAAGGGTCAAAACCCCATATTTGTACACATCACACCAGCCCCAGCTCTTCTTTTAGACCAATCACTTTACTTGTACTTTGTTATTAGTATACTTGATGGAGGCATATGGTAGTTCTAATTCCCATGTGGCTTGCATCCCTCATATTGCAAAGCTTCCACAGGCCTCTTTTGCATATTCATGAGTATCTATCTTCATTTTGTTGCCCCCGTCCGATCTCTGAAAGCAGTTAACACTAATGATACTCCAATCCATAAAATGTGTTAATCCATAACACACTTCTTGTGCTGTCTCTTTCATTTCCCGCTCTCTCTGTCTCTGCCACACAGCAGGCACGACTCAGTAATTCACAGCAGCAGCACTATAAAGGGCAGGCCTGCCCTGGAGTCATGCTTGCATTTAAGGGAGTGACAACATTGCCTAATTGTATTTGCGCTCTTGATACACTCACTGGATGGGCAGCTGGTCATGACAAACTATTTTTAAAGGGGGGAGTCCTGCTTACACAAAATTAGCTCCTTTACTGCCGTAGCTGAGCACAGAAGAGATGAAGTTGTTCTTGCCTGGGGTGGCACAAAAACAGACTGAGATCATTCACTGAATACTGCAGCGAACATTAGGATTATTGGATTACTCAGGTATGGAGAAAGGCTTGATTGGTATGCCTGTATCTGCACATCAAACCAAACATCCATTCAGACAGTCTTACAAGCATCAATGAGATATATGATCGTACTAAAAGCTCACAAAAGCTAGAATTCAATTTCAGACTTTTACTGTGTCATTACTTGAAACCCTAGAACGAACAGAAAACTGGGAAAAACTTGTGCTTTAAGGTCCTCAAAAACGGCTGCAAAACACACTGAAAGCTTGAAGAAACACAATAACAAATAAAAACACAAAACAAACTTTAAAACACAATACACAACAGAATAACAGTTAAGAAAACAACATAACAAATGGAAATTCTTGTTATTTTTTAAAATTTGCTGTTGAGCCTGAGATTTTTTTGTGTGGGATTGTGTGTTTTCTCATGTTGTGTCTTTTAGTTTGTTTGTGTTTTTATGATGCTTTTTAATTTGTTGTCTGTTTTCTTACATGTTTTTGTGCTTTCACAATTTTTAGTTCATTTTTAAAATTTGCCATTGTGCTTTTGGATTTCACAGTGCTGGATTTGGTGTTTACTCATTTGTGAAAGCATTTTTTAGTTTTTGGATTTATTTCGTTTTTCATTTGTTGTTGTGTTTTTTATTCTAATGCTGTTTTGAATTGTCAGTTTCTTCTTATTTGCTCTATGTGTTCTGATTTGCTTGTTTTTGTGATTTTTCTTTATTGTCCAGCTTTTCAATTAATTTTCTAAAAAATGTTTAACTTTATATGTGTTTTTTTTCTCATTTGCGACCATGTTTTGTAAATTTTTGTTTAGATTTTGTGTTGTTTTTTAATTTGTTGTGTTTCCTTATGTGGTGTTGTACTCTAACAATTTCTTATCCTTGCTTTTATAATTTGTTGTTGGGTCTTTTGAACTGTCTTCTTATTTGCTTTGTGTTTTCTGAATAACTGTTGTTTTGCTTTTATTTGTTGTTGTGTTTCCTGTTTACTGTCCTGTTTTTTACTTTGAAATTTGTTTTTTTCTCATTTGTGAACATGTTCTTTTCAGTTTGTTTGTGTTTTGTTTAGTTTTTCATTTGTTGGTTTAATTTCTAATTGTTATCTAGTTTTTTATTTGTTGTGTCTTCTTGTTTGCTTTTTCCTGATTTGTTGTTGTGTTTTTAATACACTGTCCTAAATTTCAATTTATTGTTTTTTACATAAACTTTTGTGCTCTCCAATGTCATTGGGGTTTTCAATTTGCTTGTTTTCTAACTTTTAATCATGTATTTGAATACTTTTTTTGTTTAATATATTGATAATTTTTATTGTGCTTTCTGATTTTTGGTCTTTTTAGATTTGTTGATGCAGCTATATTTTATATTTGTTTTATTTGTTGTTGTGATTTTTTTATTTGTAGTTCTTTTTTATTTTTAGCTCTATTTTTTCACTTGTATTTGTTTTTAATGTTATCTGTTTGGTGATTTATTGGCATGCTTTCTGGTTATTATCATGTCTTGTAATATTTTTTTACAAGACTTGATAATATAAATATTTTTTTGCTTATTTTTTTTGTTTGGTTGGGTGTTGTGTCTTGTACCTCAGAGCCGCTGTAGTTTCCATTCGCTTTTCATGATTGTAAATTGAGAAAAGCTTGACTCCCTCAGACAAATTCACAGGACATCGATGAGATATATGATCACACTAAAAGCTCACAAAAGCCAGAATTCAATTCCAGACTTTAATTGTGTCATTACTTGAAACACTGAGGCTAATAGGAACAAAAAAATGTGTTTTGGCGCCCTCGAAAAGGCTGCAACAGACACTGAATGTTCCATCCAGGCAAAGAAGACAATGTTTTAGCCATGCTAGTATTTACTGTCTGTGTTTGTCCACCATTTTGGTCACAGCTCATAAATAATGATGAAAAGCCTTAAAGTCTGGACCAGGAGATCATTGTTTATCAGTGTATTTTGTATCAGAGTTTACTGCCTTATCTCAATCAGCTTTCCATTTCAGTTTTGTGCTAATTAACCCTTGTTAGCATGATGAAAAGCTAACATAGGATGGTGAACCCTGTCAACAGTTCCTGCTAATTATCACTGAATTGTTATTTTTCACATGATAGCTTGCTGATGTCTTCTAACCAAGGTTTGTCTTAGGAGTAGTAGTGCCAATAACAGCTTTTACACAATGTCTTTGCTAAACTAGCTTTATTATCTTCTACTACACACTACCACTAAGGAGGCCTGGTGATTTATGGGAGCTGAAGGCTATAAATAATTTGAACTGTATTTAATGTGCATGAATCATGATCATCACTTATCTGTGTGTTCTCTTTATTAGACTGCATACTAATGGCAGGTTTATGAGTCAAGATAAGAGGAGGAAATTAAATTGTATCATATCCATAAGAGACCGCGAGAGGTTTATTATTTAGAGCTCATTAAACAATCAAAACATGAAGATGACTGTTTATGAAATACAGCAGGGGAAGGATCCTGAAGTTAGCTATATAGGGAGTATTTCAGAGGAGATAATTGCTTTGGTTATGAGTTCAGGTATTTTCTGTTGAAGGTCACATCTTTTCTCCTTTTGAACAAGTTAACATTCGACTAAAATCTCCCCAGAACATAATTTTCAAGTTTCAGGCCCCAAAATCCACTCAAATTTTGGATATTAGCAAGCCTATAGCCCCCCCCCCCCTGTTTTGGCTTGCTAACAGTTATTCAACTATTTTCTTTCATACAGTATGAAAATGTGTATCTCTAAGATGTGTGGCAATAAAGCAAAGAACAGACAAAAAGGAAATGCAATAAATGGGCTGTTAGTGCTTGCTAATGCTTGCATTCTCCAGTTCGTCAGGGGTGGATGCTTACAAAACAGAACTGCAAGAGGTATTAACACTCCGGTTTCTTAAATTTATCCCTTGATTCTACTAAAGAGAATACTGACCGTAACAAACATTTCACAAGCTTTTAAGAGATTATATTTAGCTACGTTTTGGTACATAAGCAACATTATTTCAGTAACTTCAGTTTAATATAGGAAGGTGTCATAGTATTTCCAGCTTTGGTAGAAATGTGACTCTGCTGGTGTTTACATCCTGTTGTTAGCAAACTGGTGGAATTATACACAATAATCACCCATAATGTCGTAGCCATTGTATCAAACAAAACCAAGATTGACTGACTGGCTTCTTTTTAGCTGAAGGCTGGTGTGTGAACTAGTGCAGGAAAGCTAAATGCACCTCTTGTGAACCAAAGTTGCATAGTGTCCATGTCTATGTGTCCCTGTAAAGCGTCCTTGGGTTTCTTGAAAGGCGCCATACAAATTCAAGATATTATTATTATTGTTAGTGCTGAAAACAGGAGACAGTGGCTCTCTGTGGTGGTGTGGCAGACACTATTCTCCCCATTGAAGGTCATTGTGCAGTCACATTGACTTTAAAGCACAGTGTTGAGTTGAGTAAGTTACATACTCTTGAATTATAGAAATTACGCAAAAAGCAGCCATTTGTCGCATTTGTAGCTTATTGGCTAACACAAGTATCCAACACTGTCATTCAACATTAATTGAAAATTTTGTTAGAATAACTTTCAACAATAATTTGCAGACACTGGCAAGAGAGAAGTCACTTAACCAACACACCATTTGAGCACTGTTAATTATTTTCCTGTGAGCCAATAAGCTAACAGGACTGTGTATTGGTCATTTTCACAAATTTTAGTGGACTGTCTGTAGCGTTAAAATCCAATCTACTTTACAAACCAATAATTCCAAAAGTAGCAGAATTTCCCTTTAAATTTGGGGGTATAAAATGTGTTTTCAAATGACATCCTTAGTGGCAAATGCGATCGAGTTTGTCTCAAGTAAGGGCCTTGTTTCAGTGAGGATGGATGCTCTGCGCTGCGATTTGGGAGGACATGCCTCAGTCCAAAAACAGATCGAGCTGAAAGCTGCACTTTATAATTGGAGCTGAGTCAGCAGGTGAATGATTACGACTCTGCCCTCTGGGATCATCACCATCATTATGATGTATTGCACTCTGAAAAAAAAGGGTTATTACTGAGGTAGTCTAACCTTGCCCTGGGCCCTGCTAATTAGACGGACTAATACCAAACACTGCCGGCGCCTGACGAGCTGTCACTCTTGTAGCAAGGAGGTCTGGATCTGGCATTGCATGAGGCAGAAGGTTAGCAACAATACAGACTGTATGTGGGGGACACTGTCCTTCAACCTGGGTTCAAGCCCCTTTGACAGCGGACATCCATCCTGCTGAACTATCCCGATTGCTGAATTCCCACCTGCTCTCAAGACACTCGGCCAAATGAGAACTTTCCCTTTCAATCAATAGAATATCACATCATTTGCTCCTCCACTCGCAGTGCTAAATCATTTAAAATTAGCTTTGTCATGCAGAATTTAGGGTTGCCTTTGCTGTCAAATACCCCCCGCGGACTCTCAGGGACGCAGGATTTAAAGGTTAAGACCCGCTTGCCATCCTCTTTCTTCCATATTTTGTGAGTATAAGAAAGCTAACACAGTTAATTACACGGGCTGCCAACAAACCAGCAGTGATTTCCCCTGGTGGTTGTAAAGGATCTCTATTACTATGAGGCATTTTCTCTGACCTCAGCCCAAGAGAGAGGCTCAGTGTACTGTAGCCTGTGAAGCAGTCATTAAATAAAACCCCACGCGGCATAATCCACTCAGCATCAGCTCATTCATGACCACACAGAGGAATGAATAGTGGGTGTGTATGGAGGGATAATGCGTGTTTTATGAATCTAGTTATTCTGAGCATCTGGGCATCTCTTCAATGCAGCATCATTGCCCAGCTAAAAGTAATTTTGGGTAATATTGTTGTGAGTGTCTAAAGATATAATTCAAAATCTTCTTACTCTTTGAATGATGATAACACTCCAAAACATTCATTCATTTTTCTACACCACTTATCCCTTTCAGGGTTGCAGGGGGGCTAGAGCCTATCCCAGCTGTGATTGGGCGAGAGGCGGGGTACACGCCGAAACCGGTCGCCAGCCGATCGCAGGGCCACATAGAGAGATGGACAACCATTCGCACTTATAGCTAAGGGCAATTTGGAGTCACCTATCAACCTAATGAGTATGTTTTTGGTCAGTGGGAGGAAGGCGGAGTGCCCGGAGAGAACTTGTAAACTCCAAACAGAAAGGCCCCGCCTGACCCGGGGATCGACCATAGTGGCAACCCATTTCAGAACAATAAACCTATTTTTATTGTTTTTATTAAAGCAGCTGTGACCAAACTAAAGTGGTATGAAGGCTGCAGTTGGCCCCCAGGCCATAGTTTGGACACTCCTGATCTAAGCTATTATGATTTAATCGTCTGGGAGTCATCAATATCACCCGGCTTTGGTAGTTAGTTGGAGCAGAAAAGACTTCAGAGTTATTCACTCTGGTGGTCGAGAATGATGCCATACTTTGATGTTTGTTGGAGCATCAAAGTCATAGGGATGTATCCCTTGGTGGTAATACTCCGTAGAGAACAACACTGACACCAGACACTGAAGGCTTGTCAGGTCATTCAAGTATTTGGGATCTAAGCTCCTGTGAGTCATCAATGTGGCCAGACTATGGTGGCTTGTTGGACCATCGAAGTCATTCGGATGTATCCTTAGTGGTCATCAGTGTCACCAGACTGTGTTTTTTTTGTTCTAGCACCAAAAACACTGGGATGCATTCTCTTGTGAACAAAGATATCACAAGTGCATCATGGCCAATACAGTATTAAGATACACTCTATGGCGCTCATTAATTTCTCCAGACTTTGATGGTTCTGTTGTACTGTCAAAGTCATTAGGGTGTATTCTTAGTTATCATCAATGACGGAAGACTTTGATGGCTTTTTAGACTCATCAAAGTCCCCAAGATGCCTTTGGGATTTTAATTTCCATACCTAATATGCATGAATCCATCTAAGCGATGTTGAGACATTTTGCTCGACAAGATAACTAGGAGATCAGATAGAGATAACAAATAACAAGCTAAGAGATTGCCAGAGTTCCTGTGGATCATCCTCTTGGCACCACTCTGTACCAAATGGCGTGGCTGTTCATTCTCATGGCCAGTGCATGTCCCAGTATTTGTCAGTGAGAACCAAAATCTAAATATCTTTGCCACAATTGACAAAGTCAGGAGACCACCAATACCAAACGGTCTACTTCAGGGGGTCATGAGCTTTTGGTCCAGATCCTTTCTATTACGCTGTTACACTGAAAACTGTCAGCTGCTGGCCCTGCTAAGAATCCCTCAAAAGTCAGAACTAAGTGTCTTTACAATAAACTACCTAATTATTGGGACACTCCCCATTTTTCTAAAGGTTGAACTTGTGGCTACATTAGACAGTCAATAGAGTGTTGAAGACTGAACAAAATTAAAAAGATTCATCCTCAGAGAACCATGAATGTCCCATTAACATTAAATGTGGATCTATCCAAGGGTAACAAAGTAGTAGACAAGTTCTTGGGTCATGGCAAGACAACAAAATGAACATTATTGCAGATACAGTAACATGATATAAATATGCGAATTATAAACTCTTGATAGTATAAGCAATTTTCTAATGGCAACCTTGGTATTGGAAGTAACCGAGATAACAGTGTTGCTAGATAAGTAGCATAAATGAGGATATACCAATGCCCTTCCTGAGAAAAGAAAATCCCATCCATGTTATTCTCTTAAATACTCTCTTCCTCCTGGCTGCTGCCCCTGCTGATGGGACTGTTTTTGAAAGGAGAATATCCCCCCTACCCGAAAGCCAGACTCTATCAGCTCAGTTGGTCCATTCATTTTCAACTTAATCTCTTCAGTATGTGGAGCAATTTAGATCAGGCAGCCAGGCCTTGGCCCCTAATCCGTGGATCACTCCAGGCAAATGGCTTCTTACACCCAGGGATGACTCTCCCAGTCTATCTATTGTCTCTCAGTTTATTTTTGCCCGTTCTTGTTTTTGTTGGACCTTGATCTTTGCTCTGGGCCGGAGCCAGGAAAAGACAACAAGAGAGGGCTGACCAGCAGAATCACCGCTCACGGCTGAAAGGTTACAGAGTGAGCAGAATAAGAAAGTAAGGTGGACAGGATGGACTGTTATGATGGTGCTTGAGGACATTAATTTGGTGTTGGAGTCTTGTAGTGATAGGTGTGGTTGGAAGGGAGATGAGGGTCATTTCAGGTGTTTGTTTTGGTTCTGACTAGTTAGCTTTCATTAGCACATCTAGTCAGTCCAGAGCAAAATAGAGTGTATATTTTTAACACTGATTTCAAAAAGAAGACACTGAAGACATTTATAGACTGAGACACATTGCTATGCTACAGGTTTATATAGCACCTTTTAGACCAAATCACCAACTGGCCAAGAAGGACCACTGTTCTTCAGGTTGAATGAACGAATGTCACATATTTGGGGTTTGGTGAGGCTTGATCTATTAACTTTGACTGTGGTTAGCCAAAAAATGGACCAGAGCAGACAGAAAGCACATGACAAGGACGCAGAGATTCAGGACAATGGAGGCAATGAAAGATAATGTTACAGGGTTTTTTAATGTACTTTGCTATGGGGTTACTTTCACAACCAGAGACCGAGTCAGAGCTGGTCAGGTAGCCGTGGTATGAAAGTCGCATATTGGGGGTGAAAGACCCATTAGCTTTAACTGTGATCGGCTGAGAGCAAAGTAGCCACAATGACCCAAGACACTGGAGACAATAAGAGACTGATTTAATGTTACAGGTCTTTAAACATGCTTTACGTTAGAGTTATTTTGCACTTCCTTTACCTTAAAAACTAACAGCAAGTAATGTTGGCATGCCTGAGATTGAGCTTGTTGTGGCATAAACAAGACACACATGGTGGTGAGGAACCCCCATGCACACAAACTCACAAAGAGGATAGCTTTGCATCTGTTTAGGTGTGCTTAGGTCACATTTTTATATATTTGCAACATATAGGTAAAGGCATTATGTTAGGGGCCCACCAGCCCTGTTTTCAGCTAGTATAAGTGTGGCAGTATGACAGGATGAAAGAAAAAAAGGGATGATTAATGCTGATTCATAGCTTATTCATTAAGGCAATGTTGCTTGCTGTACTTTTTGTTTTCTCTACAGACAGCCTTTCAACTTTGTCCCAGAATTTATTTCCACAGCCAGCCCCTTCCACAGATAAATGTCTCACCTTGCCTCATCTGCTGTCTTACTATCTCCCTGGAGCCACACAGTTCAGCTCAGAGGTTCATGGGAACTACGCACCAGGGATGCAGTGTTGGCGTGTCAACGATAACCCACGTGTCACTCCCAGATATCACCGGCGGCTCCCTGTAAACTCACGGCTTTGTCTTCTGTCAGTGTCGCCATCACAGCTAAACGCCTGTGACTGCACAGCTCATCGCCAAAAAGAGGTGTCATCCCAAAGATGTATCACCCTGCTTGTGTACCCGACTCTTTGCTGGTCCATTCGAGATGTCAAAGTGGAGTGACTCGTACTCCGCGAAGTGTGTGCTTGTATGGATTTGTGTGTGTACTGTGAGGCTGCTCTTGTGAGAAAAGATATGAGTTTTAGCCCATTTGATAGAGGCCATTTTGTGAGGTCATTTCACTTCATATTGACTTTTCTTTATTTAGGTATGGCCATCACCTGAACTGACTTGCTTGAGTCCCTAAGTGAGTAAATTGGCTGTTTGGCCTGTCTGCAAGTTCCAATCAGGGACAGCTAGCACACTAAAAATAGCCTTACATTGACTGAGACACAGATGTCATAATACTACCTGGTTTATAAAACAGAGTTTTCTATTTATTTGAGACAGTACGTAAGAGAAGCTTTTCTTTAAGTCCCATTTGGATTTTTACAAAGAGGAACAAAGTTTTAACAATTCTAAGAGATCTAACAAATGCTATATCTTCCAAACAATTTGATGGATTGTCATGAAAATTTATAAGGATATTTAAGGTGACATAGTAATTGAGCATGCTTATTTCATGACCCCCTGAGCTTTTTCCTTACAGTGCTATTGGATTACGTGTCAATGCTGGAAATAGCCAGGGTGGACACAGTATGTTTTGTTTTTCTTGGCCTTTTAAGTGCTATATTTAAATAACACTTTAAGCAAGTTTCCTTGTACAAATATTCACTCTGACACAGAGATGAATAGGTTTAATTTTGGTCAAGGTCAAGGTTAGTGGTCCCCATATTCATCCATTTATAGTAAACACGATATCTTACGTACATTTTATGGAGTGTTGATTGTTTCGTTTTGAGTGTTCTTAAAACTGACCTTACTCTAATTTGAAAGGTCTACATCTATCACCAAGTCAAGCAGGTTTCATGTTCATCCCTTCAAACCTGATATCTCTAAAACACTCTGAGGGACTATTTTTTCATAACTTTGCACACATTTCCACTCTGACTCAAAGATAAACTTAAGATTTTTAAGGTTATGGGTCTGAGTCAAGGTCAGTGGACCTCATGTTCATCCCTCGCTTTTCAATGCAATATCTCAAGAGTACTTCAAGGTATTTTTTCCTTAAACTTAAAAGAAATATCCAATCTGGCTGAGGAATGAACTGAATTGATTTCAGAGGTCATATATAAAAGGTGAAGGTCAGTGTGGGTCATTTTAACCTTTGCTAGTGAATGTGTTATAAAAAGAAAACCCTGTGAAATTCTCTTTTACCTTCGTAGCTAAAGGTAAAGGTCAATGGGTCTCATGTTTATTTCTTGCCTTTAAATCCAATATCTTAAATAATCGTGGATTTTCTTCAAATTTTGTACAAATCCCCACTCTGACACAAGGACCGACTAATATAACATTCGAAGTCATAGGTGAAAGGTCAAGGTCACTAATTCTCACATCTATCCTTTGCTGTGAAATGATTTTCATCCTTTGCTTCAAAACTTGATTTTGTTTAAAGGGATTTTTTTTCAGACTTTGCAAAAACACTATACTATTAAAACAAAAGGTCACAGGTCAACATTCAAGGTCAGTGGGCCTCATAATAATCCCTTGCTTTTGAATGCAGCATTTCAAGAACCCTTTGAGAGATTTTCATAAATCTTTGTACGCATGCCCACTCCCACACAAAGATGTAATAAACTAATTTTTGAAGGTCAAATTTAAAGGTTAAGGTCAATGGGCCTCATGCCCATCCCTTGCTTGTGAATGCAATATCTAAAAAGCAGTGTTATGGATTTTCTCAAAAACTTGCACAAAGGTCCACTTGGATTTAAGGATGAATTGATAACAGTTTGAAGGTCATAGGTCAGCAGTTGAAGTCAGGGGGCCTCATGTTCATGTTCCTGTTTTAAAATGTAACAGCAAAAATGAACAGACTGCCATAAAGTTATGTTCATTTTTGCTTCACTAAAAGTGAAATTTTCTTGTTTTGGTGATATATCATCCATGCTAGTTTCGTCAGGTCATACATGTGCTATTTAGTGTGGTTTCAATACCATTCTGTGTGGCTGCAAAATGTCCAAGTAGTTATTCAACCAATTATCGTGACAAATGAAAAATCATAGAAGCTTACTGACACTGACGCATGCCTTTCAGACTATGTTCCAAAAAATCCAAATCCAAATCATCTCCTTGTGCCATTTCCCACTCCAAACCCATGAGCATAGCACTCATTTAGCATGTCTTTGCCCCATAATGACTCCTGCTGAGGGACCTCAATGAATTCTTTCCATTATGAAATTACAGCACTGGCGCCAAGATCCAGTGTTACACAGATCCTGATTACCACTATAGTTCACACTCATAGATCATCATATGTTTACACCTGAGATTTACACCCACCCTACACCTTCTTCTCCATGTAATCGAACAAAGCAGCAATTGCCATTACAGATGGCGAATACTGCATCTATTCATGAGTGCAGCTGGATGTTTCACAGCTACTGAATCACAAACAAGTCACATGAATCATCTTCTGGCAACAATAGTGAGTTGGCGTTTGAAGCGAAGGACTGATTTTGGAGCACAGACTTATGAAAAGATTCCTCACTTGGCAGCAGAATTACTCTAGGTGACATTAACATTTAAATATAGCCTACTTTTTGTGACAAAACTGGGCATGAATAGTCATAAGCTTGTACAATATATGCAAAGTTCACACCACTGTAGTCACTAGAGCGATGTTTTTATCCCCACCTTCAAAACAGAGACTAAGTGAGGATCATATTACGGCACACTCGGAGTACAGTACATACTACACACACTGAGACGCGATTAGAGCTTCATGATGAATGGTGATGAGTGTTGACAGAGCACACAGGGGCCAGGGTATTTTTAGATTTTGTTTACCTATTGAATTACTCTCTATCCCTGTAATTCCTCATACTTCCCTTATGATCCATAGAGAGTACAGTAGCTAGTCCAAATCTGGCTCTGTGATATTAAGGGATCATATGGTTACAGCAAATGTTCCCAAATAGATTGTGCAAGACAAAAATGGCTCCCAATGTTCTTGTGGTTATGCAACATGCTGGTCTCAAAATTAAGATTAGAAAATTTGTTCTTGAGGGATGCCTTTGTGACAATATTTGAAACAAATCCTACCCTTGCCCTGACGTTTATTGTACTTTTGTGGCCGCACAAAAGACTGTACACAGAGGGTTGTTTTCATGCCATTAAACTGCTGTAAAGATGATAACACGAATGTTTGCACTGTTTACCTACAGCCACATCATATCCTCACTTGGCATCAAAACACTACTAACATTTGTTAACAGTTGTCCTATGTCCAAATACAGCAAAATCTGCCATCTATCCTTTACTTTCTTGCTCTAAAACTATCAAATAATTAATAGAACTTATAAGTTTGTGTATTATAATCAAAGCTACAGCTAAGTCTAGCTTTATTTGGAATAAAAAAGACTGTAAGAACAAACATCTAGCCTTTCTATGGCCAAACATAGCAGACAATTGCCCAAGTCCCTCTGATCCGAGTCCCAGGTCGAGTCAAGTCATTTGGGTCCAAGTCTCAAGCAAGTCCCAAGTTTTTTCTGCTGTGGTCAAGTCAAGTCAAGTCAAGTCAAGTCAAGTCACAGGTTATGTCGAGTCAAGTCCCTCACCATTGTTCCCCAGCCCACCTAAAAAAGCACTCAGGTTTATATCTTGAAGAGAGAAACCTTATCTTCCTAAGGTCAATGTCAAAAAAGAGCATGCAGACTAGCCTGCATGGATTAAACCAGCATAAAGCTGTTCATTTATCCATTACATTACATGTCTGATCATTTAGACCGAGGTAGAAGGGAAAGGCCACATTGCATTAAAGAAATGGCATGTTTGATACAAAAAAATGTGTTTATTTGGAACATTTTGCAATATTTAAATTGCAGGCTCAAACTGCCTTTCTGACATTTTTTTAAGTGTATTTTTTTAGAGGTAGCTACCTTAACAAAGGCAAACAAAGTTACAGTATGAACGAACAGTGCAAAGTGCTTCTGTAAACAGCACAGAGCAAATACTTATATAAAAATGACATTTAACTGAAGAGATATCAGAATATTTTAAAAAATAAGCACTCTAAAAGGAAATAAGAGCTGGGGAAATGCAACCTTTCCCAAGTAAAATCAATGTTTCCCCTGCAATGATGGGGGGGCATGGTCTGTCGTTCAAGTTCATCTATATAAATCACTTTGTTTATTCATTCATCCATCTATTTTTCTTTCATAATTTTCTGTTAATTTTTTTATTCAACTATCTATCTATCTATCCAGTGGTGTAGTCTGGTTTATTCTAGTGGGTATACGCTGACATTTTGCCACAGTTTAACCTGATGTATGCACCGTTCACCATCCACCTGCATTCCTGATCTGTCATCGCCAAATAGCAGAACCTTAGGTGAAAATATATCTCCTCCTCATCCTCCTTGCAATAATGTACTCCATCTTTTTAGATCACCTTACGAATAAAGATTAAAAGAGAGAAATATGGGCAATCACAGGTAAATCCTGAAGACACCGAGTGACTTACATTTATTCAGCCAGCGTCTCTCTCTTTGTTCTTTTCTTTTGAATCTCATGAGATGAGAGAAGTCGGATACTCCAGATCGGATGATGTGGCTGTTGGTGGTTGGCTGAGAGATGTGAACTCATTAGTTATGACAAACGTCTCTGATCTGACATCAGATGTGACTGGACAATTAATATAGATACAAATGTATGTGCTGGTTCAGACGGTTACATTAAACAGTGGTTGCTGTAATTGTTTATTGCATTGAAATGTGCCTGACACTGTGGACAGCTGCCTGTGAGGTTTTGGTGACGTGTGCGCGCCTGTCAGCCAAATTACCACTGCCCCGGATGCGCCAAGAATAGACCAGGTTGGAGCTGGCGAACTTTCAGAGCACCTTCCATGCGGTTTTTTGGCACAGAATTTTCACTGCGCCAAGCTGAATCTTTCGACACCTCCCCCCGTGCGCCGTCACACCCATCTCGGCGCAGCCGGTCTACCAAATAACCAAATTGGCTGCGCACGGCGGTGCGCCGGACGAAATTACCACTACGCGGGGTGCGCCAGGCAGCGCCACCCTGAGTTGCGCCAGTAAATCAGAGCCCGGGCACATGAGCTATCAAGACACCGTTTGAATGATAAAATCGCACAAAGTGACTGATGATCCCTCACTGTCCCTGCGATGCGCGTCTATCTGCGTCTTTACGCGCACAGGCAGACAGAGGAGCGCACGCGCAAAGACGCAGAGCTGGGGTTTAGATCAAACGTTCACATAAACATCACATGTACATCGGATGAAAATCTCTCTTCTTCAGCTTTTCCTTCCTTTCTCTGCTCTGTGTGAAAGCGTTACTGAAATCAGTGAATGTTTCATTCATGTTCTGCGCTGTTTAACTGAAGGCAGCGTTTGTTTTGTTGAATGTTTTCCGTGAATAATCAGACTCTGTGCAGGAGAGAGAGGATGGCTTGCGCAGCGAGCAAAGTCAAACGACAGGTCAGAGAAGGGTCAGAGAAGGGTCAGAGGAAAGGAGAAATGCATTTTAATGAATGTAATGAATGACAGTGACGCATTAGACTCTAAAATTGCGCAAATTAGAGAACGCTTTTTTATTTGATAAAAAGAATGCCTGTTAAATGCCCTTTTGATTAAAATAAAAATCAAATAGGCCTAATGTTTTTTTTTTTCTTTAAATCTGCACTTGAATTTATGGGTGGGGATCCTGTTGGCACGGCGGGGGTGTCCGTTGCGACGGCGGAGCGCCGACCCAAATGAACTATAGGGGAAACACTGAGAATTATTTGTGCAAGTTAATGTCCTGTTTAAATGTTATAGAGTCAAGTAGGGCCTGTATTACATACACTGATCATCACTGTAACGGACGCGGATGTGTAGTAGGAACGTATGTGTGTAGCTACTCTGTCGTGTGTGGGACAATAATAGGTGACGGACCGAGTGTACTATGAATGGAGCATCAATAAAGTGAATCTAAAAGGTAAGAGCTACGTATGTCTCCTGCAGAGCATGTGAGCAGAGTGCAGCAGTGAGATTTCCTGCTCCTCGCTCTCACAACTGTTCTCGCACCCCGCTCCGCCGCTCAGAGCGCATGCGCACCGCTCCGCTTATTACCGCTCTGACGCTCACTCAAATTTCTACCCGCTCCACTCAAATCACTCACCACTCACTCTACGAAAATACGGGAGCGCATTGCATTCACTGGATAAAAAAAATAGACGATTGCAGGTGAGCCTGCACTGAGGTCTGAGAGCTTTTGCGCTGTCCGCGGTGCTGATCCGAGTTGTCAGCATCCAGTTTCCCACAGAAAACAGTGTGGGTGGCTGAACAATTAATTACACGAAGATGCACTCTGTGTGAGACATGCTTCAGACGCTTGGTGTGAGCGGTACAGGAGCGAAACTGGAGCGGGATGGAGCGACAGATGAGGTGCCGCTCCAGCTTTTTTGAAAAACCGCTCCACGCTCCGGTCACATGCTCTGGTCTCCTGTCTGGCTCTTCATATAATGCCTGAGCATCGCATGTAACAATCACAGTGCGTGTGTGCTTCAAGCCTGTCAGTGCTTCTCGCTTACATGAGAGAAAATACGAGCCTGTCTGAACCTGATAGAGAGCGCGGCGCGCACACAGAGCGCTCTGATCATACCAGAATGATATGATATCCACGTGAAAAAAAAAACATATGCTACAATTTTTCCGAGTCATGTTGTCTCAAGTCAGGTCAAATCCGGAGTCATCGGGCTCTAATTTCCTGGCGCAAGGCAGGGTAGCGCAGCCTTGCGCACCCCGCGCAGTGGTAATTTCGTCCGGCGCACCGCCGTGCGCAGCCAATTTGGCAATGTGGTAGACCGGCTGCGCCGAGATGGGTGTGACAGCGCACCAGGGGGAGGTGTCGAAAGATTCAGCTTGGCGCAGTGACAATTTCGTGCCAAAAAAACCGCGCGGAAGGTGCGCTGAAAGCTCGCCAGCTCCAACCTGGTCTATTCTCGCAGGAGAGATGCACTCGGGGCAGTGGTAATTTGGCTGACAGGCGCACAGTGCACACACGTCACCAAAACCTCACAGGCAGGTATCCAGAGTGTCAGGCACATTTCAATGCAATAAACAATCACAACAACCACTATTTAATGTAACCGTCTGAACCAGCACATACATTTGTATCTATATTAATTGTCCCGTCACATCTGATGTCAGATCAGAGACGTTTGTCATAACTAACGAGTTCACATCTCTCAGCCAACCACCAACAGCCACATCATCTGATACAGAGTATCCGACTTCTCTCATCTCATGAGATTCAAAAGAAAAGAAAAAAGAGAGAGACGCTCGCTGAATAAATGTAAGTCACTCGGTGTCTTGAGGATTTACCTGAGATTGCCCATATTTCTCTGTTTTAATCTTTATTCTTAACGTGATCTAAAAAGATGGAGTACATTATTGCAAGGGGGGGGTATTTAACCAAAGGTTCTGCTATTTGGCGATGACAGACCAGGAATGCAGGTGGATCACAAGCATGATGAATGGATTAGCCTGCTGCTGTGTTTAAATGTAATTATCACTTAATTTTGTACTCATATTATGAGACAGGGACAGATTACATCTGTCCCGCGAGGTGGTCCACACGGTGACGCGCATGGTGGCCTCCGATGCGCGGCCCTGTGGCCCCTGCGCTCTCCCAGTTGCTGCAAAAGTGACAGCGGCAGTGTTAAACCCACTCACGCCTCCTCTCCTCCCTCTCTGCTACTTGCGTTGGTGTAAGGGATGGTGCGTGGGTGCGTCTCCCTGCGCTTGCAAAATGCCCTGGACACACCCCGTTGGCGCGGCGCAGGCACGGCGCAGGGCAGGTGCGCCGCGCCTGCGCCTGGTCTACGAAATTAGAGTCCTGAGAATTCAGGCGGATCAGGGAAACTTAGGGCCAGGTCCTCAAAAGGATTGCACTTTTTTAGCGACCGCTAAACGTGTGCAAATGACAGAAAAAATAGCGTGCAATCCACAAAGCATACTCAAAGGGTGAAATGCACGCAAACTGCACTGCCACTCCAGCTGCGCCGGTCCAATTTGCATGCATGTATATTAAGGATAATTATAATTATCAGCGCAAAATTGCCCCCTACCTATGCAAATAAGCCTCATTGGAAATACCAACTTATCCACAAAGACCAGTGCTAATTGCCACAGGCAGTAAAGCGGTGCTATTTAACGCCAGTGAGACCCGTGTATTAAATCCGCGCAGTTTCTAATTTCAAGAAAGGATTTATCGGAGGAGAGTATCACTTTTTCATTTAAGTGACAGTGAAATCATTTGCAGATAGCGGTTGACAGGCAGTAAGATAACCTACTGTGTTTGTCTCTGTGACCATTCAACCACTTTTAAGTAAACGTGAATAATTTGTCTAAATACAGTCTGTTAAAAACCCCTATGACCCCCTTGACCACTTTTCGGTCATTTAAGTTGTGTTTTCTGCATTTGTTTTGGCTGTCTCAATTACAAAGGCCAAAAAAAATAAAAATAAAAAAACAGGGATGAACTACAACAAAAAAGACAAAAAAAACGACACTTATGGACACATGGTCCTTTGACCACTTTGAAACGCTTTGTGTTCATAATAAATAATTAGAGTTTTTTTTCCTTAAGGAGCACAATTAATACTTTGACATTTATACACTTGGCGGCTGTGTCTCAGGAGGTAAGGGTCGTCCACTAAATGCGGAATGCTTCACTAAATAAGGGGATAAATCAGTAATACCCAAACAAACCCGAGAAATAAATGCAACTCAACTTCTCATCCTGACAATAGTAATTCAGCGGCCTCAGTGGTAGGTCACAGTGGGCTTTATGTTGACCTAAAGACAGGACAACGGACAGCTCTGCTCTAATGCTAATAGGTCAGTATAAAAGATTCAGGACCATGGACAGCTCCGCATCGAATTGTTTATTTTGTTAAGATGCAATCACAGTTGTGTCATGAAAAAAATTAATTGACCTGTATACTACAAGTCGACCTTAACCCATTTATACACTTAAGATCATCAGGACAATATAATAAATAAAAAATAAATCAACATATAAAGCCTTGAGCATTTCTGGAAACACATGAAAACGAAAACAAAACGTGAATGTCAAATAAGGTCATTATAAATTACATTTATTTTTCTTTCCTGCCTCTTAATTGCCATCATGCGGCTCAGGCTGACTCCCCCCCCCCCCCCCCCCCCCCCGCAACTTAAGCATTTCTGACCTCAAGAGCAGCAGCAATCCTACTCATGGCCCGCATCATCTCTGCATGACTCGCCTGCATTTATGCTCTCAAGCCCGAAATGTTTTGGTTTAGACCTGCTAGAGCACTTACCAGCTGACGTGAACTATGCGCTATAGCTGCAATTCGCGTCTTGTGCCTCGCTGTTTACTGCATATTGTTCTTGTGCCGTTGTTTGTTTTTGCTGCTCAGTGTAAAGAAGACGGTCAAGCCACCTATATGCCAGGCGGCTTATTGCAATCAGACGCGCAAAGTGCACTCAGATGCCAAACTGTGTGGGCGTGTTAGCACCGCATATGATTAGAGCAAATTCTTTTGAGGATAGAACAGGGCAGATTGCATGAGCTAATTCTGCGAAAATGATGGCGCTATAAGCAGGAGCAATCCAGTCTTTGTGGATCTGGCCCTTAGTGTATGAAAACTACTCTCACAGTCATTTAATGCAAAGATATGAACCAGAGCTACAACAAAATACATTAAGAGTAGAACTTTTCTGGTAGCCTCCCCTTCGTCGCCTGACATGAAACCTACAAGAAAGCTCTAAACTTTGAAGAAACAACTGTGAAGAAATGGCATCAGGGCTTCTAAAATGTGTTGAAATTTTCAGGAGATTATGAACAAGAGCAGCTTTGTCTATGCATGATTGGCCAGAGGGGTCGATTTTAAACAATAACTGAGAAGTGGCCTAAAACTGAACCCTGTGGAATACCAGATGAAAGACATCTTGCAAAGCATCAAGCTGAAATGAATATTCTCAGTCAGAAAATGACCAGCTTCTCGGTGTCCTTTAAGAAAGAAGAGGCAGTAGCTGCTTGTGTGGTTTAGGTGTGCTGAAAGCAAGAGACTGCAAACCTCTGATTGGCCCAAAATGAATGCGACAGACAAAACACTCCATCAATTTTTGTTCAGTTTTTTGGAAAGGTTTTACCCCTTCCACTCGCTTTCTATGGGTTGGTGAAATATATCCAACGGATGTGTGATGTGTTGAACAGTCTATCTGGCGAGTCAGGTTAATGAAAGGAATTGGCTTGTAATGATCTATCATAACACATCTAGCTTATTATTATTATTATTATTATTATTATTATTATTGTTGTTTCCTGCTCACTTTTGTGTCCTTTACTGTATTTATTTGTGCAAACCGGTGTATGTTACACACACACCAGCCTCATCTTGCATCCTGGTCCTGTGTTTCTAAGTGTGCAGTATGTCTGTCTGCACTTCTGGGATTTGAGCTTCTGTAAATGTGTCTACCTGCAGTGTGCGTGCATTCTGTCAATACATGAAGAGGTGATGGTTTCTGCTGACCGAGCCATTAAGAGGTCAGCCCTCTGCGTCTCTGTCTCTCCATGCGGTGGCTCCATCCGTCCTCTTCATTAATGTAAACTTGTCAAAACCTCTGGCAGCCCTCCAGCCCACTGAAGCCGTCTCTTTACCTTTCCTCAGGTCTCTCTCCCTCCCGCATGCTCTCACTCTCTGCCAGCTTTAGCCGGTCTGGGGGATCAGGAGACAGGGTTGCCGTGGCAACTTGTCCTTTCCCTATCGCTGGATGGATCATCCTGTGATTGTGCTGCCTCCCCCTGATGTGCACAGAAGACGTGCACACCTCTATCATGTTCTATTTCCTCATGTGGATCGTGTTTTATCTGACATTTTATCTTCTCTTTCTTGTCATCAGTCTTTAATTTTTCACTGTGTCAGACAGGTTGAGGAGATGACACTCCAGAGTCAGATGAAATAGGCCTTTCTCATTGGCTTGTGTAAGTAGAGCTATAGGGTCAGTTAGTTCCTGGGTGGGATTTCCCATCAGGCCTTGTCCATTGGCACTGCATTAGTCTGAAGATGGTGGCTTGTGAGGATTGGATTCTCTGATGTAGAATTGGATATCTGTGGCTGTCCGAGCTGTAGAAAGGTTTTAGAGTTGATACCTGTGCTGTAGGTCTCTGTAGGCCCCTGGAAAACGGGTGAATACTGCATGTGGACCATACTGTTCATACATTATATACGCCTCGGGATATACAATAGTTGTAACACCTCCAGGAAGAGAGTAAAAGCATAATATTTAATCAGTTTGATCTCAGTGGATGCAGTGAAATAAGGAACATAAGACTGCATGAGGCCAAGGAGAGGCTAAAGGTAAAACAGGCTCAGTATCTGATATTACAAACCTACATCCTGGAACTTAAATTATTACCAAGTTTGTCTCACTAATGTTGATGCCAAGACTCACCCAAACAGTGACTACATCTGATTTGGAAGACTTTAGACTATGAAAGTTAGCACCATTGAGCTAAAACAGCTTGCTAAGATGCTATTATTTGGCAGGTTTTGTCTTCATAATAAAAGTTTAGTGTTAGCAAGCTGAGTCTTCAGGTTCAGTGGCATCAACACAACATTATGGTGCCAGAGGGAATCACCAAACCTTAAGGATACAACCAGATTTGTTCTCGGGATTGGGAATGTCCCAAAAGTTTTGGGGCAAATCAGCTTGAATATTGTGAAATTTCTTGGACTATATAACACTACATAACATAGCTATTTTTTCATTGTTTATACCCACCTTTAATTCTCATTGATGAACTTTGTAAAAAAAGATGAAATATTGGAATATTTGAATTGCTACCTGTGCTCATAGCAAAGTCAGTATGTTATGAAAGTCCATAATTATCTTTTAGGGGCCATGATGAATATTTCCACTAAGTTTCATGGGACTTCATTCTATGGTTTTCTGGGAATACCCCAAAATTAACAAACTGTGAATTTCTTTATTCTACTAATGGAAGCTATGGGACCACCAATGGACTCTCTGACAACCAGGAATGTCGACAAATAATTTTTGGCAAATTTTGAAGACTACATAAAATCTCCTAACATTGTCCATAACACAGCTGTTTTATTGCTGTGTATACAAACACTTTTAACCCTCATTGATAAATTTTGTGAAAACATATTAAATACTGTAATATTTTAAATCACAACCTGTGCTAATAGAAAGTTAGTAATTGTCTTCTAGGGAGCATGATTAATATTTCTTACAAGTTTTATCTGGATTCATTCTATGGTTTTCAGAGAATACCCTCAAATTTACAAAAAAAGTAAATTTCAAAGTCCTACTCATGAAAGTCATGGGATTACTAATGGACTCTACGACAACCCCAAACGTCCCCAAATTTTTGGGTCAAATCAGCTCAAATATGTGAGATTTTGTAGACTACATCACATCTGCAAACACTGTCCATAACTTAGCCATTTAATCGCTCTGTATACAGAAACATTTAAGCGTATTTCAGACATCTTTTAAAATAGATTAAAATTCTGCAATGACTGAATTGCTACTTCAGCTAACAGAAAAGTCCAAATGTAATAACATTTAGTAATTTTCTTCTAGAGGTCAAGATGAATATTTCTGGCAACTTTATTGGGATTGATTTTATGGTTTTCAGGGATACCCCAAATGTACAAAAAGGAATAGATTTCATAGTCCTGCTGAAAGTCATAGGATCACCCTGACAGGCAGGGATGTCTCCATATTTCATGGCAAACAGTCAGTGTTTGGTAAACATCAAATCTGTAAACCATGCATCATGTCATTATTGATGCCAAAGAGTCTGGCCAAACTTGGTGCATTTTTTATTCATCATCCTTCGTCCTTTTTTCGTCCTTCAAGTTTTCCACCTGGCCTGAAAAGTGTGGGCATCTCTGCGTCACTATGAGTGTCGACAGTGTTGCCAAAAAAAGCCCGCTCTTGGCTGATCAAAGAATTGCAAGAAGTTGCCAAGTGAGGTTATTAATTTGCACATGAATAAATTTGCTCCAGCGCTCAGTTTCAGAGGATAGACTGGTTCACACTGTGTATAAAAAGCACTTTGATCACCGCAGCGCTTTAGAGTAGGCCCAACAGTACTGCGAGCGGGCGGACGTGCACTGGCTTCAGCTTCATCCATTTACCACCGCCTGCTTTGGGAGTCAACACATGGCTCCCCGCGGCCCAAGTAAAACGTCTAAATTTGTGCCTGGTTGTTCCTGACAAATCAAATCACTTGAGGTTCCTGAAAAACTCTGAATCTTACAACATTCCCCCCGGCGTTGAAAAATGTTTGAATAACCCAAAGGATAATCTGTCAGCGCACACTGTTACACACACACAGTCACTCATCATCGACCCTGCCTGATATCTTGACGGGACAATCCATTTAAAAGATGTCATACAAGGTGAAGTTGCCCACTGATCAATCTCCTCCATTGATTTATGGCTAATGACATTGAGAGATGACTGCAAAGAGCTCCTACATTTAGCTTATTGACAGGCGGTATCGAGTGACGGACGGCCCGCTGGGAATCATTTTTGGGATCGTAAAGCGACCCGGCAGCTAATTGACAGTATAAAGGGCTTAATATAGAAAGAAGCTCTAATCTATGAGGATATTTCTAGGATTACTGCTGGATACCTCTTGACAATGTTACAATGACAGAGTGAGAGAGATGGGTCACTAAACAAAGAGGGTCAGTGTTGATCTGCTCACCATTACTGTCATGATAAAGCTGGAGGGGATTCATTTGGGGTTGGTGTCTTATTTTTGTCTTTTGCGATGTCACTATGGTAGACTCTATTAAAATGTGTCTCCTGTTGACCAACAGACAAGTCAGACAACAAGTGTGATCCCAACCAGTCATCATGGGCCCTAATTTCCTGGCTCAACTCAGAGTGGCGCAGCCTGGCGCACCCTGCGCAGTGGTAATTTCGTCAGGCGCACCGCCGTGCGCAGCCAATTTGGCAATTTGGTAGACCGGCTGCGCCGAGATGGGTGTGACAGCGCACCAGGGGGAGGTGTCGAAAGATTCAGCTTGGCGCAGTGACAATTTCGTGCCAAAAAACCGCGCGGAAAGTTCGCCAGCTCCAACCTGGTCTATTCTCGGCGCAGGAGAGGCGCACTCGGGGCAGTGGTAATTTGGCTGACAGGCGCACAGTGCACACACGTCACCAAAACCTCACAGGCAGGTGTCCACAGTGTCAGGCACATTTCAATGCAATAAACAATCACAGTAACCACTATTTAATGTAACCGTCTGAACCAGCATTTACATTTGTATCTATATTAATTGTCCTGTCACATCTGATGTCAGATCAGAGACGTTTGTCATAACAGCCACATCATCCGATACGGAGTATCCGGCTTCTCTCATCTTATGAAATTCAGAAGAAAAGAAAAAAGAGAGAGACGCTCGCTGAATAAATGTAAGTAACTCGGTGTCTTCAGGATTTACCTGTGATTGCCCATGTTTCTCTTTTTTTTTATCTTTATTCATAACGTGATCTAAAAAGATGGAGTACATTATTGTAAGGAGGATGAGGAGGAGATATATTTTCACCAAAGGTTCTGCTATTTGGCGATGACAGACCAGGAATGCAGGTGGATCACAAGCATGATCCATTGGTAATCCCTGACGTTGGTGCTTAATCACAAACGCATGGTGCCTGGTGCAGTGGAGCTGTTTATGCCGATTCGTTTCAGAAAAGGCATCCAACCCCTCTGCTGAACCCTGTGTCACTTATACAGGCCTGAAAAACAACCAGTTCTTCGTAACCAAGTCCTTCCCTCTAAAACTCCGTCAACTTGAGTTATAATAATGTAATTAAACGTAATTAATTAGAGTTGCTGGCATCAGATGTTATGACGCTATTGGTGCACCTCAGTCGGCCTCGCTGTAACACGAGCTCCAGCTTCGGCCAAAGCTTATCAAGGGCAGAGGAAACTATAGAAGCGGCCTATAAACTTAGACAATGACTCTGCGGCGCCAGGAGGATTCAGTTTCTCTTATAGGGCAGCTCTGACAGGACGGCAGCTGGCCTTATTACAGTTATACTGAAGTGAGGAGGGGAGTCACCTGGACAAACGCCAGAAATATTCGTCACTCTTACTCGCCATGCTTTTTAAATGAGCTAGGTGGACTCCAAGCGTTGTCGGAGTCTCTTGGTGGTGACATAGACGACTCACTGTATGGCTCTACCCCCACCGTTAATTTTTGATGAAGAGGTTGCCAGGGTGTATATGAGGCGCAGGGTGTCTGCCTGTGAAACCTAAAGCTTTGTAGGGAGATGCAATCTACGTGGAGCGCTGTAGTTGTCATGGATGGTTTGAGATGTTAAATCTCAGAGGGGATTTTAAAAGCTTCTGTCCTGTGAGGAGAGACAAATCTGCCTCTGAGACGTGAAGATATGGAGAAAATATAAGTAAACGTCGCCCTCTGTTGGTAATATTACAGAAATACAGCTTTCATTCTGAGTGTCTCATACTGAGTGAGTAACACTTGTTTTCATTCATCAAGAATGAGAAACTAAAAACACATTTATGAGCTGGAGGAGCAGAGACACATTAAAATACTCTATGTGGAATAATGTAATCTGATTATGGTTAGAGCGTTTACCTCTGTGCTAAAATGGATGTGTTTTTTACATTATGTATTTATTTATTTTGGGAGGGAGGCACAATAGGACCCCTATAAAAGTAAAAAAGCACATTTCAAAACCCCAGTGTGCTCTGAAACCTTTGCCTGTGAGAGACCTTGCTGATGTGGTAGTATCACTATAATTATATAAGTTTCACTGGGTATGAAAGAATGACACTGCCTACCTCTGCATAATTTTTCTTTTTTAATTGGTTTAAACACAGGATATATATACTATGTAGATGTCCTATAGTGTTGTATTTTTTGTTTTGTTTTTGTTTTTTTCTTTGTTTTGTGATTTATGTTTTGTGGTGTAGGTCTGGCTTGTTTTGTACGTTGTTGCTGGACTGCAGATTCTTCTACATTCATTTTCTTATTCTATTTTCTTATTTGTAAGGTAAAATGAAAAGTAATAAGTTTACAGGTTTTTCTCTGTATGTGTCTGACCAAAATATCAATAAAAATAATAATTATATAAGTTAAAGGTCCCATGTCCTGGTGTGTTTAACCATTTACACATGGTGTCTATTAAGCAAGAACTTGATTAAAGTTGAATCAAGAAAATTGAAAATTTAGTCTATGTATAGGATCAAATGCAGCTCTGTTTCCCTCCCCTTTGGAAATGCTTGGCTCTAAAGGGGTGGGGAGGATACAGGAGGCTTTGATAATGAGCTCTGCACTGATTGGTTGCCCAAATGATGTTTGATAGGAGGGTGGAAGAAGGGTTACAGAGGAAGGGTCATTTCAAACAGTCATGGCGTCTGCCTGTGTTGACAAGAATACACACATGCAGGTGGAGCCTGTATAGCTATGACATCATAAATCCCAGGGAGTACAAAACAGAGCATTTTGGAGGACAGGAGAAGTCAGACCAGATGTGGTTTTCATGAAAGACATGCAGACAAATGCCACACCTCTGACATTTGGTTACAGCAAAAGTCAGATTGTTCAAGGAGGGGTACAATATTGAGTGTCTGCAGGTAACAGTGGAGCGTGATGAAAACCATCAGGGAGGTGACCGACTGGCTTCAGATTCATTGCAGGACAGTCACCAAAAACACACAGCCAATATCATTAAGAACTGTCCGTAATGTTTACAACAAGGCTGTCTTTAAGCTTCATCTTTAACGACAAAAATCCCATAAAAAAGATTCTAAGATCACTCAGGTACATGTGACCTGGATCCTCGCCATCTCTAATTTGATTAATTGTGATCATTTACAAGCCTTTTCTCCTGGTGGAACACAATAAGCTGTTACGTGACTCCACCTGAAAGAGGAGCCACGACTTTCACGTTGTCTGAAAGGGCACGCAGAGCGGGTTTGTCAGCTGACCTCGGCTGTAAGGACACGGCGCGGGGCGAGCCTGATTTCATGATATGACTTGTGTCTCGATCAAACATTTAGCGCACCTTGTCAAAGTGCACCTGGTGTTGTCCCGGGCCCGTTGCCAGTGTGGCCAGGTATCACTTGATGTCATTAACTATAAAGGGACTAAAGGGTGAAGAGCCGGGTGGAGTGAAACTGGAGAAGCAACTTAAAGAAAAACACCCGGTGGAGCAATACCAGCCGCTCTCTGTGTCTTCTTCTTTCTCTTTATTACAACAATAATCATTTTAGCAGCTTCTTAGATTGAGTTTCATGTCTTTAGACTAAATTGATCACCAGTTTTAGCCACATTTAAGTCATTTTTACCCAGGGGCCACATTCAGGCCCTGTCCTCACTCAGTTCTAGATGACAATACAATATTAATATGAGAAATAAGGTCAATCAGCAATTCTATATTTCTGTAAAAATGCTAGATTTCTTTTTATGTTTCATTTTTTTGTTGGAAATGTATATAATTTAATCAAAAAATCTGTTATTTATGGGGCATCATCTTGGAATATTGATAGGCTAATAAAACTATACTAAAATACTCTTCATTTGTGCACAAAAACCTCCACTTACAAATTCTGCCTTGTCGAGCACCTAGCACAACGCAATTAGCATGTAGCACAGATGTCTCTCTTCTTTTCAAGCAGGATTGAATGCTTGTTATCGCTGAGGGATGTTTTTTGTTTTAAGTCGAGGAGCAGTCCAAAAATCTGGTCATGTCTAAAGTCCAGGGCTCTGCTTGATCCTGATATTCAGAGGTTGCATTAGAGCGATGGGCACTCGTCAGTAAGATTAAAATAGACACTCACTGAGCTTGTTTCATTTAAATGAGATGCTTCCTGATGTGATGTCATCAATATATTATTATCTAATATTTAATAGACAGTCAACTTTATCTGGAGATTTTATTATTTATTATTATTATGTCACGATTTTTTGCGTGTCACTTAGAGGTGTCCAGCACATCTTTTTGGATGTTGTGGGAATGCCTCAGTGAAGTTTAACTTTAGTTTAAGCATCAACATTTTTCATTAAGTATCTTGTGTATGTTTAGTGACAAATTGAAGGGAGAGGATTTAAATGACCCAACCAGAGTTCAGACCAAACTACAGTATGATACCCAACCAGCCACCATGTATTGATTTAAGAGGGAATGAGAGCTGACACTGATTGGTTTGATTCATGCTACACCCAGAATTCACCTCAGTAAAGCTAAGGCACATAGTTCACTGTCTTTGCACTTTGGCTGGAACTGCTTATAATTTAGAGAGGAGAGAGCATACAGGCTGGTGAAAGAATAAACTGATTACTTTTGGAGGTTAAAGGTCATGGTCATTAGGCTTTAGGTCCATTAAACTAATGATATTTTAGAGGTAATAGATGAAAGGCCAAGATCATCATGTCCACTCTCACTTGAAGATGAGCTACTTGTCAAAGGTTACAGTCATTGGGCCTCAGGTTCACCCCTTGATTAGAAGATTTTCATGAGTAACATCACTACTGAAACCCCCTCTGCCTTCCTTGACCCCTAGTGCACTGTCATGATCCTGCAAACCTAAACTTTAAGAATCCATAAAACTGAGGGTTGTTCTTGTTCCCTGTATACTTTGTTGACAATATCAACACAGCCTCAATCCCGTGTGTCTGAGTGTGTGCGCCCGCACCGTAGACCCCGACCAGGACCTGTCTGGGATGAGAGGTCTTGTCATGTCTGCAGAGATCTAAACCACTTATAGGATGAGCAGCGGTCTGAGCTCCCGTCAGACATCCTAGCGCAGCATTCTGCCGAGCTGAAGATCCTGCAGTAGCCCTGTTTAGCCGCAGATAGCGGCTAAGTGCCCTGTTAGTTCACTCTATCTCCAACCCTTCAAGCTGCAGTCCCAAGAGCCTCTTAAGAGACGCTGTGCAGCTTTTTTTCTCCTCTTCTCAAAAGTAGCTGAGCTGAGAAAAACACATTTGTCACACCGGGGAGCTTTACAGGTATCAGCGCCTGTTACAGCCCATCAAACTGCTCTTACAGCGTCGCTTTATGGACACAGGCAGCATTTGTTAAGCTATTAATGGCAAATGTATTTACTCTGCGTCACCCTGTGAGCCTGTGCTCCATTTTTTAAGAGGAATCTCAAGTAAATGGTAATATTTTCAAAATGAGTTACTGCGGGCCCTTTGGCCCTTTAAAAACACATCACAAATAGAAGCTGTCATGCTTAGAAAGGGTCAGTAATAAACTTAAGTGGAGAGATGAGGTAGTTTTAATTATGTGTTTCTACATTAGAAGCAAAAGTACATTTTTTTAGGCCTAACTTTAGCTGAAATTGACTTCACATAAACAAACATGTAGGGTATTTAATGCAGGATGAGTGGACCCTTTCTACCCCCATTAAAAGATAAATTAATGCAACAGGCAAAAATTAATAAATTTATCAATAAACTCGCACAAAATTATGACTTATTAAGACATTAATTCATTTGACAATATGCCACCATGCTGACTCTCCCACCAAGCCAAGACAAATGTTTATTTTTTATTGTACCTTCCCTACAACATGGCCGAACATGCAAGCTCCAGCTAGTGACAACACTAATACTAACTACCTGAGTCCTAAAATATCCCACTCAAAATCAATCCCCAATATTGCAGATAAAATAAGCACTACAAAGATAACACGATAAAAAAGAAAGATCAAGAGTCGACTTAAGAGAGAGTTTCAGAAGAGGAGTGAGACAAACACAGTGATAAATTACTCCAGCAAGGACTTTGGCTCACCCCTGCTGGAATAAGCTTTTGCTCTACCTCCAAACAAACTCTACAGAATAAACTATCCCTGACTTGCAGACCAAAACAATATTTCAGGCCTCAGGTGAGTTCAAAATCTACCTAAAATGTGTAATTGACAACTTTAAATGTGTTTTTTCATTGCAAAAAGCAAAAGACTGTTCTACAACTCAAGACACTTAAATTTAGGTCCTCAAAGATTTTAGACCTAAGTTAAAATTTTGAACATGTGCTTTATTCATGAAGTTTGGCTTTGACTTTGAGCTGTGCCATTGAAAACATCACCCAAAGTGTATCGACAACAGCTGTCACAGCATTTGGGGCCGTATCGATTCTGTAGAATCAGTATTGATACACGTATCGGCAAAGAGTGCCTGACGATATTTTGCCCTGTTGATATTCTGAGCACAGGCCTATAAATATACCCGCTGTATATTTCATTTCCTCATGGACAAGTTTAACGGGATTTTAGAACAATATTCAGGTAGACTCAGTTAAAAAGTGAACTAACTATCCTGGTCTAGATGTTTTGGTGCCTTAACAGGTCTGAAGCACTAAGACCATTAAAACACTTAAGTGAGCTGCTCTAATGTTACCCGTCTTCAGTTTGAAAGTGAACAAACTGCTTCAGTACCTGCTCATTCGACTCCACCTCCCCCCTATGCAGACTCACTGTATATGGGCTATAGGTTTACAGTCACTGATCCTTCTAAGTTATGTCTAAGTGGTCTGGGGTTAAAGATTTCAAAGGGGATGCTTACTGTACCTCACTTTGCAGCGTCTCCATTTTCAGGCCGTGGTGCATCTGTCAGTCAAACTCTCACATGGACCATTTCTTTCCGTTGATCAGGGGCGAGGAGTCGTTTTCAGGGGAATGGAGCGGGGTCTGGGAGGTGACAGGGAACCCAATCCTGGCTTTGCCGTGGACATGTGATGATGTTTGGGTTTCAGTTAGGATTAGACCCTGCAAAATGGGAAAGGCGTGGAGTTTGAGGATGATACTTACAACAAAAGGTATGAAAAGTTGAATTGTTAGGCATTCAGTTTTCCAGGTTCTTCCACTTCTGTGACCTTTTCAACCATAAAGCAGGTAAATAAATGTAACTAGAACCACTGCCCAGCAAATCAATGCTTCCTTGAGGTATACAATTGCCAGACAGTGAAAGTACAGAGGTGGGATTAGTAGAGGACTTACATATGAGGGATGAACATGGGACTAAAAGGCCTTGACCTTTGACTTCCAAAATCAAAACAGTTTATCCTTGAGTCAGAGAGAACATATCTGTCAAATTTAAAGACAATCACTCAAAACACTTTTGAGATATTTCATATACAAACAAATGGATGCTGCCATAGTTTACATGCCATCTCAACCAAACTTTGGATCAACCTACCCGCACACAAAGAGGCTGTGTTAAGGCGGGACGTAAGGCCGTGTGACCAAAAGCATATCTGTCAATCATGTCCCTTATTTTCAGAACCAGAAATCCTTAATAAAATAAAAATGGACGTGATATAACACTCTCGACACCTGAGGAACTACAACCACATGGGCTTCCATTTACAGGCCCGGATGTGGCACTTTTGGATAAACATGAAAAACAATGACCTTGACCTTTGAGCTATGTTCTTGAGATATTATATCTACATACAAGGAATGAGCATGGGGCCCATGACACATAGTACTAAGTTAGGGCAATGAAATCAAGTTGACCAGTGACTTCCAAAATGTCCCAAATCATCCCTGAGTCAGAAAGGAAATTGTCCAAAGACTGAAAAGAATACAAAAAGTGTTCTTGAGATAAATCACAAACAATAGATGAACATGAGGCCCATGACCATATACTAAAATAGTTATAAAATTGAAGAGGACATTGTCAGTAATTTTGTCTGAAACTCTAAATAAATTATGAAACGACAAACAATGACCTTGACCTTTAATCTATAATCTTGAGATACTACATTTCAAAACAAGGGCTGAACATGAGGCCCATGGCCAAATACTTCTAAGGAGATTCTAAAAAAAAAAAAATACTAATCGCCTCAATAAGATATTACAAGAGATGGACATGAAAACAATGACCTTGACCTTTGACCTATGTGTTTGGGGTATTATATTTATTAGTAAGGGATGAACATGAGGCCCATGACCATATACTTTAAAGACTGTTTCTTAATTAGAGAGCACATATGCCAAAATGCTGACATAATCCCTCAGTATATAATCAAGATATTGCATTCACTAGCAAGGGATGAACATGAGAACAATGACCTTGATCTTTGACCTATGGTCTTGAGATATTACATTTTAAAACAAGGGATGGACATGAGGCCAATGACCATGTACTTGAGATTCTCCAAACTTTTGACATAATTCCTCAACACATTACTAAGATATTGCAATCACTATCAAGGGACAAACAATACATGACCTTTGACCTATGTTCTTGGGGTATTACATTTATAAACAAGGAAAAACATAAGGTCCATGAAGATATTCTCTAAAGATCATAACTAAACATTTTGCAAAAAAACTGACCTACCCCTTCAGTATTTTATTGAAATATTGAAATTACAAATAAGGGATTAAAATGAAGTAAATGACCTTTGACCTGTAGTCTTGAGATATGATATCAGTAGAAAACTGATGATCATGAGGCCCATCATCTACTTCTTAAATCATTACTAAATTGGAGAGGACATGTTCCAAAATTTTGACTAAACCCCCAATACATTGTTAAGATAATGCATTCACAATCAAGGGATGAACATGGGGATTATTGCCTTGACCTTTCACCTATAATCACGAAATTCTACTGACTTTGTTACTGAGTCAGAGTAAACATTTGAGTAAAGTCTGAAGAAAATCCTTCACATTGTTCTTGGGATATGCCTTGACAGAATTGATTTTTGCTCCGTTGTCTTATAAAATTGTTTTTTCACTGCTGCTGAAACTGTTTCCTTCTTCTCTTCTGACTGAATCAATATACCACAAACACTCATCAAATCATGAGCCCCGCAGAACGATTAGTCCCTATAGAGCTCCATTAAACCAAATTGAACTGTCACATCAGCGCACTGTTTTTAACACCCTAAACGTCATGTAAGAAAATCATCAGAGAGCTTTTATTTTAGCTGATTCGTCCAGCGTTGTAAAAAAAGTGATCAATTAAGACGATGAAAGCAGAGGCAGAACAAAGCTAAAAGTGCTATTTTGTGCACGTAAGATAAAATATGTCAAGGGTTCTTAAAAAATGTCAAAACAATGCAGCTAATATTAGCATGATAAACCCTTTAACATTTGCCTGGTGCAGCGAAAACACCCGTCCATCACTCAGCGTCTGGACAGTCTGAGGGCCGTTTAAAAATATGATGCTGCTGCTGCTGAAGACAGGGTTAAATAAGAGGTCACATATTAAAGAAAAGAATGAGGATAAATTACATAAAAGGGGGATAATTAGAGCTCAGGTGAGGATTTATTCTGATATTCTCAGAGTTCCAGTTGAACACTGTTGACTGTTGGATGCTTTTTCAACCAGCAGATGGCGCCTGAGCATCAATGATGAGACAGACGGACAGACAAAACAGCAACAACATCCTGCACTGGCTGAACATTTTCACCTAAACTCGGCTTTTTAACACAATTTTAAAGAAATACATGCCAGTTATGTTGGTCCATATAGCAGGTGCCATCATGTTTTATAGCATAAATGCATGTCTTCCATGTGTTAATATGAAAAAAACAGCATGTATGTTGTCATGATATGTATATAAACTCTATTCTTAAAATAGTATTAACAATAAAATATTTGTAATGTGTTGAGCTGACATGCACTGCTCATATTAAGAAGGAAAAATGCAGATTTGTGTCTGTATTTAATAGGTAATATCTCTGTTAAACAGGAAGCTCACATTTCAAAATGTTTTACAGCATTAAAACACAATAAACTTCTTTCACAAATAAATACTAGGGATATAAGTATTCATTAATACTGCACAATATTATCAAATCAATATTGGTATCTGCGTATATTTGCCTAAAAAGGGAGATTATTAGTATTATCAGATATGATTTTTTGGGGGATATTTCAACCATATAAATTAGCCACATATTTCTGACATTGGCTGTCATAAAGTCAGAATATACAAAAAGTATATCCCTGAGTCCACTTTTATAAATCCAAAGTCTTATTTATCAAAGAATAAAATGTATGGTTTTCCAACACAAACCATGTAAGAAAAGGTGAATTTTAGCTGCATGGATGCTTTGTGCTATTGACAGATTATTGTTATCAATATCAATATTGTAATGGCAACAGTGAGATTGGAAATATCGTCAAAAATCCAGTATTGTGCATCCCTAATTAAACTATATTGTCATAATTGGTAACTTGGAAAATACAATAATAACCAACACAAAACATTATTTGACAATTTAACTCACACAAGTGGTAAAATAAAGACTAAACTAAATTTAGAGTATGTCAATAATATGGCTGCATTTCAAGAATATACTCATTTAATTGTTATATATTGTGTGTTCACGATAAAGAAAGAATTACGTTGTGTTCTGACAATAATGTGTCATCTCCATTTAAACTTATAACAATATAACAATAACAATATAATTATTCAAAAAGTCCCACACAGTAATTCCACTGCTCAGACACACAAAATGAATTCATTAATAGAATTTGTCTGATATTTTTGGTTTTCTTGTGTCAGTGTTGCTTTAAAGCTTCTGGCGCTGAATTTAAGTTGTTTGGAAATAAATATCAAAAATAAAAAAAAAACAACTGAGTGAAATGATCTGTTTATGAATGTGGACTCAAAGAACAAAAGTACAATTGTTTCTGCCAACAGAATAAAATGTATCAGACTAATAACTGACATTTAGTTTCCTCAAATAATAAATATTTTCATTTGAGTGTTTAATTGCTAAAACTGAGATCATTTCAGGTTTTAAAATCAGAGGTTTTCCAGATTTGAGTGATGTTACAAAATTCAGGGTTGACACACTGAAATTATTCAGCATCAGGATAATGACGATACATTTTGTTCATTAGAATACAAACACACTTCACACAGTCACACATTAAAAGCTTCTTTAAAAAGTCAAGTCGTAAGAGGAGGTTTAAACGTGGATGTCTGAGCACTGTCTGATATAAGAGGTGTAAGGAAACATGTGCAAGTCATTTAAAACGTATGAAACAAGTCAAATGATTTATCAGTCGGCCAAATCATTTCCAGTTACATTTTTATTTGTAGTTTAAATTGTCTTCTCAGGAAACAAAAGAAAATTCAGCTCATTTATCACCTCCAAAAACACGTGCCTCTGATAAAGAGCTACTTTACATTTATTTACTATCAACAAATCAAAGTTTGGAGAAATAAGAAAATCAAAAAGCAAAAACAAACTGATCAGAACAGCTCCTTTAAGACATTGTCAGTGTGTGGCTCCATCTCATTATAATATTCAATCTTATCGTACAAAGGTGATCATCCCCACGAGGAAACAGTTCTTCTGAATCACATTTTAAATGATCTTGTGCTTTTAATTAATTATTTTAATGACCAAAACTGTGCTGGTAGGATCAGGGTCGAAAACATTCTCCACCTGCATCTTTATCTGTAAGTTATTCAACAAAGGAAAGAATAAAACATTTTAATCAGGGCTCTCATGTTTCCTTGATCACCTGAAAAACCTTGAAAACAGTTGATCAGTTTTTCTAGTTGTGGAAAATGCACAGAAAATGGCTGAAAATGCCAAAAAGTTATTAAATAATCACACAAACAATCGAAATAGTCAACTTAAGGGAGTCAGTTATGTTTAGAATTAAATTAAATAATGAATTAGGGTGCAAAGGGTGGAACATTTCTGGTAAATTGCTGGAAACTTTCCATGGGAATCATGGGAATTTTAGGGAATTTCTGGGAATAAACTAGAATGAGGGTAACTCAAAGGAACTGCATTATATTCAAACATAAATATAAACATTTTGTTGACATCCACGCAAAGTAGTACGAATTAAAAACATGTCAATTCAGCAGATTTATTTGTAAGCTGAACTTTAAGTTTTAATTATTTTATTGATCAAGAATCATCTGTGCACGTGATGGAGGAACAGCATAAATATTCTCAAGTATATTTACATGAAATCTGGATGTTTTAGTCGAGATGATGCTAAAATAGATTTTCCCAAACTATATTTAAAATCCCTGTTGAGAGTCAGCCTTCAGTTTTGTAATTCTTAGTTTATTTCTGTTTATTCCAGGAATTATCAGAATTCTGCCACCCTGTTGATGGATAATTGTGAACAATGGTATTTAGTATCCCAGAACACTCTTAATATCAGATTTAAGACTTTTTAAACCCTTTCAAAGACTCACATGGAGCAAATCTGGGCCATTTTAATGCACTGCATTAAAGAAAATGTCACATTCATTTTCAATAAAACTGAATTTCAGTGATAAATACAGTCAATACTCTCTAAAATCTGATACCTCTCAGCGGTAAGAATAAGGCTGTTAAAAGCTTTTAATGGTCTTGAATTCTAAAGCCTAATTAAAGAGTTTTAAGGATCCTCAGGGTATACGCTTCAGCAGAAGATCCAGACTTCAACATTTTCTACTTTAATTAATTGTTAATTTTTTTTACATTTAAGAGAGAATTAGGATCAAAATGGTTAAAATGCTCAAACCAGTCACACTCACATATACAAAGTTAAAAGCTGTAGACCTGCACATGCTTTGTTCTCAGATACTAATCATCGACTGTAAGCACGAACAAGTTCATGGTCAAAACCACAAAGTGCACGATTTTTAAAATAAGACTTCCAGCTAAAAATATCCTGGAAAAATATCTTTTAAAAGAGCAGGAGCTTCTCTCAACGTTTGTTCCAGTGGGTTTTTCATTCACTCTGGCTCAGTTGAATGGAGAGAAGCTGCCATTACTGGAAATTTACACATAAATTAGATTTATCAGAAAAAATATTTTAAAAAAGGCAAAAAATATGGGCACTAATTATACATAATGTCATTAAAATGACTGCATTTGAAGAATATCCTTATTTTATTGAAATATACAGTGTGCATGACAAAAGAAAAAGTGAAGCATTCAGTGAATTTTGTCCTATTTTTAGAGTTAAATGCTGTTATTTCAGAAAAGTGTGTCATTTTAAGCGTATTTTCTCCATTTGAACTTTAATTGTAAGTCTGGCATCATTATTTTTAAAGATGATATAATTATTCAAAAAGACTCCCACACATTAAGTCCACTGCTCACTTAAACAAGCATTCATTAATAGAATATGAGGATATTTCTGGCAGCAAATACACTTTTTAAAAATTGATACTTTTGTGTTTATGCCCTTTAAAAGTGTTTGTTTTACACCCAACTCCAAACTGGCATTACACTAATCAGAATTCACGGAACAGCCCTTTAATTTCTTTAAAAACTTGCCTTTACACCTTATCAAATTAACATTAATTACTATTAAAGAGTATTTAAAGACCAAACTATGCCTCAGTTTGAAGGTATACAACATATTTTATCTATTTTATCTGTCCAGTGTCACAAAGGCAGTCCGTCCTCCCCTTCACGTCCTCTAGGTGGCGATAAACGTCAGGAAACGACCTCTGGCTCCCCTTGTGTTACATGAAAGAAAGACTGTTGAAAATCCTGCTGCCTGATCTCTTTCTGAGCGATTAAGGAGAGGATGAAATGAGGAGCAGTTAATACTCCAGTCAAATGATACCTTTTCCAAAGTCCTCCTTAAACTTCGCTGTAATGTGCGAGGGAGACGCTCACGAGGAGGGAGAGGCTAATGAATTCAACATTTGGATTATGAGACAGAAGGAAGAGCAGGTTTTAAATTTAAAGAAATTGTGGGAATTCGTAATGAAGATTTAAGTTGGTTTTGTTTTTTTTCATCTATTTTAATTCTATAAATAACAACAAATACGTCCTCATGCTTCAACACTAACTCACCTTTTAAAAGAAAAATGTAAAATCACTGACCAAGCAGATTTATGAAGAGATTTATGACACTTAAGTCCAATATTTGATAGTAATAATACGTCTGCTTCATAATCAGTAGTAAAAGCTTGTAAAGGCTTGTGTTGGTTTCTTTTAGCACTGCAGTCAATCTGAGGCCACGTCCACACGGAGGCGGTTAATTATGGAAACTGAGGATTTCCTTCTTCTGCAGTTTAAAAAAACAACTAAATAAACCCACACATCAGACTTTAAAAAACGTCTAAAATGAAGTCAACTGCACGCAAAAATGCCCTTTAAGCAACTTCAAGATTTAACCCATTAAAATAAAGTCTAGCTGGTGTTACGGTTTAATTTGTAACCATGTTAACTGGTGTGAATGTTTCAGTTTTCAATCTGAGGCCAATCAGTCCGACTTAATATCAACTTTAATGACCAAGCATTAGTTCAGTATTAGTTAATGATCAACTGATATCTACAAAATGTTTATTAATAATCAATAAATCATTAATAAGCAGTTATGAATGTTTTATTACTGCATTTGTAAGCATTTAACATATAAAGCTTGATTTAACTTTAAATATGTTATTTATAAACACAGCTTCAACATGTTATTCATGCATAATAACAACATTAATTAAGCATTGACACATATGTACAAATCATCAATAAAGCATCAGTGAGATTTTATCTTTAATTACAGCTATAAATGCTTGAATGATTTACTCTTCCATCCTTACCCTCACTTTAAACTAATGCTTAACTATGGATCATTAAAGCCTCAATACATTTTGTCTGTTTTAAGTACCTTATAAAAAAACTTACTGATGCTTTATTAATGTACGGATAAATGTAGTACTTTGAAGATGTTCATTAAGTATTTACTAATGCTTTACTAACACTTAACTGATGCTTTATTAATACTAAAAAAGTCTTAATTACTACTTACTTTACTAAGGCTTTATGACTTTTTTACATATTTATAGCTGATAATTGATGTATCATGCTTCACAAATGCTTATCAATGACCTACTTCTGCTTAACTCTTTAATACTGTTAATCAATCACTTCCTCTTAATTTATTCTATACTTAAAGTACATGTCAGGTGAAAACCTCATATCTACAAAAGTGCTACTTTTCAGGAATTTTGAAAAATACTTTCCTACTGAACAAATAATTATCATTTTGTCCAAAATAGATTTTTTGTGCTTCTTATTGGTTTAAAATTCATAAGAGATACAAGAGCAACAATATGCTTTAAAGCTGTTTATAAAGTTTTAACTACCACTTAACTAGTGCCTTGATAATGATTTATAGATGTAAATCAAGCATTTACTTCAGCATAACTAATAATTAATGAATATTTATGTATATTATTTACTGATACTTTAACTAAATGTATGCTTTTTGATGTTACATTAGTGTTAACTACAGTTAAAGTAAGACTTACCTAATGCTTTGAACTCTACATATAATTAGGGATGCTCAATACTGGATTTTGCTGATATCCAATATGCTGATATTTCAAAACCCATTACTGCCGATATCGATATTTTGTGTCAAGAGCTCAAAGTCTCTACTTGACTTAAACTGACCTGTTACAGTCCATTTGTGTTAGAAACAGATGCAAGACAACAAAGTGATGTTGAGGTAAACAAATCTGTTTAGCCAATATTACAGCAAATACATGGATTTTCTATTGCCAGTTTGTCTGGTCAAAATGTTCACGCAAATACCAATAATCAGATTTTTATGCAGATATCTGCCAATACCGATATTGGTCCGATCATAACGTGTATCCCTACATATGCAAGCGCTGATGTTAAGTTAAAAAGATTTTTTAATTTTTTGCCAGTATGTTTGGTACAACGTGACTCCAGGCAGAGTGACATGTATGCAGTGTCACACTAACACTATTCTTTTTAACCTGTAATTTGTAAATTATACTGAGCTCTTGGCCCCATCTGCAGCAGTGTATTGTCCAGCCTGTGGATAATGAATGTACTTTTGAAATAAACCTCAAAAAACACTGCTTAAAAACTTGTGAACTATCCCTTTAATGCTGGGTTGAATTAACAAACACTATCAGAGCATTATAACCCACATTTTACCCAATAAGCCACATTTTCAACCACCCCTGTTACCTTAACGCCATGATGACCTCCTTGACTCCTTTGTTGTCGTTTGTGCTGACTGCCTCTCACAACAGCATGACAGTTTTAGTCTTGTTAGGCACTAAGACACTAAGTTAGACACCTGATCTCACTTATTAACCCTTCAAAGTAGTTTTTATGCTAACGTTGTTACGGGGCCGCCATTGTTTACAGGCCGTCACTTCCAGATTTGACACACAGCTACCACCTTCATAGTTGGCACTTTGCTAAAGCAGCTTGGAAATTAGACTTTAAAATGGCAGAAAACCCGGCAAACCCAGACTTGCAGCTAGGCTTCACCACTTCTATTCCGGAAGAACCAACAAAATTAGCCACAGATTCACTTTCCCTGCAGACAGCTCGAGCAGAACTTGTTGATGGACGTCCACCTGCTGAAGCACTAAAATGTGAGGGAACATAACCACTGAGACCGTCTCTCGTCCTCTCCTGCCTCTTTACTTAAATGTCATTAATGTGACATGTAGAACGATTACAAGCATGGCACGCATAATTATCATCAAGCTAATGACGCTTTGATGCACTTATTCCCTCATTTTTCTGCCATTTCCCGGCAAACAGGTGCAATTTAAAGAATCCTGGAGGTCATCAAGCTGATTGTCTTTTTTGCATTAACAGTCCTCCTATAGAGGTGGTGGGGGGTGCGAGGGACCTACAGGTGGGCTCTCTCTGTCTCAGGGCGTGGGAGTGAGGCGGGTAGCAAAATCAATAAGGTGTGAATTATTAAAAGCTTCCTCCCTGCTTTTGTTTTCATTGTTTTCCTCAGCAAGTTTGTAATATTCTCCTGCATGCACACATATATGCTATAGGATATTTCTGCCGCACACGCTCGCACACACGCGGTCTTGGCGGCGCTCACCCCTTGTTGGAGTGCTCATTAGTCAGTGCAGTGATGCAGAGTCGCCCTGTCATTAGCTGAGAGCTCTGTGTCCTCCACTCCCTTCCCTCTCTTATTTTTTATATGCTTCCTCCTCTACTAAGGATTTGGTCTTCATTTTATCTCCGACGCCAGGGGCCATTTCGGAGATCTACATGACAAAGATCTCCCTAATCCCACTGACGTCTAAATACCCTCGGCAGGCTGTCTTTATTAGCAGAAGAGAGATCAGGTGTCCTAATTGCCTTTGCTGAACGTGTCACTTGTTAGGGCCGCAGTCGGAGCTGCTGGAGTTTGTTTGACTCCGCCTCTGTTTCGACTCTTTTGATGGTCAGAAATTAAAGTGTTATCTGGTTTGGTCCAAATTGCTCTGCCTGGCGTGTTGATGAAAGTAAATGCAGCATAATGTAATACAGGAGGTCCTGTATTTAAATTCTGCAAGCACTGAAGCTCTATCAACACCATGGATATTTAGCTTTAATTAAAGCTCCTGTGAGGGTCTACATCTTGTGTTAATTTTGACTTAAAAAATGTTACTCTCCTTTCTTTTAAGTCCAACACATACACTTGTCATGAAGATTTGCTCAGAGAATTGTTTTAAAAAGTGAAATATTTTACAGCCATTATTCTGTAAATATGAGTGATTTTTGTGTAAAATATTTTTGTCCCTTGCTTTTTATTAAACTTCTTTATGTTCAGTGAAATATTTTTACATTTACTACATTTTTACTGGACTTTGTTAAATATTTTTGCATTTTATTTAACTTATTTTGCAGCTCAAAAAATGCTTTTATGTTACATAAGTTTTTCAGGGACAAGTTTGAATTGATTTGTTTTGGATTCTTCAGTCCTTCTTTTTCTATTTTTTAAAAGTAACTCATTAAACCAGGATGGACGTTAGACAAAGGGGTTTTCGGTCAAGATGTCCCGATTACCTGCTGCAGTTTATCTTTGTACAAGCTAGTATTTTATTTTCAGGTGATTCCTGGGACAATAAGTTTATTTAAGCAAAGTAAATGGTTAGATACTTTATGTTTTTTTTACTTTTTCATACAATATTTGACATTAACAAAAACATAAAAATTACAAATGATTAAAGTAAAATAGTCATAATCCAGATTAAAAAACAAACATGTTTGAAATATTGTTGGTGATTTTCTGTAACTCGTGACAACATAGAAAGTCCCATATTTTACTAATTTTAACTGATTTGCAGTGCTCCCATGTGTCCTCAGGTCATGTTTGTATTGTGTTTTAACATGCCTATCAACCCCTGTGTTCCAGCCCTGCACAGAACAGACTGTTTTAGGAGGAGGTGGCATCACAAGGGGGAAATTTTCAGCTTAAGCACACCTTCTGGAGCGATGCGTAGACGGGAACAGGGATTTTTTTCTCATGTTGGCTGTGGACACACAATTTTGTCTAAAAACAATAAGAAGTGTAATTTGCTTAATATGAGACCCTTAGTGTAATTTACCTGAAAAACCAGTGAACTAAAAGTTTAGTTATGTGGCCTTATTCTGTTCTTTATTTGTATCATTGTCATGCATTTGGTAAATAACACATACTGCTGGTCATGTAGCCACCAGATACATAACAAACATATTTCAGCCATTTTGTTTTCTACCTTTCACTCTTCTAATGTTCATATATTTAGATCTACATTTCAGTATGTAGGTCTTCACTGTTTAAAGGCATGCAAGCCTATATTCCTGTCCCTACATTCAGAGTAAAACATTCTTATTAAGTGCATGCATACCTGCCTAAGAACACTTATTCAGGGACGTATAATAATAGTGTGATGATATGCTTAAGAACACTTCACAAAGGTGTTAGATACATTAACATGATTTTCTTCCTCAAGAAGACAGAAAAATGTCAGTATGTTGTGATTATTATGAATTTTTCTACCTGCTCTTGGACCACCAAAAGAACAGCTGATCACACATTAAAGAGATACTTATGAATATTGAATTATTATTGTATTATTATCATATTGTTAAACTCAGAGGTGTTTGAGGGTGTAGATTAGAGGAAATCTTTCATTTTATAGTGAAGAGACAAACTCATGGGTTTGAATGTGGCCCTAATTGCACTGAAACTTAACAGTCTAACCTGTAATACAGAATTATCTATCAGCTACCAGAAGGATCTTACTGTCTGATGAGTACTTTAACTCTTAAATATATGACTGTAGTTCTTCCAGCACTGCGGCCAAACATGTTTTCTATACCCTGAAACTACATCGAGCCTGAAAACACACAGACCTTGAAGTATTTACATCATTTTGCATCTGTGTTAACATCCACAGTAAATGTCAGGTTTGAGTGTTGGTCCTTCACAATCAAAGACTAATGGCCTCTTTCATCACAGTTCACTCCAATGTTCAACAATTACCGACACTGAGAGACGATCAGAGAGGACGTGGAGATGAAATGTCTCCGGTCTTTGTGATGCAGCACGCAGCGCAGCCTTATGACATGTTGTGAGTCACAGGCTTCACTTTTACTTTTACTGGACTGGAGGAGCTCAAACTGTGCTGCTGCTGCTGCTGCGATCATTAAAACTGACTCTGAAGCTGACTGTACAGCTCAGGGTTAGCGACATCTGTTTGTTGTCTGGTGAAAGGCATTCTGGGAAATGTAGGAAAGAGCTGTGGGAGATTTACAAAGCACTTCATTTGTAGGTAAATATGTCCTCATTTCTGGCTTGAGTTGTGTTGTTTGCAACTTTCAGCTCACTCATCTGTTACAAGATAGCAAATCAAGGATGAGGTGATGTGATCGAAAGGGTCAAAGGTCAAAGGTTGAAGTCATTAAGCTTTATGACCAGCCCTTGCATGTGAATGCCATACCTTAAGCACACTTTGAGTTTTTTTTTTTTAAGTTTGCGTAAATGTCCACTTAGACTTGGGGTTAAACAATTTAGAATTTGGGGGTCAAAGGTTGAGGAACAAGGTCAATAAAGCCCACGTTCATTCCCTGTTTTAAATGCACTTTCTCACAGATGCTTTGACAGACTCTCTTCAAACTTTGGGGAAATGTTCACCATAATGGTTTAGAATTTTGAGGTCAAAGGTTATAGTCAAGATCAACTGTTTAAGTTTCAGGTCAAAGTCCCTCATGTTCATAGCTTCAAGGAATTTTCTTGAATTTAGCATTAAGTTCACTTTGGTTTAAGGATGAACTCTTATTTTGGTAGGTGATAAGTGATAGGTCAAAGGGCCCCATGTCCATCCATTGTTTGTGTTCGCAATATCTCAAGAATGCATTCAGGGATTTTCTTTAAACTTTGCACAAATTTCTACTTTGACCAAAGGATAAATAGGTTAGAATTTGGAGGTCAAGGGCAAAAATTTGGTATAGTGGCACTTAACTTTCCCAGACCTTCTCCCTCTGCTGTAGGCATCACACAAGAATTCAAGTTACACATATAAGAAAATAGAAACCAACATTTAGAAGTAAATAGCAGATTTGTTTAAAACAAAGGTCAACTTAGTGAGTAGTTAATGAGTTGATTCTGATAATGACTGAAACAAGTTAAAACACATGTTATCCAGCGTACTGCTGAGAAGTTCAAACAAGTTTCCCAGACTTCTTTTCACTGCATGGCTGTCACACATTATACAAGTGAACTGAAGTTAAAAAAATGACATTAACAGCAGAAGTATTTACTGGAAATCAAAGGCTTTGACTTCTGTTTTAATCCCAATGTTAAAAAACTACTCTTAGTGGGTTGCAAATATGTGTCGGGAATGACGATATATGGACGTCCAATGCAGAGAAAATACATATGTTCTTTTGTACTCCATTTTATTTTGTAAAAATGTAATCTTATTTTGTTTGAGGTACATTTGGTTGAAATCTTGCATTTTTTTGTGTTTATTTTTTTAAAATGTCAGTCTTTTTGTCTTTTTATCACATATTTTGCTCAGTCTTACATCCAAACTATCATGTTTTTAATAGAGGACTTTTTGGTGGTGGATTTTTGAAACTATAGTCCATCATTTTTCATTGAAATCAGGTAGTAGAAGCTTAGGCTATGTTCCTCCTTCTCCAAGCAGGCAGCCCGAGTACTCGTCCTGCTTGTGGCTCCTTTCTCACGTCATTTCCCACTCTCTCTCCCAATTTTTCAACCTTATCCATCTAACTATCTACTAAATAAAGGCAAAATGTCCTGAAAAACAAGATACAAAACCACACGAACAAAATTAACTACATTAACTAAGACAATGCAGATTTTATGGATTTAATGGACCTTTGCCTCTGCATGAAAAGATGGACTGTACTTCCCAAAGGGGCATACATTAATAAGGTCAAATCACACTCCTTGCATGTAGGCACAATATTAAGACAAGTGAATAAAACCACTGCTCACCAAGACATTAAGAGCAATGTTCAAGATTGATTTGAATGAGAAAAAAAGCTGCTGCTGGAAATCTAGATGTCTGTGTCCATTTTCAACCCCATTAGATATCTCTGACTGATTACATTCTGCTGTTTATGAGAGCACTCATGGGATTCAGTGCATTAAAGCATCCCTTCAAAACTTAATCTATCGCTTAATTAAAGTTGTCCAATATGAAAAAACAGAACCAGCCCGCCAAGAATTAACTCCAACCCTCCATTGTCCCTCCATCCCGAGCCGCGGACACTCGTGAACCGGCTAATGAAGACGTGTTAAGATACAGATTCAGGTCCATTTGCATGCAATTACAGCACATTGCTTAAACGCCACAAGCTGTCAGCATCCATGCGTCCACATATCCTGCATCTGCGGCTCTCTGGAGAATTACGAACAACCACCCCCCACCCCCCTCACCTCCCTCAACTTTCCTCTCAATCCTCCCTCCTCCAGTCCGCCAAAGTCATTGCTCTGCCTCTGCAGTTTTCGTGGCGAATGGCTCCAGTCCATTCAAACGTGTGAAATTGTAATCATAGCTGTCTCTGGATGGGTGTAATTAATGTGCTCTATCAGAGGGATTTTGATGGCCGGCGTGCGAGTATGCGGGGAGCCAAGCCAGCGAAGGACATTGGCTAAATGATGTGCTATTATATGGAGTGTTTGGTCATTTGTAATAGCATGCAGTGTGGAATGCATGATGAGCAAAGAGGAATGTCCTCGCCGCGCTATCATCATTGTGTTCATTAATTGCATTGTTGATGGCGGTCGGAAACACAGCAGGTCGGCCGTGATGAGTGTTTGTGCGACAGAAATAACTCACATTCCAGGAAATTTATTTAAGAACGTCCTGTTGGGAAATTTACCTGGCATGTTTTCTGACAACTTTCTGAATTTCTCCATTGTCCGAACGTTTTATTGCTCTCCCCGGACGTCTGCGGGTTGATAGATTTTGCGGCGCAGTCATTAGTCGAGCAGATATTAGAGGGTGTTGGGTTTAACTGATGGTGTCAGTAAACAAGAGGCCGACTCGGAGATAAGAGGAAGACTGATAGGACGACATGCCAACAACAACATTTCCCATCAGTCTGCGTGTCGGACCCCGCCTGAGAGCAGACAAATTAGGATTTTGGACGTCGGGTTTAGCGTCCAGAGACAGAATGAATACATCTTCTCAGGCTGATGGATTCTTTAACCATGAGAGTACATATGAGGAACAAGTATTAGTGTCATGAGCACTGAGAGGGGGATCAAGAGGAGGGGGTTGGGCAGAGGATGATGTTGGATGAGGGAGTTTTGGAACTTGTTAAATGCTTCTGCAAGGTGGAGCACTGCAGGGCAGCAAAGCTGAAGTAGGTGGTCCAGAAGTAGATAGTCTAACAATACTTAAAGTGACAGATTAACCCTAAAATTTAAACCAATTAATCCTTGAGTTAGGATCAACATTAAAGCAAAGTTTGAAGAGAATGATAAATGATAGGTGAATGAATACTTCCGCTTCCTGTTACTGTCACTGTGATTACTCTCCGTATCATCCCTGGTTTTTGACAAGCTATTTCGGATACTGACAACTGATTTCAGATTACAGACCTAGGACTGATTGACAGAGATAACTGGCTTGACCACTGCCTGGACTGCGACATCGATTGCGAAGCTGGTAGCTGGGTGAGCCAAGCTGAGCTAGCGCGCTAACTAGCCGGCTAGGTGACGTAACAACAACACATGCAATGCCTCCAAAGAAAGTGCCTCCGATCGAGGAGATAGAGATCCCGCGATTTTTTTGAGTGTACTCTGGTTACTAAAGGTATCCTGTCATACCAAATGGCTAACAGCATGCCATCATCACTCATGTAAAATCACTGATTTTTAGTTTCAGTGAAGTTACATATAGACCAATAACTTGAACAGGTGATGTGGGGAACGTAGCACATTGCTGGTAGAAGGATTAATAACTCTTACAGTGGAGCACATTAAAGTTCTTAACACGGGGGCTTCGTTGAGATGAGTGAAATGCGGTACAGTATCTTACTATATAGATAACAATGGTTTTTATTTCCTTTTTTTTGCACCATGAATTTTCTTTTTTTAAATGTGATCCTGGACATGGAGGTGAGAGAAGGGAGCCTGGGAAAGATGTTGCAGCTTCTCACCATCATGCAGTTGTCCATGTTGGTTTTTGATGGTACCTATTAACATTCACATTAACAGAATTAACCATCCTATCACTGGTTTCCGTTTCCTAATTTTTCTGTGAATTCTCTCGATGTGAGGGGAGAGACAGAGAGTCTGGGAAAGATGGTTCAATTTCTCTCCATATTGCAGATGTTTATGCTGATTTTGATATCACAGATTAATGTTTATGTTGAGAAGTTCTTGGAAATTTGTAACAGTTTCTTGCTGCTATGATGTTTTTTTGTTTGTTTTTTACCTTTCAGATCTTCATTTTTGATACTTTAATTCTCTTGTTTCATGTGAGATGCTGGCTAATGAGGGGAGAGAAAGAAAGCCCAAGAAAGGTGTTACAACCTGTTGCCTTTATACCCTTTTTTTTGTATTGCTTTTCATTTCCTCTTTCCTATCTTTTGGATGCCTTTGCATTTTGTTATCGTTATATCAGCCTTTTCATAATCAGGGGTCATCTGCATATAAAGTGTGATGACCAGATTACATTTGCAGATGCACTTCTTGTTTCACACCAATTAATTAGAGCATTAGCTACTCTGTTTTGACTAACAGTGATGTCTTAATGGTCAAACATTAGGGGAAAATATTAGCATTGCGGGAGAATTATACCAAAAATAGTAATTAAAAAAACTAAATGATCAAAATTTGAGTCCTTTAGTAGCTTGAATATAAATCTAATTTCAGGTCCAACTTGATGATGAGGAAATACAGATAGGGATGGAGTACATGGCAGCAGACATTTAATCATTCTCTGTAGCAAAAGGATGTCTCAAATCTGCTTTTTCCCCTTGTGTCTGGAATCGTTTTGACCTGTAATCCCCAAGATTATAGTGGCTAAACTGCCCACTGTGTGTTTTCATGCTCTTTATCAACTCCTGGTATGCCGCGCAGAGAGGACTGCTGGCCTCTCGATGCCCTTAGCCTGACATTCAGGGATCACAGGGGTAGCTTGCTGTGCGCGCGCGTGTGTCTGAGTGTGTCCTCGTGAGCGACGGCGTCTCTGATGCCCTTGGGGCTGAGTGCAGCTCCTAGGAGGTAACAGCAGGGTCAAGGGGCACGGCAATTAGGGAGCAGTTGGAAGCATTAATTAGCCAATATATCACTTGCTCTATTGTTGGTATAGATTGTGTACGATGAGCCAGAAATAACCTCTGGACAACTTCCCTGCTCATCATTTTCCTTTAGCTTAAGTCGTGTGATAATTGCCCCCTTCTGTAGCAGCCCTCCACCTTAAATAACCTAAAAGTTGTTGAAAAATGACGGGACACAAAAAAACAGAAGTTTTATGTAGTGGTTAAAAACTCAGCAGCATGCATAAGAGCAGGAGAGTGAAAGTACAGTGAAGGCTCAGATAGTGAGGCTGGACAGCTTTATGTTGAAATGTGAAGAAAACTTATGGATGAACATGAGAGACCATGGCCTTGACCTCTGACCTTTAAGATCTAAACAGTTCATCTTAAAGTAAGAGGGACATTTATGCAAAGTTAGAAGACAATCTCTTTAAGAGTCTTTGTTAAATAAAACTCACTTGAATTAACATGAAGCTCAATGACGTTGGTCTTTGACCCATGACCTCAAAAATGATATCAGTTCATCTTTAAGTAATAGTGAACAATTGTGCAAACTCTACAGTTCCTCAAAACAGAATCTGAGATGTAAGACACAAGGGATGAACATGAGATAACCGATGTTGACCTTTGACTGCTAAAATCTATTTAATTCATCTTTGGGTATGAAAAGACATTTGCACAAGGTTTGGAGAGAGTCCCTCAAAGGATTTCAAATATAACTCATTCATACGCAGGAGAAGAAGATGAGGCTCTTTGACCAATGAACTTAAAACTCAAATCACTTAATGCTTGAGTCAAGGTGGACATTGTCCAAATTCTGTAGAAAATACATATAACAATTGTTGAGACACCAGACACACAAGCAAGAGATGAACATGGGGCTCAATGACTATGATCTTTGACCCATGACCGCCAAAATCAGAGTGGATGTTTAAAGTATATGTTACATCAGGCACACAAACAAAAGATGAACATGAGGCTCAATGAGACTGTCTTTAAAAGATTGGTAGGTTCATCCTTGGGTCTTATCTTATCTGTTATCCCTGAGTCAAAGAGGACATTTTAACTAAGATTTAAGAAATTTCCTTAAAGTTCCTAAAGATACTACATTCTCAATCAAGGGGTGAACACGGGGTCCAATGACCCTAACCTTCAACTCATTGAAACGTGTGTTATTTTTGAGTCAGAGTGGATACTTAAACAAAGATTTAGGAAACTCCCTTGAAGAGTTAATGAGATACCACTCTCTCAAGCAAGAGATGAACATGAGGCCCAAACACCTTAACTTTCAGCTAACTGAAATGTATATGTTATTTTTGAGTGGACATTTGAACAAAGATTTGAGAAACTCCCTGAAAGAGTTAATGAGATATCATCTTCTCAGGCAAGAGATGAACATGAGTCCAAATGACCATAACCCTCAACCTCCCAAATCTAGCCTGGTATCCTTGAGTCAGAGTGGACATTTAAATAAAGACTTAAAGATCTCCCTAACAGTGTTTTAAGTTTTCACTTTTTCAAGCAAGGGATGAACACCAGGCCCAACGACCTTGGACCTTGCACCATCAATAAACTGACTTTTTACAATTTCAAAGAAAATCCAGATAGTGATGACTGTGGGACCCTAAAACCCTTGACCTTTCACCTTAACAGTCTAATCTGTTTATTCTTGAGTCAAGAAACATACTTTTAGGTGTTTTGAGGTACTGCTTTCACAAAACTGGCCTAAACGGACAGATCGACGGACAGAAGGAAGGGTAGACAACCCACAAAATAATGCCTCCAGTCTTAGCTGTCCTTGGCAAGAAAACCAAACAATGACATAACATTCGTAAAATGATAATGGCAGACTGTAAGGAATAAATAATCGAACCTTTGAGACGTTGCCTGGGATTGAGAAGCACTCTTTCAACTGTGTGCCCCGTCTTCAGGCGATGTGTCTCCTGAATTTACATCAGACTTTTCTTCCTTTTCTATTTTTTTATTTTCGGGAGGGTTTCACCTGTGATCCGAGCCCGCCTTGAGCAGTTTGATTTTCCTCTCTGTGCCTCGGAGCCAGGCTGTGAACTTTCAAAGGCTGCGAGTGAAAAAAAAAAGAAGAAACTCAGAGAAAAGGAGGGGGATCAAGCTAAGTGAGCGGGCTGCGACTGAAAGGGATGAAGAACGGGGTGGAGACTGCGGTTGTTTAGAAACTATAGCAATCACGCCTCATAATGGGGATTGACAAGGCCACCCACGTACGGGAGGGAGTGACGTGCACGGATATGACTGTGCAAGCTGGGACGTCATCACGACCCCCTATGTGTGCGGTAAGTGAGGTGATATCCTGGCGAGAGACACTCGGCCAGCCTTCAAGTCCGACGATAAGGCTCTACCTGCTGTCCCTGTACCTCTCTAACCCACAACCAGAGGATAAGCAGACAGAACACAGTAGCGGCTCCTCAGAAGCAGCAGAGGCCATTTTGCCGAGCCACCGCGTGATTGACAGGCACTGACGATAAAGGGAGAGAGGAGCGGCGTTGAAGGATAGCCGCCGCGGTGATGGAGTGCTCATGGGGAAGAGTAGCTATTGAATCCTCTTTTTAATCTGTCCGTCAAGGTTATTGAAAGTGCTGTCTTCGTTATTGCACGCCAGCCTTGGACTTGGAGGGGCCATAAGTATGAGAACACGCCCTGTTCAAGTGGGCAGATAAACAAGCTGTAAGCAAACACACAAATTCAAAGTCAGAGAGGAGCACAAACATGAACATGTGGACTTTAAATCTGTGATTTTTACATGCGGAGGGGGTTGCATTCAGAAAGTTTCAAAATCTGAACAGAATCTTCAAATTCAGCTGGGACGGACATTCAGTTTCATCAAATGATATAAAGATACACAGGAAGCCTGATACCATATTTATGTTATTGTGGTTGGTTTTTTGACAACTGTCCCTCTCTCTGTATTACATAAGAGTCCTAACTGAACATAACATGCCTGAGCAACAACAACAAAATCAGGCTAATTACACTGGATCATGTAAGTGTCCTAACTGCCCGCAAGCGACACAGGGTGATGCACTGCGCAGCGCGGCACAACGTATCACCTCATTCCAACTCAGACAAGGAGCAAGGAAAATTGGATTCTGATGAGGTGCCTGAGGGAAATTTTCTGACTTTCTTTGACCTAACTCGTTCAGCAAAATAGAAAAAAAGGGTTACTCCATCAAAATATTGCTTATAGATGTATCAGCAATATGTGAACTACCTTGGCGAAGGTTTGTGCTCTTCAATTGCAGTCTAGTTTTGTTATGTTTTATTTTATTTAACTGAAGACATTCTTATGTTCACATCCTCTTGACAATAAACGCCTAAAAACCTCTGTGTCATATTGATTATGAGCAATATTTTAAATTTTTTCAGGTTGCATAGCGATTATCAAAATTAATGTACATATTTTTTAAAAATCCAAATCAAATGAATACATGTTGTGTTCTGGCTGATTTTAAAAATGTGTATTTTAATATATGTTGTGGTCATATCAACTAAAATTGTCCATATTTGTATCGATTTTTAATTACTCTGTGGAATATTTTTCCAGTCCCATCCATCCTGAGTATTAACCCTGAGAGTTTTACACTGACGGCTGTTCTTTATGCCCCCTACCTCCCCTGCTGTAGTTCGAGTTCAGGTTAGACCAAAATGGCACCACTCCAAACCAAACCCCTCCTCCCCCTTCTCCTTTTTTTCAATCAATATTCATCAGCGGGCCCAGCAATAACTTGTCAATGGGATTCTCATTAGGATTCAAGTATGCTTTTGAATGATATTGTATGGTACTGAATCACTGTGACAGATGACCGGGGTGAGTGGCAGTTGAGAGCTCGTCATGGAGTGAATTCAATCAAAAGGAGGGGAAAGTGTCAGGGAGAAATTGATGTGTTCATATCAAAGTACTGATACAACGTGTTCCTGTTTTGTCTGATAATCTTTGGAGGGAGTTCACAACATAATAATGAGGTTAACGAAACCTCATCTCCTCTTTGAGTAACTCTATGATGCTATTTCTCAGACATTTGTAATAGCTTGGTGGTAGCATGGCCAAAACAAGCGAACAAACTCGTGTGGTACAAGAAAAATCTACAATACTAAAATCAAAATTTATATGCTTTTAAGGCTTTATCACTTGATACCATATAACTCAGAAGGAACAAATTCTTCTTTAATGCTGCATAAGACCAAAATCAAGTTAAGAACTTTATTGCGCCAAAACTATCCCACTATGCTATGCTAAAGTGCATGTTAGCTGTGTCAATAATATACAGTATTTTATCACTAACACCCTTAACTTGGAGATGGCCAATGTTTAGTTTGCTTTAGTTCTTAAACCATAATTTGGCTTAAAATCTTCATCAATCTAACCCCAGAACAATGTAAATTTGTTGGTATTAGCTGCCTGCTCCTGCTAGCAAAGCCCCATGTTAAGGTAGCAACTTCCTACAGCAATGTATTCAATATTAATGCAATGTCAGATTTAGCTTGCTCAACTTGTTATTAGTGCTATAAAGTCTTGTCATTTAACACCAGAAAACTTGAAGGTAGCTAACATATATTATCATTATTATTATTATTTGTTTTTTTGCATGCTAAGAAAGTCCTAAAGAAAAATAAAGACCAGAAGTGGAATCATCTTCCATTCTATGCTAATATGCTGTGCTTTCCTCATTGGTATTAACACAAATTTTAATAAAACAGGAAACTTTAATATGGCCGACATCAATATTTTTTTAGTGTTCACAAGCCCAAATCAAGCTAGCAACTTTTTAAGCTTGGCTAAAGTCCAATTTAGTCAGCTTTTCTTGCAAGCAGAGTTGGTAATATAAACTTTCATCACTTAACACTAAAAACTCTGTGGGCTTTCAATGTTTAAAGCAGCTAATGTTATTTGCCTTTTCACGTTAAAGCTGAAAAATAAAGGGGAAGACACTGAGATAAAGATTGGCCTCTATAGAATTTGTTTACTTCTGCTAGAGGCATTAGCGAAGTTAGCTAGCCAGCAGCCAACTGCTGATTAACTCCCTAGTGAGTTAATCTGCTGGTGAACTAATCTTCTGATAGCTCATCTGTTTGAGAGCTAATCCACTCCTATGTTTACTGCTGCACAAGCTAGTGCAATGTTATCTAATTGACTACATTTGGTGTGTTTAGAAACAGTGTTTAAGTGGATTTTAATGTGAGGAAAATTATTAAATAGTTTTGATTTAGGAAAGAGGAAGAATTATAGATTAATACTGAGCAGATTACTAGTTAGAGGTACAGCAACACAATGAACAAATTTAGTGGAAAAAAAGAGCAAAAAAACCACAAAGAACCGCCATCCAAATCAAAACTTTTACAACAATCATTAAAGGGTTTACTTGATACTTAAACATTGAGCAAAATCTAATTAGCAAAGCAGATGCATCTTAAATTATCCAACTATGCTAGTAACTAGCACTCTAACTGCATCTTGCATCAGGTAGAAAAACACATGACTCTTGAAATATATATTTCAAGCTTTTGATACAAATACATTTTTACTCACCATATCGCTCTCATGTTTTTCTTCAAATTATCCTTTGCTGTGTTAGAATCCTCTATTTCAGATTTGCTGACAGCTATTAAAAAACTGGCTCTACTTATTTATTTGTAACTCCTCTAACTAGTGCAAGCAAACTTTACATAAGAGAGGAATCATCCCTCTGCCCATCAAAAATATCCCAAGCTGTGAGAATTGCATGGCCACCCAAATGGAACTAACTGTAATTAAGATCTACTCAAGGTTAATTTGGTCAGTAATGGCATTAAGTATGTATGGAGTAGCCTTTTTCTAAATACCAGACCATTAAACCAATATTATTAAAGGGTGATAGTGAAATGAGCCCAAGCATATACACATTAAAAATAATGAGTTTGTTCTGTGTGTTTTTCTTACGGGAAAATGAGAGCTTGGATTTGAATGTTTATTATCATTAATTGTGTCTATTTAAGCATGTTTTTTACACTTTCTCTCCTCAGTATGGAACAAGTCATTCATGTCCTCTTGGATGAAATCAATTGGTCAACGTCCACTCATTTGAGCTCCATTCAAAGCACAAATAAAAGACAGTCCTTTTGGAAACGGAGCTTTGGTAAGCAAGGAGTGCTTCTTTAAAACTGGCGTCGCTCCAAGAGAAACAACCTTCCCTTTCTCTTATTCATTTCATTTGAAAACTTGGTCCCAGATTGCCCTTAAACAGAATAATTTTCATACGCCGAAAGCGTTGCTTTGTTATCCCTTGCAAGGCTAGCTTCTATGAACAGCGGTCTGAAATTACCAAATAATCCATCAAGAGCCTGCGCTTTTCAGAGAGCTCTACCTCGAATCAAAGGCTTACCTTGCCTTGTATTCAAATTTCCCCACATTATTTGACCATTCATTTCTCTGGAATAAAAAAAATATATCCTCAGGAAGATAAAAAAAATCTCTGAAAGATGTATTCTAGTGGAAGAAAATCACTTATTTACTCATGAGAAGCCTTTAATTTATGCTGTCCCTGAACCATCAGTGGCTACTGAATACACTCTTATCTATTCAGCTCTTTTTATATGTCCTCTGTTAATATAATAAATTAATCCACTGTGGACGTTAAGCTTCTAAAACAAAACTCTCTATAAGAGTGGCGCCTAGTCACTTTCTTTACATGCATATATGAGTGTGAGAATGTTTGTATAATAGAGAGATTGTACTCAAGATGCAATTTCAAGTGAAGTTGTCATTAAAAATCTATTTATTTCATATGCAAACAAACATGGAGCCATATTCGCCTTGATTAGCCTTTTAAAACACAAAACATGACTTGATGCAACACAGAGAAGGAGGATTTCTCTGCTGTGCACATATAAAGGCTGAACTGTAAAGAAAAGTCAGGCTAAAGATGATTTGTTAAGCAAACTTGAAACAAGCTTAGTGTTAAATAAACTCAAAACTCAATGCAAAACATACACAGAAATGGAAAGCAACAAATAAAACAAACATAATAAACAGGAGCATTGAAAATGACAAAATGCTAAGTTCAATTTGTTTACTAGGCCAGCACTAATTATTATTATTGTTATTTTGTTTGTGTTTTACACAGATACAGATGTTTCAATAGGCGAATAAACTTGAAGGTCATCAGCAAACAGTGCAACAAGTTTTGCTGTTTGTAATTTGACCCTCAAGACAGCATGTAGAATGCTAAGAGAATGAGGCCTAAGATGGAGCCTTGAGGGACCCCACAACCTAGTGGGGCCAACAACAGAAGAACACATTGTTCTTCCTGATATGGGGATGCATCAGGAATCAGTATGACTGACACCATCAAAGAATAGTACCTTTGATGCAAGCACACAATTCAAGATGTGACAAATGAATAAAAAAAACACAAAAAATTATAATTAATGATATAAGAGGTTGTTTCCAGAGTCAATGGTTTAAACTTATGTTCTGACAATCAAATAATGTAATCATAAACAGAATAACAACTTAAGATAGATACAGTTAAATGCCCTAAAATATTGACCACAGATGGACTTGGGTATACATCTTAATTTGCTAGTTCCTAGCTAACTGTTGTGAAGATGCCTGACGAGACTAGCATCATAGCAAGTTAGCAAATGGACAGACTAGGGTGAGGACCTGATGTCACACATCAGGAGGGTGGTATTCAACTCATTTGCTTTTTAAGCCTCACATGATGCTCAGTCATGAAAGAAGGTGGAATGGAATAGATGCTGTGAGAGGAACACGCCATTGGGCAAGACACTGGAGACAATGAATGTCTAAAGCCTTATGCTCATTAGCCTCACTTGTGGCTCAGTCAAAAGAGAGCGATGAAACCAGAAAATTGCCACAAGAAAAAGACACTGAAAGACACAGGAGACAATAAAAGGCGCAAAGGCTTATTAATGCTCCTGTCACATATGAAAATAGAATTTTGAGTTTTTAACATTACAGTGCTCACTACTAATATACTAAAAGATATTATTAGTAAGTATAAGTATTTGTCTTTAGTCGACATCTGTGAGCTTCCACAGAATGCACAGAAATACAGACAAAATGAAAGCAGAGAACATACAGAGGACTCTGTCTCGATCCCCGTCCTGCCAAAAGAACACATGATGAACGGTTCAGGTGCTGGAAGTTTCTGACGCCATAAGACACTGCAGACAATGAAAGACTGAAACAATGTTATCTTGTTTTCTGACACATTACTAAGCCACTGGTTAACTTTGCACCTTCTTAACTTTAAGAACCAAGGTGCCGGCAAAAGATGGCTGCCATCATGAGTCCTTAGGAGCACCACGAGCTGGTGAGGCAAAACACAAACTCCTACAAACAGGATAGCTTTTACACATGAAAAAGCACTCCATAAACAAACCCACATCATAAATTACATTCTGTTAGTTTTTTAAGTTGAACATTTATTTACTTACTAGTCAACATCTCACCTTTTGACATGAAATGGGCAGTATGTGAACATTTTTAGTCATATTTTGGTTGTTGACATTAGCACTGAGTCAAATAGTGTTTCAGCAAGCTTCAACCCCTCATCTGGTGATAGCACCACAGAACAACCCGGCTCCAGTTTGAAAAAAACAACAAAGGCTTGAGATTAAATAAGAGTCACGTGAAATCTTTAATTTCCTTTAAATTAATGACTAGTCGAATATTCAAAAATCACATCCCATCCCTAATTGTTATGCCCAGCGCATTATCAGCCACAGTTTACACTCCAGTGCCAATTTGAAGGCCTGCTTGTGTGCGCATTCGTGTATGTGTGTGCAATCACAACATATGCTGGAGCCAGTGGGGAATAGTTTTCCCCAGAGGGTATTCCACACAGCCCTCCAGTCAGTGTCTCAAATTAGAGGGAGCAGCAGCATAGCCGTGCCTCATCCGCTTTAATAGCATTTTAACTGTTATTGGAGCTCTTATATATGAGCATTCAGAGATGCTGGTCATGCCGGCACGCCTATGAAAAGGACAGTGCCACAATAGCCTCCAACTGAACTGTGACAGGCCAATTAATGAGCCTTCATTGGGAAACAGTCGTTACATAGGTCACCTAAGAAGTGTAATTAGAATGCATTGTGGATTCTTATTTTTATTGGGAGCAATAAATTGAAAGAGGGAGGCCGTGCAATCAATGCTGAGTCGTTATAATGATACAGAGTGATGGAGATGGGAGAAAAATAAACTACAACTGCCCCCTAACATTTTATATCTCTGTGGGCTTTCAGTGGCCAGACGATGGAACAACAGTGATGGCTCTGAAAACTGCTGGGGTGGTTTATTAGAAAAGTGATTTGTAAAATACTTACAAAAGCCAATTCCAGTGAAGTTAGAACACGGTGGAAAAGGCAAATAAAAACAGAATACAGTGATTTGATATTATTTTTGGACCTGTGATCAATTGAATACACTATAAAGACAAGATATCGAATGTTTTAATTGTAAACTGCATTATTTTTTACAAATGTAAGCTCATTTTGAGGTTGTTGCATCAAATTCAAAATGCATTTATATTTGCAAAAACAATGAGGCTTATCAATTAAAAAAATTAAATATCTTGTCTTTTTAGTGTACTCGGTTTAGTGCAAGTCATTTGCAAACCACTGTATCTGTTGTTATTTACATTTTACATTTCAAACAATGTCCCAACTTCATTGGAATTGGGGTTTGTAAAAATAAGGAGTCAACATGAGGGCCAAAGACCTTGACCTGATGCCAAATTCTAATCAGTTTATTTTTACAGAGGGGACTTTGTACAAAAATTGAATAAAATCTATTAAAGTACTTATTTTGCAGCATTCTTAAGCAAAGGATGAACATAAGGCCCCATGGGTGTCAAAATCTAATCAAAATTTAATTAGTTCATCCATGAGTTACAGCTGACATTTGTAAAAAGTTTAAAAAATATCCTTCTAAGCATTCTTGAATACTTACACTAACAAGAAAAGGATGAACATGAGGCTCCATGACCCTGCCCCTTGACCTATGCCCTTAAAATCTTATATTTTAAATCTTCCTTAGACCAAGAGTGGGAGAAAGAGGTTACTTTAGAGATGAGAGGGCTGCGACAACGCTCAACTACGTTGGTTTTTAACTAAAAATGAGCTGCTAACGCCAAACGTGCTGGCTGTGGACACAGGGCCTGAAGTCTCAAACCACAGTGCGTATAGGTGCAAAGTTTGGGGAATATCTTTGAAGCATCCTCAAAACATAACTTTGACAAGAGTGGAATGAACATGAGGCTCTGTTAGCCTTGCCCTCCAAAATTTAATGACCTGACCCATAAATCACAGCGGCTGTTCGTGCCAAGTTTGGAGAACATCAAAGCACATATACAACATAACTTTGACACGCAAGGGATGGACAAAAGGCTCGATGATCCTTGACCTCCTAAATCTTACAGTTTAGATCTTAAATGACAGGGGCTATTTATGCAAAGTTTAAAGCAGATCCATCAAAGCATTCTTAAAATATAAGTTTAACAAGCAAATGAAGAACTTTGACCTCCAAAACATCGAAGCAAACTTAAACTAGACGGGCTCCAAGAGGACAACCCTCCGCCAAGGCAGTTTTGAAACTTTCTGGCGAGTCATTGTCAAAAATGTGGAAAAACAACATATCTCAAACTGTTACCAAATCTATGAAAACATTCCTGAACACGTATTTGGATTCAGATCACCACCAAAATCTAATAACTCCGTGCTTGTGCAATGACCAACATTCCCTGAAGATATCATCAAAACCCAAAGAGAATGTGTTGTACGATCAGCGAAAATGTGGAAAACTGCCCTATACTGCAGTTTTAACAACCCTAACCCTAACCCATCCTTTTTTGGATCACTTCTTTTATTGAAACTTTGTATAAAGTCCTACCCGAAGAATGTCATCAAATTCTGTTCATAACTTACTGAGTTATCCTGTTTTCAAACTAACAAACAAACTAACAAACACTCACTGACAAAAACATAACTTCCTTTGTGGAGTTAAGAAACACTTTGACAAGCAAGGGATGAACTCGAAGCTCTGTGACCTTTGGCCTCCAAAATCTAATGACTTGATTCCCAAATGACAGGGTCTATTTATGCAAAGTTTAAAGACGGTTCACCAAAGCATTCTGAAAATATAACTCTGACTGGTAAGACCTGAACATATCGCACCATAACCTTGACTTTTGGCCTCAGACCACCACAATCTGATTATCTCTCTCTCTCTACAGTCTGGGTGAAAATTTAAGTCAATTTTAAGAAAATTCTTCACAGCATTTTAAGATATTTTGTCCACAAGAGTCAGTTAGACATCCATAAAGATGGGCATTTGGAAAACTTGACAGCATAAAGCCTCCAGCCCCAAGCTTTGCCTGAACAAAGTCATACAACTGTGACTGTTTATGGAAGATGAGCAAAGTGGCAAGAGTTAGCAATTGTTTTTTTTTTCCCAGCCCCCCCGACACACTCACACACACATAAATGTCGCCCATGAGGCTTGATAGATGTGTCACAGTGGGGATGTGAATGGGAGCCAATTACATTTATAATGTCAGACGTGGTGCAGAAATTAGCTTCAGTATTATTATGTGAAAGCTAATTGCAAGGAAATGCTAAAATGATTTAAATCACCAGGGCTATTTGAAGACATTAAGACATTTTGAAGATAGCTACAGCGCTAACAATTTGTACCACCCGCTTTATAATTACATTTAATAGGTTGTCTTATCAGCGCTCGAAAAGTGGATTCGGATTATCGCCAGGCTGGACAGAACAAAATTGTATTTTTTCCTTTTTTTTTTTTTTTTTTAAAGTGATGAGTGCCGGCCATTCTGCTCATAGGAGAAGGGAGAGAGATAATATTCCGGGGGGTTAAACTCTTGGATTGCCTCTTCAAAAGGTAAAATGAAGCAGAACGCCATTGGCGGGGGCCACGCTTTGTGTTTTCAAGAAGCCAGTCTGGAAGGTCTACTATTGGCATTCACCGCCACTTAACTTTCCACCGCAATAGATTTCCTACAGTATGCAAAGACACATACAGAGCGTGTTGCCAAGCCGTCCTCAGAGCTGACCCCATCCAGCGGCACTGACCTCACCATTGTCGGTGCTCTCAGCATTCAGATTGTATGCTAATAAGGGCAGCGATGGAGGGAAGGGGGAGCCGGAGACATGCTTTGTTATTAAGTGTACGCAACACTTGAGTTGCTGCTGCTTATTAATGCCCAGGGTCTAACACTTGAATGGTTATGAATTATGTTGGTTTTTTACAGAACAAGGCGGGATGTAAGTATTGTCTAGATTGTGAAAAAGGGTTGAATTTAAATGTATCTTTAGAAAAAGTTGGCACTATGAGGAGCCATTTTTCCACCAAATTCATTTCACTTGTGTTATTTTTGAAGGACAATAAACATTAGATATTGAGAGTGTTGTTAATGAGATATAAATTAAGAACAATACTTCAAGTGCTGTTTGAATAAGAAAACAAGCTACAGAGAGTGACACAGGTGAAGAATCACACCACCAGAGGTACTGAATGAGGCAGAATTCACACAGCGGCCATTTTTCTCTGAATCTTAAGGTGGAAAACTCAAAAGCCATCATGTCTGACGGCTCTGTCCAAAGATTTATGTCATATAAATGAAAGAAACCGACAAATTCACTGCTCCTTAAAATACATGTATCACTGGAAAGGCAACTTTCATAAAAACATAAAAGTATCATATATAGTCCTTTTTTCGAGTCAAAGGTCACATATTATTCCCCTTTTCAACAATTTCATACAAGTCCCAGATGTCCTCAAAGCATTTTTAAGTATCTTTTTAAGCCCTTTTTTGGCATGCCCATAAACCCCTCTGTTTAGTACCTGCTCAGAACAGCCTTTTTTAAGGGTAAAATCCATGAGCTGTGTCTCAAGACCCCACTCTTAAGAAGCGGATGTGGCTATTACTTTCCACTGCTGTGCTCTAATGTTTACTGTGGATATTGGATTATTAGCCACCTTTGAGGAAATGCAAAAGCTAGCAGTTTTGGTAACAATATTTCCCGTAAGATATAATGTTTCAAGCTAGCTTTATAAAAAAATTCCCCTTACTTATCATGTAAGGTGATAATTATAAGCTTTCTGCTAATTTCTTACCAGTGACATGCTGAGTGTTGGCACTGGCTGTTATTCTAACTAGCTAACGGGTTGTCTTTTACTTTACCAATAAAAACTCGAGCACATCTTAGCCTGACATGTTGGTAAAACTACATTAAAAAGTTGAGATTTTTTCATCACTTATTTAGTTGTTGTCAAGGAGGAACTGAATGGTAAAAGAGGTTTAAGCTAACTTCTGGCTAATGATATAATGGTCTCCTGAATAGCTGAAAGTTAATGTTAGCTTTCCTTACTTAAGTTACCGTGATGTTAAAGCACAATTTAGTCAAATTAGCATCCTGAGATTTATGTCTCTTTTAGGTTGCTTATTTATTTGCAGTTGTACATAAACAATGTCAAACATGTTATAACTAACATGATATAAGAGGGGAATTTCTGTAGTTAGGAGGTATAATCAATGGCTATTGGTTACTGGTTTTATCATTTAAGCTAAGAGTCAAAACGTGCATTATGTACAGACTGGTGGGAGAATATGAAAGTTAGCTGTTTTTTGTTAGCCTGATAATGAACATATTTCAAGTGTTTCAGTTATTAATATATTATTGTTATTGTTAAAATTATTTGAAATCATATATCAAAAAATTATATATTTATGTTTATTCTATACATATACGGTTGTGTTAATTACTATTTGTCTACTTACTGGGAAAACGGGTTCTTATAAAATAATAAACATTACATTTTCAGTGACATTCACTAAATTTAAATGTTTTAGCCAACTGCTACCCAACACATTCACCTCCTTAAAAACAGCAAAGGATTTAATAAAATTATCTAACATTTTATTTGTGAGTATGTAATTGTGGTTCATTTAAAGCTCACATTTAGGAATTTAACATGTTCTTTAATAAATGACCAATGATTTCGTTATTACAGAATTTATTAATCTGCAACAGTTTTGCATTTTTACTCTACAAGTTTATGGAGGTTTTTCAAAAACTTACTGTGTAATATGTTATTTTAGCTTAATATATCACAGGACTTCAGCCAAGTGTCCCACTGTTTGTCTTTTCAGTTGAAATTCCATCTTAAAGCATGGTAATAGATAAAAGGACAAGAACACTCGTATGTGCAGCATTTTTACAGCACTATGTAAGTGTTTGAGCCTCCATCTTTGTATGGCAGTCTAGTAAAACGGCTGTCATGTGACAAAAAGGAGGGTGATAAGGTCTAGATCTGTATTTTGTTCTTACAAGCTGCCAGAGGGTTAAAGCAGCGCCTGAATGCCTTATCCACAGGTGTACAATCAACGACCTAAGCAATCGGCCCTTTACCTTAAGACCACATCATCCTCCAGGCTGACCGTTCAGACCCGCGGTGGTGCTCTGAGCTTAGAGGGAGATTAAAGTCCGGATCTGGAGGAAGAGGAGATGTATCATTCATAAAGCAGCACGTCTGCTGCATGTCTTAACCATTAAACCCCTGGCTCAAATTAATTTTAATGCTAGTTTTGATGTTTACATCTTACAGTGTAGCGTATGTGGGATTTTCACATATTTTACAAGGGTCAAACAAACTTTAAATTATGTTTTTGTCTACTTTTTCTGGCTTATTGAAAGATTTATTGATGTCCAAAAATGATCTAAAATATATCAGCTTTGACATTTTTCTGCTAGGTGATTTCTTCCTCCATTTCAAACAATCCACAAGCAAGTGATAACCATGAGGCTCCACGACCTTAAACTTTTACCTCTGACTTCCAAATCGAATAAATAGTCATATGAGCCGAGGTGGACATGGGTGCAAATTTGAAGAAAATTCCTCTGAGTATTAGATACCTTCTTACCCCATGTCCTCTAAAATGTAATGCAACATCTTTGGGTAAGAGTGTAAATTTGAGCATAGTTTAAAAAGCTTGAGACATAAGGATAAACATGAGGCCCCATAATCTTGTCCTTTGACCTTTGAGCTAAAAAATCAAATCACTGTATCTTTGATTGGGCATTGGCCTTGATCCTGCAGAAAATGTGTTACGGAATTTTCAAGATGCAGCTTCCAAAAGCAAATATGACCATGAGACCCTATGACCTTAACCCTTGACCTATGACTTACAGAACTGAAGGAGCTCAGCCTAAGTATGGACGGGCATTGGTGCAAAATTAAAAAATCCATTTAAGTGTTTATGAGATGGTGCATTTACAAAAATCCGAAGGATGGCTAGGTTGTCCTCCAAAAAATGCCTTAGGCCGTGTTCTTTGCTAGCCAACAGACATAAAGTGGAGATTTCCAGCAGAATGGTTTTATTTTATCCAACATTAAGCTTCAATTTGAATATCTGAAGAGGTCAGAAGATGTCAAGGATGTAAAAAGATTATTTTTCCCAAATAAATAACAGCCCTAAAGTTTTACACTACTTTTAAAACAATGTTCATCTTGCATTCGCTCGGGTTCATCTTGTGACCATTTTGGGGAACACAAACCTCATGTTGGTTAAAACTTATCCTCAGTAATTTAATCCAAAAACTAAAATTAGATTAATTTCCTGAATGAAAAGGGCTTATACATAGGAATGCACAATAATGGATTTTTGCTGATATTTCCAAAGCCATTATCCCAGATACTGATATTTTTCATCAAGAGCAAAAAGTCTTTACTTCACAAAAACTGACTTTTTCAATGTGAGTCTATTTGTGTGAGGAGCAGATGTAAAAAAAGAAGAACAACATTACCCTCTGGAAAAATGAAACTCTTGGTTTTTAAATGTATTCATGCGGTGACGATAAGTTGAAGCATTATGGTTCATTTGTGTATTTTGCTTATATTACTTACAGGAGATATTAGCCAATATGTATGGCCGATATATCAGCAAAATTTCAATATTGGACAATACTGTTACTGTGCTGATAATATTGTGCATCCCTACTTATAAATTGGTTGATTTAAGCAGTTAATCCAAAACTATTTTTAGTTTTTCATTAAGGGATTTGTACTCTTTTTTCATTTCTCCTTCAAAAACACAGGGTAACACTTCATTAAAGTGGGTTTGTAAGAGGAGGAAGGTGCTGTTTTCTGCTGTAAAGTGTGTATCTTATGGAAATCTGTGTGAAGTGTCATACAAGTTAGCATGTTAGATTCATTTGCCAGCAGCAGGGGGGAGTTTGCGGTGAAATCCAGGGCTGCAGCCGATGATGAGCCAGCCTTGATTTGAGTGTATCAGTAATCAAGCTCTGTGTGCAGTTAATTCTATGTTCCATTATGTGCTTACATGCATAGGCACACGGTGAATGATTTCCCCTCACATACACACACACCAAACAGATAGAGCTCCATACATCTCTCTACCTCGCCGCTGTGAGTCATTAGCCATTCCAGACGCAGGGTGATCAGCAGAGCCAGCCCGGCCTGAGACAATTAGAGACCCCAGAGGTGGCTGCACATCACAATGAGCCCCGCGGCCATGATTAAAACATCAGCCGCTCGCCATGCAACGCTGACGGAAGAGAGAGAAAAAGACGGGAGGGAGGAGAGATCACAAAAAAAAGATGAAGGGAGCGAGAGTTTAGTTCTATCAGCAGTCTATGTTCCTGATTAAAAGAGCGGTTTGTACATCATTTTATGAGCTGGAAAAGGGCCTCTGAAGACGTATTCATGTATCCTTTATTGCACATAATATTCCCTACACACTTACTGTACACACACTGGGGAATTGCTTCATCTTAAACCGTCGTGTTCACATATTCACGGGGCTCAAACCCTCCTGCGTAAGTCTACAACAGCCAGTGGATTACCAGTGCTGCAATGTTGCTATCTCCTTTGACATTTGTGGCTTTGATATGTATCTCAGTGAAAGGAGATTTAGGTAGCAAATCCCTCAAGTGCTTCAATGAGCCCAGGTGCGTATTGTTCAAGATGCTGAAAGACACAGGCAACATAGCTGGGCCACTTGAAACGGGAACTTGAGCTTCTTGAAGTGGCTAATATAATTTCAAAGAGGAGTTTAAGAATGGTTAGCATAAGGCTAAAAAAGCACTTTAAATGGCAGATATGGATGTGACTATTAAGGTGTATTATGGGACGTTAATGAGAGACTTTAAGCAATATTGTCTGTTTCTAGTACAGCAAATCTTAGGTTAAGTTGAGGCATCGGGTAACTTCCTTGCTGCTCGCTAAAAAGCTAAAAATCATCAGCATCACATATTGTTCACACTACTTCTATCCCTTCTTTAAAGAACAATAACAATAAATTAGGCCTTTAAAGCTTGTTTACAGTTTTTGTCATCTTGACGTGTGTTGAACTAGCTAACTGTATTGCTACTTGCTAACAAGTCAGCTACTTAGACGCACTGCAACAGCCCTATTCATTTATATATTGTCCCTTCTGCTTTTGATTTTGAGGCATATCTTCTTTTCAAGACAAAAAAATAGGCCTGTAAAATCTGTGAGGCAGTTTATCATCTTCATTTATCTGTTGCTTAAGCTATCCTTGTGTTGCTACTAGCTAAAGTAGCGACACAAGGATAGCTCCAGCATCCTCCTTTATATATTGTCCCTCCTGCTTTTGATTTTGAGGCATATCTACTGTGTGTATAAAGAAAAACATAGGCCTGTAAAATCTGTGAGGCAGTTTATCATCTTCATTTATCTGTTGCTTAAGCCATCTTTGTGTCACTACTAGCTAAAAAGTAAGCATTTGAAAGGCAGTCCAGATTTCTTGCCTTTTGCATGTAACAATGAGCACATCTGATTTTGGTAGACAAAGAATACCTTTTCAAATGTCTAATACAGTTTCACAATATTAGCTTTTATGTTCTGTTAGCTTTTCTTTTTGAGGATTAGGCCAGTACACTATCAATCTGTAGTCACAAAACTAATGTTCAAAATTTAGAAAGTTAAAAAAGCAAGCAGTGACTTGAGGAATTTTATTTTAGCATGGCAGTTTTTCAGTTGACTTTTATAGCGGCCTCACATACCAGACCCCTCATTTCCCATCCTGCTTTGTGTTGCACTGAACGACTGGTTATTATCATTGTACCACTGTTATTCTCAGAAAACCATCTTCAAGCTTATCATCATAAGGACACTCAAGTGATTCAACACCCTACTTTCCTCGAGCTGAAGAATTCATTCAAGGGACAGATTCTTAAAAATTGCTAAAATTGAAGCCACAGAGGCCAAAATGACTCAACTTTCTGTAACAGGTGTGGGTTAAACTCTACAAAACATTATGTCCCAATAGCAAAGCCTACGTGAATAGGGAACTGCTGCATTCCTCAAACTGCAAGTCTTGAATTCATAACTTTTTTGTGAACAAGTCTCAAAGTTTTTGTCAAACTCCCAATGGATCTGACCCTGGTGCCATCAATCGCAATGACTGCCATGTTCTGATTATAAAACAGCATTCCTGAACGACTAAAGTGGATTTTAAAGAAAGGAAAAAATGGACCTGATCTTCGTGAAAAAGTATCGACTCTTCCTTTTGAGGGTGTTTCCATTGTTCGTCCATGCAAATCTTTGTGCCGTGCTAACAAAAGGAAATGTTTGATGTGACATTTGAAGGATTTATCCGACATGAAAGGCCGAGCCAGTCAGTGTAACTCTCATTTATGATTATGTGGCTTGAACATTCATAATAATGCTCCAACAATAAACTCCTGAATATCAATTTCTGCTCTATTGTCAGCCACGGATGCAAGAGCGGCCCAGTCTGAGAAAAAACAACCCATTCAGTGCTATTCCCTCAGTGGCTTACCCTCCTATCCCTACTCCTCACTGCCTGGGCAGACCCTCATCTCCCCCACCTTACCCCGCTCGCCACCCCACCCCACCCTGCCTCTGGAGTCCCCCCTGTCCTCTGATCTGGAGCGACACCGACCACTTACCCACTGCAGCGGTCCTCCCGGAGAAGGTTGAGCTATCCCAGAGTCCCCGCGGTGTGCAAGCCCTCTGTCCCTCTGTTCTTATGGTTCAGTCACCATTGAGCAAAGCCACATGGGAGCTCCACTCCGGCGTCCCCCTAACCCGCGGTGGTCCCTGGCTGGAACTCCCTGAACGCCCACTGTGCGGTGTGCTGCTCTTTTGTGGAGCTGGAGAAGGAGCAGTGTCAACTTTGAGATGGACAGAGTCAGACTGGAGTGGGATTTTTCATTTTCAAACCTCAGTACCAAAAGAGTTGGGACACTGAAAATGATAATACAAGTACAATTCAGGGATATGCATGTCTTTGTTCCAAAAACAGTTGGGATTGGAGCATGTTTAAATGTACAATTATTTAAACTGATTGAAATCACACAATCCAATCATGTCTATTTGTACATGTGTTAAACATTTAATAAGAATAAAAGCATTTAGGTAATGACAAAGCCTATGATCCAAACTCAGAGACAGAAGAAGAAGCAGCTGTTCCTTCCTCTCAAAATATGAAAAATGTGCTCTAACCTGTAAAATAATGATTTCTGGTTGGTATTAACTTGTTGTGAAAGTGTATGGTGGCAGAAGCCTACAGTATGAACTTAAAGTATGATGACGTGTATATTATTCTGTTTTCACTGGCATTTATTTATTTGTTTGTTGTGAGTTTGTTAACATGATAACTCAAAGATTTATGAACAGAATTCAATTAGATTTTCTAGGAATGTTAATATCATTATAATGACATCTTGAACTGTAGTTGGTGAAATTTTAATTGCACTTTGAGGAGGGTTGGTAATGATCTATTGGATTTTGACGGACTCCACAACTTTCCCAGTCTCAACTTACCTCTGCCCCGACTGTTTTAGAGAGTGTTGCAGGCATCAAACTCAGTTGATCAGTGGGAACATTAAATATCTTGCCTTTGTACCGTATGTACCAGAACAGAGGCTGAAAATGTTTAGCAAAGGCACTGCCTTTTGTCTTTATTCACATTTTCACTATGTCCCAACTCCTTTGGAAAATGGTTTGTAAATGACTTCCCTTTTCAAAGACTCTGATTTAAATGAAGAAAAAGCAATAAATGATGCATAATTAGGCAGGAAAAACGTAAATGAAGGGTAAATAACGCCTGTCCAACACAATATGGAATCTAATCGTTCTACGTTGTGGCTGCCGATGCTGTCTTGTTGCATTCGAGACGTCACTGCATTCCCTCCTGTTCTGACACATGCTATAACGGCTAATTAAATGTGATGGCTGGTATTATTCAATTCGGAAACAGTCGTACCTCAAAGAGCAAAGAAAATTACAAAATTGATTTGATGACAGCTAAATTGCAAGAGAAAGGCCTTGATTTAACCAGCCAATGTAAATGAGTCCAATTTAGAATCGTGTAATGCGGGCCGGCGGAACGCGGCGGAAAATGATCAGGCGCCGGCCAGTCACAGATATTAAAATGAATTATATCTAATCGGAATTTTAGTCACGCTACATTAACTAATAGAAAGTTATTAACATTTCAAGAGCGTGGGGAGGAGAGGAGGAGGGAAAAAAAAGCTTTTGCCTGCAAAATTAACAGTGGCTGTGCTGACCCGTGGGCCTGCGGATGTGAACACTGTAATGACAGCATAATGGCATATTTACATTTAAAACCTCCATGGCTAATATTCAGATCCAGAATTAGACGTTAAGTCAAGGAATATTTGGTTTGGCCTCTTGGCCTCCCTGCTGAGGGTTTCTCTGATTTCAATAGTACAGTCTAACTTTTAATTTCCTTCATATTTTCCCACTAATCCCCTCTTTTTCCATACTTTCCGCGGTTGTCACTGCTTTCTTATGCAGCACGCCTCGCTTGTAACACTGTAGCTGAGAGTATAGCAGGTTTTACCATTTGGCTGAAGGTTTGTGCTTCAAGGGCCTGAAAACAGGCATTACAGGTGAGCATCACACATAAAATGTTTGTCTAAAATGAGGGAATAAAGACTGTTTATGTCAAAATATGTTAGTATTATTAAAATCAGGCAAAGTAATTTCAACTTAAAGGCAATAAAATCAAGAGAAAATTCATCTTATTCCTAAAAATATCCAAGAACATGCAAGCAACTCTCCCATCACTGTCTAGATTGTACAAATAAGTTGGCAAAATTTAGATTCAGTTGAAAGTATAAAATAAGAACATTTAACCTGTGGTATATTAAACATATCAACTATAATTCATTGTCTATTATTGTATCAAATCTGTCTTATGTCTCATCACACCATATCAATAATCGCAATATGATAAATAATTAGAACTAATAATTTTGTAATGTTTTGATCACATCATATTATATAAACCAAAAAAACACAAGACACAGGAGACAATAAGACACAAATTATATGTTTCTTTTGGGGTTTTTTTACATGCATAGACTTATGTTGCACTTTCTCAACCTTAAAAAGCAACTGTTGCACAGGGGCTGGACTGCCAGTGATAGTGCGTCACAGATTAAATGAGTCCAACAAACACAACCCCCTCAGACAGGGCAGCTTTGCACTGATTTAAGGAAGCAGCTCAGGGGATACTTTTTCTTGCCAAACATCAGATAACATACAGTCTCTCTCTTTTTATGCTCTGTTATACTATTATGTTTTCTGTCTTTTCATAGCTTAATATGTAGTTTCATATTGTGGTATTTCATTGCTTTGTATAGTGTAAGGTGTCATTATGTATTGTTTTGTGTCACATTTTTCCAGGCCTTTGTCTTTTGTACTGTATCATGCAATATTATTTCAGTGCATCAATGTATATTATGTTATTGTTTAGTATTTAATTGTATACTATATATCCTATATGGTTATTTTGTACTGTTTTAAATGGTTTTGTATGGTATCACATTGTACAGCATTTACTGATTTATACTTTCATACCTTTGTTATCATAGATTTCGTTTTACTTTATTTTATATTGTATCATATTTTTGTTTAACACACTGTATTTTATCTTTGGATGTGGGTGCCATAAAGAGCCTGATTGCATATTTCGATTTAAAGCCTTTCTGGCTCATATTGAAATCCAGAATTAGACATTAAGTCGAGGAATATTTGTTTTGACCTTTGCCCCTCTGTTGAGGGTTTCTCTGATTTCAAAAGTACAATCTAACTTTAATATATTCCCACTAATCCCCTCCTTTTTCATCCTCCCTGGAGTTGTCACTGCTTTCTTTGTAGCATGTCTCACATGTAGCATACCACAGTAAAGTGCCAGCTCCCTCTCTTGTTCTCTCCTCCTTTCATCTTTTTATTAATACGTCTATAGAAATGTGTTGTCCACACTTGTATTTGTCTTTGTCTCTCTCTTATGATGAGCCCAGCCTGTCATTAAGGCCAGAAGGCCATCCCTGACAGCTATTTTACCTCTGGCAACAGAGTTTTGTATTTTAAGTGTTTCACTTTTATATTAATTTTCTTTGCTCACCAATATCACTTCAGTCTCTTATGCATCTTCAATCCACTCTCGCTTTTTTTTTTTTTTTTTAAGTTCAAGGGCTGCGAAGAACACAGAGGAGCGCTTAAAGACACAGCTTTTGAGGCTGTTGATACCTGCCAGGTTTTGCTAATTTTCAAAGTACAGTGAATAAACCATAATGAAACAGCGCCCAACAGTCAGCCAAGGACAGCGCCGCATTCAAAGACGTTTCATCGCTTATCACACGCTGCCCACCGAGCCATTAGTATTCACAACATATTAGAAGTTTCATGGACATCATACAAGATGAACTCAAAGCATAGTCAATCCTTAATAAAGGCATCAAAATCTTTCAGTATTCACAAAGTTTGTTTTCATGACCGGGGGTTATTCAAATTCCTGTGTTTTTCAGTAAGTGAATAGAACAATTTACAAGCACACAATGTATGAGTGTGTGTGTGCGTGCATCTCCGTGTGTTATTGTTTCTGGGTGTTTTTGCTGGAGTTAGGCTGACCTCTGGCTCTACACGTTCAGCGCCAGACATCACCGCTCCTCTGCTCTCCTCATTTCCACTCCTCCGCTTGTCTGCAGCCGCTCTGTTCATCCGCAGCAAGCGATGAAATTTTTACATAGGACAGACCGGCTGCTTCATAATTTAACAGAGTGCTGGTAAGAGAGAAAAGGAGCGGATAGCTGAGACTATAGTATGATATGCTTAATCTTTGATAAAAATGGAGCATGCTGCACCGTTGTCATTGTGGTTTTGAAAGGGTTTGCATCAGTAATGTTGGTAAACTGATCATTCAGCGGCTCCCAGCATATTATTGCCCTGTGTTATAAACATGAACATTTAAGACCAGTCAGCCTTAAAATGGCTCCTCAGTGACTGAACAGTCACCTTATTATAAAACAAGCATATAAACTCAAAGTGAAGGATATTCCTGTGTTGGAGGAAGTGCTTCGTCAGGAAAACTTCAGAATCAAAGCAGTCCATATTACCATCTGATCGTCTCCACAAACTAGGCTTTTACTTTGAAAAGCATAAACCAGAAGTGTAAACATACTGTGTTTATCTTTAGCTTACCTGTAGCATATTTACCAATGTGAACATACATATATGCTTTAATAACATTTGATGGCTCTCTTTTTATTATCGTCATAACTATTTTGGCGTGGATATTCAAGGCTTGCTGTTAGAATAAGTGAGCCCTCTACTCTCTAGATTCTCAGTACATATACTTTATGTATAAAGAGCTGTCACCTTATACACAATATTTGAATATCCGTTTGAGCATGGGGGTAAAAATCCATGTAGAAAAGATCTATATGGATGAACAGCGCATTAGGGCACTTGGAGCAGTGAACGGCCTGATCCGGCGCTCCCAACAACAGCTGCATCTCATCTGCTGGAAACAAACAGATGAAGAAGACACCTTGAGGAAATAAGGGGCTGGCAAAAACACTCCAAGCAGAAAATAACAACAACAAAACATCTGGGGAGCGCTGTGTGGAAGCACTTGGACTCCTCTGTGTGTCGATTACGTGCAAAGCACGTGGTCCACTATGACAAACTTGCAGGCCTATTTGTTGACCTTTCACCCACAGCAGTCTGGCAGTGTCTTGTCAGGGGCTCAGGACAGTGCTTATCAGTCCTCCTCGGCAGATGCCCCTGGCACAGGCATGGAGAAAGGCCACCACAGACAAGACTGCAAGCTTCATATGCAAGGACATGTGGCCTCCGGAGAGGTAAATATTAAAATGATCTCAGGGAAATGCCTTGTGTGTATTCAAAAACCGATTGAGTTTGATTTTTGGGAAAAGTGACAGCCCTAGTTGGTAATGTGGTTGAAAGGGGTTGGTGTCCCTTGCCTCCAGAGCCTCGGGGCATAGGGTTTGAAGACCAAGAGATTAATGGGTATGACCTATAGCTGTACCAAGAGTGAAACACAAATAGGTATTTGTGTACCGTGAGGAGGTACCCCCTATGAAGACTGGAAAAATGTGGGTTTACCCTATGGATGCAAACTGAGGAGACAGAAAATGGTCGGGGGCTTGGTTAAGTTTGACTTAGCTTTAGATTGATTTTGATTTAGTTTGATTTTGGTTTGGTTTTCTTTCACACTGCAATTTGATCAAAGCTTGTCAAAATTTTAGTGTTACTACTATGGGCCGTAGCTGCGGTTTTGGTCCCTGCCATCCAGCGTATTGTTGCACTATGACCCAGGAATACACAACAAGCTTTGAGAAATAACGTTGTTTAGCTCTAAGCTAAATTTCAGAAATATACTGAGCCATGGAATAAAATTAAGTTGCAGTCAGATGTGTAACCATACTCACAACAAACTTGTAGACGTTAATCTGTTAAGAGCTAGAAAGGCTAGCAATACTAACATTTGATACTGTCAGTAAATGCTACGTTAGCTTGCTTACTGACATGACATTTCTCCAAATTCAAGCCACAATCCTTGCTTTTTGTTTGCTTGCTTGTTTGATAACGATGGCTTTCACACCCAAGCTCTGGTTCACTTGAAAACAAATAGAGAGCCCCTGTTTTCGGGCGAACTAGAGCCTTCGTTCCAAACACTGGTTGCATCTGTGTGTGCATGAGAGGAACAATATACGGGTTCACATGTGTCAGGGTGAATGTCCCCACACTGGATGTACAATGGTATTTGAGGAGAACGTTGAGGCGTGCTGCTCGGTGTCCTCTCCGGTTGACACTTTTAGCTTTTGACATTCCTGTGTGTATCAGTGTGCGTTTGTGTGCAGCAGTGTAAACTAGGTGTCTGTATCTGTGTATGTCTTACCAGTGCCAGCGGTGGTCTGTTTGAAAAAAAAAAAAAAAGAAGAAGAAGAAGCAGCAACAAAGAACGTCTCAGGCTCTGACGTCCAGCCAGCAGACCTTCCTCTCAGCCCACCATCTGCTCCCCAGGTCACCAGACCCACTCATACCCACCCGTCCCCCCTCCTCCCTGCCTGTGAGCTTGGTAACTGGTTTCAATATGCACTGATGTGTGAAGAGCTTTGAGACTGAGCTCTGATTTTCCATCCTCTCCCTCAACAGCAGTTTTAAGCACGAGTCTTTAAGCGAAACAGATTCTCTGTAATCTTTTAGTGGAGAAGAAAAACACCTAAAGCTGATCTGGAGGGTCGGCATCCGAATTTCTGAAGAGCTGTACTTAAACCATTAAATAGACCAAACCACATAGCTTTACGCTAAGTCTGTACTTGTGAGCCAAACACATGGAAAATTCTTCAAGCTATTTTGTTCAAACTTAACACAAGTATCCATTCTGACCTAAGGTTACAAAAGGATGACTTTGGAGGTCAAGGTCAAGGACATGTGAACTCATGTATTCACCTTCTTGTGAGCTCCACAACTGGTGGACGGTTCATCCTATTTTCTTCAAACTTGACACAAATATCCATTCTGACCTAAGGTTACATAGGTATGATTATGGAGATCATAGGTCAAAGGCCAAGTTCATGGCACCCCATGAACTTCCTTGCTTGTGAGCCCAACACCTAGTAAACACTTCAGTTTTCTTAAACTTTGTAAAATGATCTATTCTGACTCAAGGTTACACTAATATAACATTGGAGGTCATAAGTAAAAGGCCAAGGACATGGCACCTCATAAATTTCTTTGTTTTTGAGCCCAACATCCCGTGAATACCTTCAGCTATTTTCTTTAAACTTTGAACAATTATTGACTCTGACTTAAGGTTAAACTGATATGACTTTGGAGGTCACAGGTCAAAGGTCAAGAACATAGAAACTCTTGCTTGTGAGCCAAAATATCTGGTGAAAGCTTCAATCAATTTCTTTTAAACTTTCTTAATTTATCTACTCTGACTCAAAGTTACACTAATATGCATTTGGAGGTCAGAGGTCAAAGGTCAAGGTCTAGGCCATGGAGCTTCATGTTCATCCCTTGCCTGTGAATTCAACATCTGATGAATGTTGAAACTATTTTCTTTAAATTTTGCAAAATTATCCTCTCTAACTCAAGGCTTACCATATTAGACTTTGTGGTCAAAGGTCAAGATCATGGAGACTCATGTTTATCCCTTGTCAGTGAATGTGATATCTAAAGGATACTGAAGGATTTTCTCTTAAGATTATGCAAAAATATTTACCATAGTTCAAGGATAAACTGGTGGATTTTGGAGGTCATTGGTTAGAAGACTAAGTTTTTAAGACTCCATGCTTATCCTTTGCTTGTAAATCAAATAAATCTAAAAATAGGATATAAGGAATTTTCTTTAATTTTGTCCTAATTTCATCTGTCTAAGGAATATGATTAGACTTTGCTTGTTATAGATGAAAGGTAAAGGTCATAAAGCCTCATGGACACCCTTTGCTAGTAAATATAATAATTAGAGAACGCTTTTAAAACTATGCACACATATCCACTCCAACTCAAAGATGATCAGATTGAAGCTTAGAGGCCATAGGTCAACAGTCAAGGTTATGGGATCTCATGTTCATGTTTTATCGTTAGAACCCTTTTTTCAAGCTTTGCTCAAACATTTATCTCTAATCAAATATTTATTTTTAGATTTTGGTGGTCATTGGTCAAAGGTTGAGGTCAAGGATCCCCACCTTCATCTTCTTCATCTTGAGAATGCTATGGAGTATTTTCTTCAAACTTTGCTCATACATCCATCTCTGTTTAAGGATGTACCAACTGGATTTGGAAGGTCAGGATTTAAAGGTTGAGGCCATTGTTCCTCATTTGCTTCTCAAAGCGATCTCTCAAAAACAGCCCAGGGAATTTTCTTTAAATTTGTCACAAATGTCCCCAACACGGATGAGCTCAAAGGAAAAAATCATAGAGCCCCATGTTTGTCCTATGTATTTTTTAGAAGGTCAATGTATTAGGATCTGATGTTCATTCTTTGCTTATAGGATTTCTACGAATCTCAGTGCCTTAAAATAGCATCACACAGCTAGTCTTTTACAGTGTATCTCATGAAAGCATAAAATGTCCATTTCTAATCTACAATGCATGATTTTGTGAGCTAAAAACACCAGACAAGACACTAAAAAACGACTTGGTCATCCAAGGTCATGCAGCAAAACTTCGAATAGTGCTCAGACTGCAGAGGAATATAGTACATAACGCTTCTGGATGTCAGAATTTGTTTGTTTGTCTTGCTTTTTTGGTTAAAGTCTAGACAGAGAAGCACAGCCTCTGCCAAATTCTCTGACATTTTACAGGATTTCTCTGAGTTAAAGCAAAACCAAGCTGAAATATAAAGTGTTAAGTGCAGGTTACAGTGTCCTCCAAGCAGCTGCCGGCATGAATCTAAGAACCAGCGACCAACATCTCTAAGATGTTCAAAGAAAATATATGTTTGAGGACTGATGCATCCTGGAACGCTGAACAATTTAATTGTTGTTTTCTTGCTTTAGAAACTCCTCGCTGAGAGAGTTTGCGATGTGAGCAGCCGGTTGTTACTTTATATAATTAGGCTCCTTCTAATGGTGGGATTAGGGTCTGTTTTTTATGCCTTTTGTGAATTAGTGTGTACCTGTGTTTGCTGGAGATCGAGGTGAGCAGCGGGGCATGTGGGGGAGCTTGCATGTTTGCGAGCGCAGGTGTCTACAAGCCGTTAGCACCCTGTGGTAAAAAAAAAAAAAAAGGAACAGTTAGTCTCCCCCCACCACTTTACAAATGAAATCAGTGCTGTGTGGCGGTGGATTAATATCATAAGGAAGGCCAGAGTGGGCCATTAGAGTGGTGTAATGTTGCTCCGGGGCCTTGTGATGGATGGCCATCGGCGCTGCGGCCCTATTTGCACACAGTCACCTCTGTGGTGGTCGCCATTAGCAGGACATGGGAGGTAAGGGCTAAGGGATGGTAGCGAGGTGCCTGGACCGAGGTTTTATGATAGAGGTGTGTGTATTTTACTGTAAACGCCTGTGTTTGTGTTGTGCGTCCATGTGAGCCTGAGATTCTGAACATGTGTGTGTGCGTGGAGTCCTCAGCAGACAGATGTTGCGCTCCCCGCCCTCCACTCTGTCTAACGTGGCTGTCTCTCTCGGTGGACGGCGGTGGTAGGCAGCAAACACACTCAGTGTAATTAAGACAAATTAGCCCGGATGGCAGCTTGCAATAACAACAACATATGCTGGGAGGTTTGTGTACAGAAGAATACAATCAGAATCATCATTAGCAAATCACTTAAAGTAAACAGCCTCACATTTTCCACCTTGGAGCTCTCGTAGATTAATAAAGGGCTTAATTTCTTTTAATCGGGTAATCTCACTCACTCCTACACGCTCTCTTTGTCCTCTCTATGCTTTAATTAGCGTGCTCTATTATTTGAGTCTCTTCTTACTTAATAACACCAATTCCACTGAAGTTGGGTCAATGAGTTAAAAGCAAACTGTATGTATTATATTATCATTATTATTATCACCAATAAAAATAACATTATCGTTACATTAATAAACCAATTTCAACCAAAGTTCACGGTATTTTCTACTTTTTTTCATATATTTATCTTGGTTGCTTATTTTTCAACCCAACTCCTCATATGTTTATACTTCTAGGTCGTGGCAGTGCATGCTAAATGATGTCTGCCTTTAACAATAACCATTTAATGGATTCTACTTAGTTACTTTTAATAAAATCGTTGATTAACAATTGAAACTAACACATTAACAGACCTGTATCAGTTTAGTTTCATATGTTTGTCATTCCTAATATGCTGAAATAATTCTCTGACATTCAAAGTTATGTTTAGTAAGAAAACAGTAAAATAATTAGTCCATATGCTGACAACAAAGACAATACAGCAAAAGTTGCCCAATCTTAGCTCCATGTCTCCTTTACTCTGATATCCAACTTGTCCATTGTTTCCTCTTGTATTGAGCTCCTTATAGTTAGCTACTTATAGGACATAAGCTGCATTTTGCTGGCTATAGTTAACTTTAAATGAGTTTATGTTATTTTATTCTAGTTTACAACTATGTAGACTGTGAAAGGGTGCTCTGCTGCTGCTTCCCGGTCTTCGCGGAGGGGAAATGCAGCTTAACTTGTGGGTAGCACTCCAAGAAAATGTGCCAAAATCCCCTGCAACTGGAAGCTGGTGCTCCGGGACCATTTCCAAACTTAGGACCAAGGTCTGTGAAACTGGTGAGGCCAAAATAGCATCCCAGGGAGACAATACCCCAGAAAACCAGATCCTCACTCTTGCTTTACTGAGGAACCATAGGCTTTTTTTCCAGGAGGAGAGGGGGTTTTAGCACTTTTAGCTGTGTTGCTCGTTCGATGAATGCACAAGCCTTACAAGTTGTACCTTGCTGTAACGGTGACTAATCAGGCTGTATGTAAAATACAGTATCAACTGGTTTTATTAAAGGGGAGAAAAAATCAACCGAAATAAGATTTACATACTTTTTTTCAGGGTATAGTTGACATAAAAGCTTAAGTCTCTCTGACAGGCTCTTCAATGTCTCCCTCCGCCAAGTAAAAGGCTCATAAATATGTGCATTGACTCTTAAATTGATGTAATACTTAAAGACTACAGCTAAAGCTATTTTCCACCTTGAACTAAATCAATAATACGCCTTGCTTTCATTTATTTATCCTGTTCACCCTATTTTTACATTTTCTCCTGCTGCTGCCACTTTCTTTGATTATCCCCCCCTTTTTGTTTCTATCATCTCCTCTCCTCCTCGCTGTCTTGCTCTAACGCTCTCCATGTCACTCCCCTTCTCCTCCACTTCTCTCTCCATCTCCCTAAACATTTCAAAAGAATGAATTACTTTGGGCTGTCACTTGGCCCTGGCCAAGAATTCATTTTTGTGGGTCAAGTGTTTCAAACTGTCATCTTTGACAGGAACCATCTCATACAATAACTACATGGATGGACCTTGACTTGAAGCGCTTTCATTTTTTTCCCATCTTTCTCCTCGTCGTTCTTCATATACATGCTAAAAAGATCTCAAGCTATTGTCGGCACAGGCAGAGGGAGGGATGGAGAGACGGAAGGTGAAGAGCGTAACCCTGAAAAAAGGGCGGAAAAAGCCAAGATCAATACTGGATTAATAGATTCAACTCGACCACATACAAAGTTATATGAGTGAAAATATCAAGAGCTTTGGCTGAGCTCTGAAATGTTCCAATGAGCGGATGAAGAAAGGCACTCGACACGACAGGAGTGCTGCAACATTTAGCTGCGCCAAGGTCTTTAACATAACTAATTCACTGAAGAAAGAAAATGCATAAAAAGATCCTGCTCAATGTGAGTGATTGGGCAGAGATGGCATTGAAGTGAACATAAAGCCTGTGTCTATGTGTGCGTTTGCAGGGGGACAGCAGGGCTTCAATGGCATTGGAGTTGAGCAGACAATCTATTTACAGTGTGCTCAGGGGAGCTTATAAACAAATGTTGAGTAATTTCAGCCAGGAGTAATTACCCTTGCCGCTGACAAGGAGAGTGTGTTAGCACTCCCCTTCACCCTCGGCCCTGTCCAGAAGGCTTTGAGCTGGTGCAGAAAAAAATAACAAAAAAAACCACACACTCGCTCTCGCACACACTAATGCGCAGACATGCACAGATGCACACCCTCAAAGTAGAGAAGTTCCTCGCGTACGTGTGGCGTTTGTCCAACAGTCGATAGCACAAACACCTCTGCAGCCTTTTGAATTCACTCCACAATATTTCAGAGCTAGCTGATGAAATATTCCTGCCTGCTTGTGAAACTGCTCCATGCAGCTCGAGCTTGAACTTTCTTATTAAGCTAAAGAAAATTAGCAAAATCTGCTTATCCTCCATCCTTTAACTTTGGCAATATGACATAAAGAAGTGTAGTTAACGCCAGGAGCCTTCGTGCTAAATGTTTGTCCAAAAATTACTACAGTAAGACTTTGCTGCTTTTGTTTAGGAGTTTCTCAAATAAAATGGGAAAATTCAACACAAAATTGTATGCTAGCTGTTAGCCTGACAAAAGTGCGAGTCCACGCCACAAGTCTGCTAGCTTATTATTGAAAGATATTCTTTCCCAGGTTAGTAATGTTTTGTTTGCTTTTAATTTGGTTTGTTAAAACATATTAATACATAAAAACACAAAGTTAATACAGCTCTTACATTTATGCTCGCTGCTAGCTACGCTCTGGGTCAAAGCCTGGCCTATTATGGTGATGCGCTGGTTTCTGTTTTTTAATGGTGGATTAGCATACATTTTTATTTATCCCTCTAAAACTCAGAAGGTTTATGCTTGCATGTGAAAAGGCAGCAAGCAGCCTGAAATGTGCAAGTGGAGTTACTAACCAAGCTAAAAAAAAATATTCAACAGTTGCAAACATTTTTACTTTTTTAAGTCCAACTAAAAGAGCATAAATCAAGCGTCCCTTTTGGGGTCCCCTCTCCCCCAAAAATAAATAAATAAATAAATAACTTTATGCTAACTTGTAGCTTAGCAGGGGGGCAAAGTTAGCCAGGCTAATTTATCACAAATACATGTTTCTATTTTTGGTAGAGGCTAAATGCATATTTTTTTTTAACTTAAGACCAAAAACTAAGAAATTTTATGCTTGCCAAAATGACATCATGTAGCATCAAATATTTCAGATATAGTAGTTATTCAGCTAAAATAAATTTGCTGCATACAACAACCTGCAGTTCTAAAATGTGTTGTTAAACCGCCAACATGTTTGCTAACTTTTTTGGCCTAATTAAAGAGATTTAAATTAAATTCTAGCTAGTTAAGCTTAAGTTGCTGAAGGTTTTGTTTTGTATAGTTGCTGACTGTATTTACTATTATTTATTTGATTAAAGAGACTAAACAGACCAGCATCTTGTTTGCAAAATTTTCAATTTGCTCTCCACAGTTGGTGAAAAAAAATATTGTTTATTAAGTTGAATAGCAGTCTTTTAGAGTAAGTCTTTTATATGTGTATCTTTCTTTTGAAAGTATTTTTTTAATTTGCACTTTATTCTTAAACTTAAATTATTATGGTCACTAAAAGCGTCTTACATTTTTTTAGCTTCGGTTAACGGGGATAGGAAAAAGCTGTACGCCTTAAAATTAAGATGTTATTAGATTACCTGTCACTTTTTACTAAGTGACATTGAATACACCTATTTGGTTAATGATTATTCCTTTTAATTTTGGGCCAAACCAGGCTGGTTGTTTCCCTCTTGCTGCCTCCAAACTTTATGCTAATTATGCTGATGTCCTGCTGACTGCAACAACACACTTAACAGGCAGTTTAAAACATTTGTGGGCACGTTAGTAAGTGCTTCGTATGAACAAAGCAGATCTGTTTCATGCATTTGCACTCTTTGATATTTTATTTTTGGAAAATATATACTTAAGTAGCGAGAAAGTCAAATGACCTTGTCGTTTTTAAGCATCAGCAGGCTTCTTAAACCTTAAGTGCTCACTCAGGAATGTGTTTTAATTTATGCAAACATTTAGGTTGTAGTTTCAGGGATTTATAAAGTCCTGCCAATCATTTTAAAACCTTGATTTATTTGGGGATTTTTTTCTGCTACATCTCCCACTCTTTCTGAGATAAACTTAAGAGCCGTGTTCTAACAATTGCTGTCAAGGAGAAAGTGAGGGAAAATTGTCTTTGAGAACAGTAACAACAAAACAACATAAAAAGCAGATTTATATAAGCCATCAACACCTTCATTAGGATTCCGTACGCATCAGGCGAACAGATCATGTTATCGAATTGAAGAAAACAAGCAATCAAAGTCACATTCATTGCTCCATTGTTTTACATTTTAATCATTCCTAGGACTTAATTACAGGATTGAAATGTAACTAACAAACAAGCAAATTAATTTTCACCTTAACCTTTAGAAGGCAGGCGGGCCACATACAGGCTTTATCCCGTCTGATCGATTATGATCTCTCGGCTCAAACTGAATGGATTCCCATGCAAATTCAGCCGGATCAATCCGCATTCCCGCTGAATCGATGAAACAGCTTTTTTCAGACCTTCCAGAGACAATTGTATCATTAGGAGATGAGAGGATAACGACTGGAGAAATAACACAGGATCAGGACAGATTATATTTAATCAAAAGATGGGAAATTGCTGGTGTGAAATACCCAGCAGTTTGTTAATAAATACAACAAGGAAGAATAAAACTGCAGCATGTTAAGAGTGGTGAAAAGAGATATATCCTGCAAGTAGCTGTTTTAAAGGCCCTTTTTTCTTTGTGGATGATTTGTCCTGAGCAGGGTAAAGACATGAGCAGAGGCTACAGAGCACTGGCCTCTGAACAAACAAGTGCAGCATTTATTGTTGTGTCAAAACTGTTATAAACAAGGGAAGTGCTGAGTGTAACATGTACTCTGAGCTTAAATACTTTGGGATTACAAAAGTGCAGAAGGTTTAAATTAGGAAGCATTCAGAGAGTGCCATGGTAGTTCACATACTCACAAGCAATAGTTCCACGTGGATATAACCCTCATAATCTAATTCACAAACTCTTAAAACCTACCCCTAGCACTTGAAATTATGTTGATATCATTAAAATCTAACCATGTTTAATTTGGGCCAACACCGAAGTCTACTGAAAATTTCAGTAAAATACAGCCATTAGATTTTGCGTAATCTTGCTAACAAACAGACAAACATAGGCAAAAATATAACCTGGCATAGGTAGTCAATGATTGACCCCAAACTTCCACACAGTCGTACATTATGTAAGTGCAGCGTTACGCACATGCAGCACACTTCTTAGCAAATCACCAAATTCTCCTCAATCAGTATGTTTTCACAGCCTGAACCTCAATCCGTCCCTCTACACAGGATTGCTGGAAATACACAACAAGTCTATTAGTCTCCGCCAAGCAGATTGACACAACACAGGAAAACAAGCGCAGAGTTTCCTAGTTATTTTGGAGATACTGGAAATAATGTCAGTGCCTGAACGTCATTCAGGAAATATTGCCTGTTGTTTACATGTTGCGCCTCCTGTTTTCTTGTGAGCTCACAATGACTTTGTGAAGTTGCAGTCCCCTCGTGATCTTGATGATCCCTTGGTTCAAGCTTCTGGAGCAGCACAATGCTTCAGATACACTTCCTGTGGGCGAGGATACTTGCCATTGGTCCAAGCGAAACCCTGGCGCAGACGTGGCCCACCTCAAGTTAGGATTCGAAGTTAAGTTGAGAAGGTGTTTACAATATAACGGCATTGGCTTCAAAGCGTTCCAAAGGCTCCTGTGATAATCAAACACTAATGCCACATAGCTTCATCTAATTCTTCCACAGTCAGTGGTAGAGACACGCTGCTCAGGTGCTGCTCCACCCACCTCCACTGCTTGCTGCTGTCTCACTCCTTCAACATCTACGGTAGTAGTTACAATCCCTCATTTAAATTATATTTAACCAGTAAGAGTCCTCAATTGTAAACAAGTGAGCAGCTGAAGTGGGCCATACTGACAGTGCATCTCTTCACATTCCTATTTAATTAGTTTTGAGGGTGGCAGACTTCCATACACTGTGTAAAAATATAGCGTCAACCATTAAAAAAGATGCCTAAATTATGTAACTTGTAGCTTTAAAAATGTTCAGTTAAAGTGATTCAAGCATATGCTCAGAAAAACCTTGTCTCCTGGTAGAAAACCTGCATCAGCTGGGAATGAAAGTAAGGTCATTGTCGGGAAAGTCACATTTTCACATTCCAGTGAGCAATTTCAATGTCAAACTCCTCTGCTGTGTCCTCTACATTTTATATAGAGGAAAGAATATACAGCCTCTCTCTTCCTGCTGTGGCGTACGTCATTTGCATTCGAACACGTTGCACTGACATCACTGTTTATAGAGCTCTGCATACTACACATGGGTATGTATCTTTTGAATGTAGCTTATATGTCTTTGTCCTCTATCTTTGACAAACTTTCTCCCAGCTGATATAAAATGTTAGGAAGGTTTGCGTTAAGCACCATTGTGCTGCCTTGGCCGAGGACTGCAGGAAGTTGCGTTTGGCACGAGGCCCAGAAGCAAGGTGAGGACAAACACTCCCAACAAACACGTGTGAACATCCACAAATCTACACCGACTATCTCCTACATCGGCGGCGTGTACTTGTGCAGGTGTTGGAGTGTGAATCCAAGTCTACCTTTCATCCGAGCAGAGATTTGGAAAGGCTTCACTTTGCACCGGCTCCTTAATTCTCCCCCTTAATTCATTTGCGCTCCAGATTCGCTCGAGCTGCCGGGATAACCTGGGAATGATAATGAAGAGGGAGTAGGGAAAGATAGAGAAGGGGAGAGAGAGAGGAAAAAGGACATGAAAACATCACAGCGCATGGCTCCTTCTCCTATCTCCCCTTTGAATGTGTTCAGAATGGATTTAGGGCTTTTCACAGAGTCTTTTAAGAGGAGATGGATCTTATTAGCGCTGATTGCTAGTCGCAGGACGTTTTCTGCCTCGGGAAGCCACCTTACTTAACCCTTTCACAGATGAACAGGGAGTGTAGCTTTAAGACGGATGGTATTTTTTATCTAATATGATTCTAGTATTGACTCCACTTAGCAAATTTAAGGACTTAACATGACGTCTCCAATCCTCTGTATTTAATCAAAACCAAAGACCGGGAGTGAAAAACTAAAGTAGCCACCATGACACTTCCTGCTGGATTTACAGCTGTATGAATGGAGATTCAAGTCCATTTTGGTTTGTCGTGTTGAGAACTTTAAAAGAAGAAGACAGCCGACAGTGGTTTTTAAGGTCAGTTCACACCATGGCTAACAATATAGTGGCAAAGGAGCTAGCTAACCTTTGTGTTCACTGCGTTACAAGTTTCTATTTCTAGACAAAGCTTACTCAAGTTTTGTATTTATCAAACTAAAAAGGTTGAGAAAGTTAATGTAATGTAACAGACTTTATACCTGTTTAAAAAAAATAAACAAAACAACTGAACTCGTCTAGCGTGATGCTCATGGCCAACTTTTAAAGATGTAAGTGTGTAGAAATTGGCATTTTAGCGACATCTAGCGTTACGATTTTGAATGAGCCCGTTCGTTACTAAAACATCACATCACTAAGCGACGAGAGCCGGTGAAGACCGAAAAGGATTGTGAACAGGGCATCATTTTATATTTATACCCGCGGTATAAATATAAAAAGCTTTTTCTAACTTAATAAAAAGAAAACAAACGTTTTATGGGGATGATTGTACACCTATTTCGACAGAATTTTACATAACAAGTAGAAACATTATATCCTATATTCACCGTTTCTGTTCAGTGAAATGCTGCCAACTTCTACACACTACACCTTTAAGCGATGAAGTAGCTAAGTAGCCCATGAGCTAAAGAACTACCATGACCAGCAGGATACCCATGGCTAATTTTAACGGGCTAATTTATCTATGTTTCCAACATTAATAGTTTTGACTTCTAGAAATACCTGACTTTTTTTTTTTTTTTTTTTTTTTTTGATAAGAGACTAAGAATCCTTAATCTTGCAGTGCAGCTGGATCTGCTTGATATAATGTCTGTAATCAGGTACTGTATATCCATCTTGCCAAGCTCCAATCTACAATGACTGTGCTCAGCCCAATGTGGCATGGCCAGATCTGCATCTTTTGAGGTCGGGAGAGGTGGGAGCAGAAAATTAGATGATAGCAGGAAGGGACTGCTCATATAGAGAAATAAGCAAAGATGCTAACAGCCTCAGTAACAGTTTACCCTCTTATGAGACTTCTTTGCCCTTATTTCAATTAGAACTTTGCTTTAATTCTAAATTATTACTTGATACATCCTATCATCTTCAGCTTGTCATTATCAATCTGCAGAAAAACAGAATTCGCCACTTTCGCACGCCACTTTCGCACGCCACTTTCATTTGTGCTGTTTACACGGATAGGAAGGGAGCACATTTGTGGGTTATATTCTGCAATAAATGTATCAATTTGAACTATTTTTCATGGTCTTCAGTGTATAATTTCATTTTCAATTTGCTTTAATTCAGCTGCAGAAAAACAGAGATCACCACATCATTCGCCACTTTCGTATACCACTTTCGTATACCACTTTCGTACGCCACTTTTGTTGGTGTTGTTTACGCAGACAGAATAGGAAAAAATTTGTTGAATAGCTAGTGAAAATGGTTGAGAATTAAGCAAAGACTAATGCAAATTTTGCACCGCAGTTCAGTGGTGCCTTTTTTGTAACAGAATGACATGGGATTATTAAGTTTCTGTACATCATAAATCCTTTAAACAGCCTAGAGCTGATCTGATCACATGATTGGTATCTGATAAATAGGGAGATCCCCCTTTTTCGGTCTATGTCTCGGGCCTTCAACAAATTTAAACCTCCCCTGCATATTTTTAATAAAATAAATCCTTTAATAAATCCAAATATCTTGAGGTACAAAGGGAGAAGAGACAAGGGAGTGGAGATGCAAAAAGAGAGCGAGGTGAGTGTTTGAGGCGGCAGGAAGGTCACTCCAGATTGAGAAGTTTGTCAAAATGTGATGACATCAGCAGTCTGCAGACTGTTATTGGCCCCTGCGTCCAAACTGTCTGAAATTACGAAACAAAACACACACACCGACACACACACACACTAAACTGAGTGCCACTGCTCTGCCAGAAATGATTGCCTGGGAGGTTTCTCTTTTTTCCCGCTCTTGTTCACCTGTCTCCCTCTCCGACAACACCACCGCCACCATCCCCCCGCCATCCGTCTTCCCTCCTCGTTCTCATGCACTCGTACAGTAGAAGCACGGATATTCTTCCAGGAAAGGTGCAGGAGCTCGATCCGGGTTTAATGACGTTAAACATGGTTTTTATGCTCAATAAGAGGCTCCCCTATTATGATTGATCCGAGACGGTCAACACTTTATCTCGACACAAATGGAATCGTCTGTCACCGAGTCTATTGAGTCATCAATATCCGCTGTAGTTATTCTTCTCTTTTTTTTCCCTTATCCCCTCCGCCCTCCTCCCTCCTCTTCTCCTGGATCGTTTACAGTGAGTAATCATCTGTCTGGTCGCCCGCGTCTCGGGGGTTTGATCGCTTTTGAACAGCGGTGGAAAAAACCTGCCTTGACAATCCAACAAGCCACTCGCTGAAGATTGAGAGGGCCCCATTATGTCGGCTGCCTGTGGCCATATCACAAGGCTTTTTCTTCTCCGCCGTGCTCCCGCTCTCTACATAACACACAGCGGTAAATAAATCACAGCTCCGACTCTGTTTATCGATCGGCCCTTCTCCGAGCTTTGCTTTTTTTCCACCCCTCCTGTTTCGTCTTTCTCCGCAGGATGAATTGTTGCTTTGTGTATTGAGGAGGGCCAGATTGTCAAAACACAAGAGGTGTACTGAACAATAAAGGAAGACTGAGAGAGCAAGGATTCGCCAACTGCATGACCTGATGTGATGCGGCATAGTTAGCCTTGATTAGCTTTGCATTAATCAAAATAATTTCAATTAGCTGCAAGGTTTGGGTTTGGTTTCCTGGAGGGGAAGGCCCGCATCCTGGTGGGACCACTCCACAGCTGCCATTGTTTCAGACAAGATCAATTAGTTACAGAGAAGTAATTGAACCAGTTGTGGAGACTTATTTAAGCAAGACGTGCGTACAGCTCAATTAAGTGCAGCCAAAAGTGTCGAAAACGTATAAAACAGGCTTGATTTGCTGCTAGTTCAAGTAAAACCTCAACTGGGAAACAGACTTAAAACTTAATCTTTAAAGACAATTATTATAAAGCGGTTTTATTATGTTGAAGGTTTCAGTTTCAAAATCTAAAAGCAATGTTTGTGATTTTATTCATATTTCATATCTAATGTAATGTTCTTTATTTATACAGCCCTTTACAACAACCCTTTCAGTGAACCAAAATGCTTTACAATAGATAGTAAATAAAAAGGAATAAATAAAAACAATAAAAGCAATAAAATACAATAAAATAAAGTAAAAGTGTCACCACGCTACTGGGTATTAAAAGCCATCCTAAATAAATATGTTTTCAGTCTAGATTCGAAAAGGCCCAGGTCAGAAATGAGACGCATTTCGGCGGGGAGCTTGTTGCAGAGCCTGGGAGCAGAAATGGATATCTAAGGAAAAAAATAATACTAGGCTGTCTTTAAATAATAATGGCAGAAAAACATGAATTTGATATGCCTCCTTAATATTTAACCAGATTTACTAGCTATGTTGATTAATTTGTTTAATTTGTACACAGTCATGAAAGTGGCGAACGTAAATGGCGAACTACTGTCAGTGTTTCAGGTTAAATGCAAAGCTAAATATCTTGATACCCATGTTTTTGTTTGTCATTCACAATTTTCTGAACCTTCAGCTCTCTTAATTTGAAAATAATCTCACTTTCAGACTGACAACAAAATATTTCATCAATATGTCTGCTAAATTGTTAACCACTTCCCCAAGCTTTAGTAAAATGTCCATATGATGTTTACATGAACAACTCTAAAGAAAATGGTGAACAAAAGTGGCAAACTTCTGCCATTCATTAGCAGGTATCCTGGAAAACTTAATCTTAACACATTGTTAACCCATGAATAATGCTTCTGCTTTTATGTATTCTTATACATTAGATTTAATATAAACGTTTTTTTCATATGAATCTTGTGACAAATATTTGCACTTAAGCTCTTTTCGTCTGTGAGATGAAAGAGTATATCTTATGCTGAAAATAAGATTATTTTTTGCTGCTAAATTGTTAGCAATATAATAAGCTAACAGACAGATCTGTCTGTATAATGACAAACTATGGGAAACAACTGTAATAATAATTCTAGTAAAAGTGTTGAAACCAAAGTTGTGGACATGTGTGTGTCCTTTGTCATTTTTCTGGAATACTGAGTATCTCAAGACATGTGAAATGTTTTAATATCTTTTTCTTTTAAGTATTTTGAATTTAATTCCACTTAGTATTCAGTCCCAATTTTCTGAACCAAGTGACAAACTTTCACCTTTCAACCCTGCTGCCAGGTTCACATGCTAGTTGGTATATTTGCCCTTATACTGTTAAATCAAACTGGGGAATTTCTGTTGTTGCATGTTGGAATACTGATTTTTTTGGACTCTTATACAGATAAAATAAGATTATGTATATTCATGAAGAAAAGAGGGACTTACCTGAACTGGAAGCCAAGAGTAGAGCAGTTTTAGAGCAGTCCCTTCTTTGTAGTTTTTATGCTCAGGAGTTTTTTTTGTTTCTTTTGACTGTGCTGTTGTTGTTTTCCACTATCCCATGATGCAATGCAACAAGGAAATGGATGAAGCGGGTAGGAGGAGCTTAAACTGCTCCAGAAAGATCTTTCAAATGTTTAAACACACACATTAAAAACACATTAAGGTCTAAAAATACACTGTTCAAAATCATCAGGTGTTAACAGTGAATTTTCACTGTATTGTAATGAGACTTTTGTGGTGAATGTTTGGTCAATTTGTAAATTTACATTAAACAGATGTTAAATTGTCACTACATATTGTGAACATTAGACAACATCATACTGTGATTTCACAATAGAACACTGTTTTTACAGGTGTGCATGTTTTGTTCCCTGAAAAATTATAGTAGTGCCTCAAAATCCCAGTAAATTCTTGTGAATTTACAGTACCCTAGTAATTATACAGAACAGTACAGTTACTTTACAACACTTAACTGTAATGTTGAAGTAATATGTCTGGTTCACTATAAAATTACAGTCAAGTGTTGTAAAATCAAAGTACTTTAGTGTAAAATGCTTTCATATAATTGTGAATTCACATTAACTTAATATGATTTTCTAACACTGTACTGTTTGACTTACTCTCCAAACAATGCTTAATTGGTAGTTAAGGCGCCCAAGTGTGCAAAGAAAATGTTCGCCTCACCATTACACCAACCCCAAAAGCTTGTACAATTGATTCAAGGCAGGATGAAGCAATATTTTCATGTTGTTTACGTCAAATTCTCAACATATCAGGATGCTGCAGCAGAAATCAAGACTCGTCGGACCAGGCAGCATTTTTCTTGTCTTTTATTGTCCAGTTTGGTGAGCCTGTGTGAATTCAAGCCCTTTACTTCCTGTTTTGACATGACAGGAGTGGCACCTGATGTGATCTGTCATGCTCCATCTACTTCAGCCTGTGGTCTTTTGCATACTTTGGTTGTCACACTTGGTTTTGAATCCGTTTCTATCTTCTCAAACCACTCTGGCTCTTCTCCTCTGACGTCTGGCATCAACATGGTATTTTCTCTTCAAGAACTGCCACCAACGGCATATTTTCTGCTTTTCGGACCATTCCCAACTCCAGGGTTGGTTGTGTTTGGAAATACAGTTAAACTACTACACCTTATAATATGGCCTTTGACAATATATACATATGTGCAGTTTTACCCCATTTACTCCAATAACAAGTGAATTTATAATTATTTTTTAAATCTCAATTCCCTACCCCATTATATGGTGGCCCTGAAGTGTCAAAAACAATAACAGGAGCCAGAATAAAATGACTAAAGCCTAAGTATAAGCAATCGCGCTTCAGGTTTGTACCTTTTCTAGTCTGTGAGTCAACTTTTTGTGTTTTTGCTTCAACGTTTGTTTTGTTGCCATGTTGCCTTTTGTCTTCGGCTTTTGCTGTGTTTTTTGGAATTTTGTATTTTTTTTCTTCATCTTTTGTCATTTTTCTTTGACCCTTTTGTTTTGCTTACGTTTCTGTTCTGCTTCTTTGGGTTTTGTTATTTTTCTTTGGCCTTTTTTTGGTTTTCTTTTTAAGTTTCTTCAGCTTCTGTGCTTTTGCTTCAGCTTTTTCATGTTGTTTTGACTTTTGCTTTGGTTTTTTTGGGTTGCTTTTGCATTTGTCGTTTTCCTTTCAACTTTTTAAAATTTGCTTTGCTTTGTCCTTTTTTTTAAATTTCGCCTTGTTTCTTGGTAATGCTATGACTTTAGTTCCTGTGCATCATTTTTTGTTGTGCATGACACTTCAGGGCCACCGTACTTTTAACCTGAATATATAAACCCCAGTTTTGTTATGATGTTGTATTAATTTCTTGAGATCTCAAGAAAATAAAGAAATACAGTAAAACAGATGTATGGATGCATGTCTTTGGATTATCTACTCATTTAATGTATCACAACATTTGTAATTTATTTGCTGAAACACAAAAGCAGTTAATTTTTTACTTTTATCTTTTATTTAAGAGAAATGTAATGAATTAGAGCCATAAATTGATTGTCTTCCTGTTTTTTTTGTGTTTGTATTTTAAGTACCATCACCTCCCAGTGTGCAGCAGGTGATGTTTGTAGTAAACCTGTGGAGGAATCCAGCGTTGACATTCACCCCATCAGTCAGGGCCCTGTCCCCTCCAACCCCTCTCTCCCCCCTGCTAGACTCCCACCAAATCTTCCCCAGCATCCTCATCCTCCCCCCTCCTCCATCGCCGGAGGCCTTCACCCTGGGGCCCACCTGACTGACAGCTGTTGATTTGGATCTCTCCATCACACGCCAGATAGAAAAAAAGAAAGGACCAAAAGAGGAGGGGGGATTCAGGACTCATTCCCGCATTCGTTCCTGCCTCCAATTCCCCACCGCTGCAAAACGCAATTCCCGGGCCCCGGACTTTCAGCGGGGGCCTCCTAATGAAGTCATTCCCCGCGCACATGATTGGGTGAGATTGCCACCATACACCGCACACAACCACCACGCTCGCCTCCGCCATCCACACTCTCCCATCCCCCCCCATCGTAACCGAGTGTACTCATGTGGAAACAGCGAGTGGTTGTGTGCATTTTCCTGTGCGCATCCATCCCTTTCCTGTGTGTGTGCGTATACATCCGCAGCATATGTGTGTGTGTGCGTAGGTGTGTGTTCTTAACTAAGCTAACACAGCCTGACTGGCTGCTAATTGGATGTCTCCATTTTTCTCACATAGAAATATGATACAGTGAGGAAAACTCAGCTCTCCCTCTGAGCAGAGAAAAAGTCCAGCTGTGCCTCCATTTGATGTGTTACATGAGCAGTGAAAGTACAGTAGAGTGAGCTATAGATGTCTTATTAGCAAGGGATGAACGTGAGGCTCAATCTTGAACTCTAAAGCTCCAAAATTCAATAATTTAATCCTTTAGTTCCAGTTTTGAGTTCTTGATGTCACTTTTTAAAGCAATGGATAATCATGAGGAAGCAACATTTAATCTTTTCCCTCGAAAATCTAATGATAATCATAATATGTTTGGAATTGCTTGCAGGTATATTCTTCAAGCTTTGCAAATATGTTCACTCTGACTGAGGGAGGAACTGATTACATCTTAGAGGTCATAGTTTAAAAGGAAATGTTAAAGAGCCTCATGTTCATCCTCTGCTTGTGAATTCAACAATATGATCAAAGCATCTTGTATCTGGAATGCCCGGAGATGTTCCCTCAACATATGCACAGATGTCCACTCCAAAACAAGGACAGAATTAATTAACTTTCAAAGGTTAAAGGTCAAGGTCGATAAGCCCCATGTTCATCCCTTTTTTGAATGCTATTTCTTGAATTTAAAATGTCAGGGATGCTTTCAGAGATATTCTTCAAGCTTTGCAAATATGTCCTCTCTGACTGATAGATGAACAGATCACATCCTCGAGGTCAAAGGTCAAAGGGAAGTATAAAAGAGCCTCATGTTCATCTTGTGCTTGTGAATCTTTTGATTCTCTCAGCTTTTGCACAAATGCCTTCAAATCAAGAATGAGTTATCTTAATTTTGAAGGTCAAAGTTATAAAGTCTCATGTTCATCTGTGTCTTGCTAATTTAACTGGTTAAAGCATTATGCTTTGTGCCTGCTTTCAGGGATTTTTTTTCAAGATTTGCACTAATGTTTACTCTAATTAAAGGATGAGGTCACAGGTCAAAGGCCAGTTTCATCAGATCTCATGTTGTATATCAACAGGTCTTCAAGAATGAACTGCTTAGACTTTAGACTACAGAGGTCAAGATCAATTGAACCCTTTTTCATCCTTAATTTATACAAATAACTCACCGCCCTTCATCTTGCACTTTTACTGTCTTCTTGTATGTTTGATGGAGGCCTCAAATCCCAAGGTGGTAGTTCTGGTTCAGGCAGTGCCCCGGTTGGGCCATCCCAGCCAAAAGCATCCGGACACGCCCCCTGACTGATACAATAAACATTTCCTTTCAATAATGAGACTAACACTAAATGTAGAGTAGCAGCCAAAACTTAGACTAAAGCTGTCAATCACTGTCAGGGAAGAGGAAACGCTTTGATGAAGAATGATCGGGGGAGAAAAGGTAGACATCTAATGAATTTATCACCAAAAACGCTCCTCATGGAGGTCTCTTAATGCACATCACAGTCCCTGATAGTTCACTCAGCGACACCTCCTCAGCAGGAATCCTCCCGAGACAACCTCGCCGCTTGTCAGTCGGTCGGTCTGCCACTCAGCGCTAACACGACAGCCCGTCCCCGAGTGCCTGTGAATCTGACAACACACACAACACACCACAGCGAGAGTGTTTGTGAAGGTACCCTCCTGTGACGACGGAGGAGAAAAAAAGCATGTTTTGGGTTTTTTTTCCAGCTGAGGGGAGGTGGGCGACGGGAGGATGAGTCAGTCTGAGTTTCTGTTAGCGAGGGGGGCGGTGGGGGATCAAATGGATCTGGTGTTTTTGTAGCTAAGGGTGATTCTGGTGATTTGGAAGCCTCAGGCAAAGACCAATACAAGGCCCTTCTCTATGTCTTTTGGGATCTATCTGACTATGATTTGCTTGATCAGGAGACATTTTGAGGCTTTTGAAGCACAAAAAAAACTGAATCTTTGGTCATAATTTCACCAAAGAAGAAAAAAGAAAGAGAGGGGGCCAAAGGCTTCCTCAAAATCACACAAACCAGCCCAAAGTGCGCCAGGACCCTGGCACCCCTCAAATTAGACCAAATCAAGTTCTTAAGCAGCAAAAAGAAATCTATGTGACCACTAACTGGCAGTAGAGATGGGTCGTCACAAAAAGAGCTGGCTCCCGGGGGGGACAGAACTCCTTTTCCACCATCCTGTGCTAAATGTCAGGCTTTGAGAGAGGAAAACCATCCCCAAATTCATGCTAGTGAAGCTCTTTTTGAATTTGAGAGGCATGCGGGGAAGAGAGAAAGAGAGGGGTGTCTGGATTGGACAACTATGTTGGTAACATTTAGCAAAGTCTGAAAACTTTGGTGAAACAAGAGTTAGCACTAATTTAACCCACTTATCCAGCCACCCCCAGCTCATCTGTGCTGCTTAGACGGTGTCAGAAAGAAATGACATTTCCCTAAAGGTCATAGTGTAAAAAATACAGTTTTTAATGGTTTTTTTATATAAAATGTCTCATCTATAGCCATCTAAACATGAGAATATGAGTCCCTATATTCTCTCTGTGGATGCAACACCTGCTAGCTTCAGTGAAAGGAACATTCTAGAAATGTCCATGCATTCATAGTAAACATTAGAGCACAGGAGTGCTGGAAAGTTTAAGCCAATAAATTGAATGCATATACTTCTTAAGAGGAGTGTGGTCAGACAGGTCATGGAGATGTACACTTTAACAGCCTGCAGAGGGGTTAACAAGCACACCAAAAACACAACTGCATCTTGAAGCTAAAAACTTGTAAGAACAGTAGCTGAAAAGGAGCAAAATATGTGACATTTGACATTTTTATCCTAATTACAATGCACAAGTATGTTGCCAATGTTTTGGAATCACTTTTTTCAAATGTTGCTGACATACTTAGCAGACAGTGTCAGGGTTTGTTTGCCATATTTCAACAAATTTCAGTTTTTAAAATGTACTGGCAACATTCAAATGGAACCAAAATAATTTGTAATAATACAAAAAATATTTAATTGCAGGTGTTGTAACTCATTTGTGCAATTTAGACTGTGTGCAAGCATTTACGCAATATTTTTAAAGCACAGTCACAACTTCAAAACTTAAAATTAATGCTATTTTGAATTATTATTTCATTACTAAAAGAAGTGCCAAAATTGCATAAAACTCTCCTCAAAACTGTCCTAAGTAGACTATGTGACCACAGACTATAGGTTGGAAATTTCCAACCTTTTTGCACGATTCATACTTAATTACAGATTTTAATTGAAGTATTTCTTGTTTTTGTACTTAAATCACATTTTCCATTTAGACTGTGTAAGAATATTTCTGCAATTTCTATATATTAACCAAAAGAAATCTAAGAGGGAGTCTAAATTGCAGAAATAGTTTGGCAATATTCACTGAAACCAAAAAGGTACAAGATAAAATAATTCAGAAGAATATAATTATATTAATACAACAAATGCACAATTGAGAGAAATTTTGGACCATTTTGCCCAAACATTACCAAATCATTTGTGCAACCTTAACAGTGTGCAGCATATTCAACTATAAAATGATTTTATTAATTTGATATACTGCATGCTCAATGATGATGACTATGTCTAGAATATGGGGGTCAGCGCTGCTGCCCACCTTTGCCTGATGGTAACATCTCCAGTTGAATCTCAGATCATGAGATTTAACGGGGAAAACCCTTCAGAAAACAAAGAAATGAAGAAATCTAGCATTTCATAAGCAGCCAGTGATGGCTAAAGGTTTTTCTAATTTCAAAATCATGTGATTCATGATCACTTTTGACAAATCAAAGCTAAATCTCTAATAAGTGTCAATTAATTGCCTTCTAACACAGAATTTGCATGACAAAAAATGCAATGCTTTATCAATATGCCAACATCATGCATTATTAAAGATGGTGTCCATTAGCATAATAATATATTAGCATAATCAAGCTGCAGCATTTGCATGGGGAGCTGTGCTTGTAAACCACACAGGATCTCCCACATCAGCAGAAGGAGAAGTCGGTTCAGTCTGCGTGACATCTTCATCTCCAGCAGGTCCGCAGCTTTGTGAAATCTCGGCTTACTCTCCCATCTTTCATTTATTCTCGTTTCAATGGATCCGGCGCCGACTCTGAGTCCAGAGTGTCTGCTTGTCTGAATTCTCACTCCTCGCACCATTGTTGGCTGACTTCATGTCTGAAAGGAGTTTTCTTAAGTTACAGAGCGAGGGGTTGGAAAGGCCGCCTGAATGGATACGCTCCAGCAGAAACATTAGCACTACAGCAGCTTCAGTGCCATACTTGACTCCAGCATTTCTGCTGCAGTCTATATCTGACAAGAAAACTGTTAACTGCTGAGATGCAGATTTTACATTCAGATAAGCTGTGATAAAACAACATATCATTTTATGAAACACAAAAACTTCAATCCTAGCAGTGAAATTCTACTATAAATGAGTTATCACATGCAAAAATTAGATTAAATGCAAAAAGTGAAAACGTCATGCATGATCTCTTAATTTTCTTTTTGGGAAGTTAAAGGTGCAATTACTAAAAGATATATATTAATTATCATTTATGAAGTTTTTTTGGTTAGGCAGCAGATGTGGCAACAACATTAATCTATATATAAAAAGACCAATCAGAATTGAAAGCACGGTGAAATGTTTTGGTTTACTATTTGAACCGGCTAAGTTAGCCAACATATTATTGGCTAAGCTAACTCTGAGATAAAATATTAACTAACTTAGAAATACTAATGAATTTATTGTTTAGTTTGACTTAAGTTAAAAGGTGAGGTCTAAAACTAGGTTGTGTAGAGAATTTAAGCAGCGTAACTGATAATTACCATGAATGACACATACATGAAAAACATCTTCTTGAAATCTGCTAATGACTAATGGTCATCAGTATCAACTTCAGCTAACATTTTGCCATTTTCTGACTCATAACTTTTGTCAGGCAATTATTTACTCTCTTTAACTTTGAAGAAGTCTTACAACTCCTGACAAAATTATCTTGCTAAATGCTACACTACATTCACTTGCTGGCAGCTAGCTGTAATTTGTTAGCGGGTTTTTAGCATTTTCTCTATAAGGACAACAATATATAAATAACAAAATATTGCTAAGGAACCTAAATTAAATGGAAACATGAAGATAACATGCCACACAGTAAACAAAATATTTAAGTTTTCTGTGTTAAAAACAAAATAAAATAGCAGAAGACGCTAAAACGACAGAACATATTGGCTAAGCTAACAATGTGATAAATTGTTAGCTAACTAAAGAATATTGACTATCATGTTGGTTAATTGTTTAGTTTGACTTAAGTTAAAATATGGAGGTTTGAACTAAACTGTAATGGTACTTGAGCAATGTATTTGATAATTAAAAAAGAGCTAATAGTTAATCATTGTCACTTGACATCTTAGCCTATGCTTTGCATTTCTCTGCATTTCTCAGCTTTTTGTTCTCTTTTAGCTTTAGAGAAAGTCACTGAAATCTCATGGCAAACATATATTCATCTTAATTTACTTATACTGAGACATGTACTCTAGCTAGCTGCTATATAGCACTATATGCTATGCTCCTGTTAGCATTTAGCAAGTTTCAGAGCTGTTTCTCTGTACTGTGCTTTTTCTTGGGGAAAGAATTTTAAAGAAAGAAAATACTGAGGTTGTGGTTGTCAAAACCCAAACTTGTTGATAAAAACTATATTTACAAAGAATTGGTGTACTGTTTAATGCGATTAATTGTCAGCTAACTTGTTGAGATTTATTATTTTCTCTTTATATTCAATATATACTTTCTCTCCTGTTAAGGTTATTATCACTACATGCATGACTCAGTGAAGTGTTAAACTTGTAAAACTTTGAATAATTCACTTTTAATGACACCGTGGGTGCTTTTAAGGGGTTTTACATGTAAAAAAAGGACTATTTTTCAGCTCTGTGAGGGTGTTCATGGGCAGATGTCATCAACATGTGATAGTAAATAGACAATGTGATTAATTTCATTGGTATGTAGGAATAAACAATGGGGTTTTTATCATTAAAATCAAGTAGGTTTGGGTTTTCAAGTTATATTCAAAGTGAAGCAATGTGCCCCTGATAAAACAAAGCAAAGGCACTTAGCATGTGTTCGCCTAGTTAAGATTCCCTCTCAGCAGTAATACAGTGTTTCTGAGTGTCTGCTGGAAAACAAGTGGAAGGTCAAGAACGCGAACAATAGATGTTGATTCCAATTATGTGTAAAGCATTGAACAAGATGCGCTAATGATGGCGTTGTCGGGAGAAAAAAGGTGTTTATGTGCTACTCTCCCAAAGCCTGCGTGGAACGGTTTATTAGGCAAAGGCTTTATTTCCATAAAGGCTGATAAGACTTCAAATGATTCACTGAAAAACAGTCCTGGCGTCGGCGCAGCAAAAGCGGCGTGTGTATTTATCTCTCCCGACGCTGGGAGACAATCAAGACAAAGATGATAGCACGTTTTTGAAATGCAGCGCAGAGGCATAATGAGATTGCAGCTACTTCAGGAACAAAACCAGACAAAATGCTTTTTTTCTCATAAATGGCTCCTTGTTTTATTCACTCACACCGAAAAAAGAAAAAAAGGCCATCGTTTTCAATTAATGAAGCAGGGAATTGAGTCCGAGGTCCAGCGGGATATGGATTAACCGTGATGGCTTCAGGGCCCAATCTCACACTGAGTCTGCGCCGCCGTCTGCATGGAGGAATTTCTCATTCAAGGCCTCGACCAAAACCCCTCCCCAACCCCCCAGCTCATCCACCCATTCCTCATCCTAAGGTGAGTTGCTTCAGTGCAGACCGCTATTAGTGGCGGGGGGAGATAAAACTGTAAGTGTTGCTCCCAATTAGTGCATCAGTGACCGCTCTGTGCCTCCTCCACGGCGAGGCGAGGCCTGCGAGGAGGGAGGAGGTGAGGGAGAGAGAGAGGGGGGCTGCGGGGAGTGAAAGATTGTGGGAGGGATGACAGGAAAGGAGAGGAAACAAGGAGTCAGAGTTAAGGGTTTACAGGTATGTGACTAAATCAAAAGAGTTGGAACGCTGTATTTGATGCGATTCTCGACACATATCTGCAACTTCTTTGAACCTCAAATGCAGCAGAAAAACAGAATTGTTTTCAAATTAATTAACTTAATTAGTTTACGAAAACTCGTGCATATTTTGAATTTGACGCCTGTGACATATTCCAAAGGAGTTGGGACAGGGGTGAGAAAACACTGGGAAAAAGATGGAACGTCATAATTTATCCAGGTAATGGCAATTTAGAAATTTCAGCATCTATAATCAGTAATATCAACAGACTCAAAGAAAACAGAATAACTGTGACCTTTGATCCCTCAGGCAGTACTGCACTCAAAAACAGTGTCATTCTGTGACAGATATTTTAACATCAGCTTGTGAAAACTTAGGAAAACCATTTTTAGACAACTTCTCCGGGTCTAAGCTCTGATTTAGACTGACAAAGTAAAACAGTGTGCAGTGGCAAAGACTGCAGAGACTCATTCATGTCAGATTTGAGCCATTATTGTTACTATTCTGGCATTTAGCAACACAACAAGGCAGCATTCTTGTATGTTTGTCCCCAGTTTTGCTAGTAATATAATAGCATGAAAAGGTCTTCTTTAACAAGGCAATATCAAGCCAAATCCAGCACTAAATTTCAACCACTCACTCCATTCTGATAATCAAATTAAATTAAAAAAAGCAAATATGTAGGATCCTAACATTATTGGAGCAAAATTGGCAGATACAGTATGCACCCTTTTGCCCATATTTACAGCTAATAAATTGGTCCTCGTATATTTTCAACATTTGGCAGAATGTACGAATGCATCATATTAGTTTCCCTCATCATTACTGAATGTCCTCCTTCATTAATCAAATGTTTTAATTATAAAAGAACAAAATGTATTTTTTGTTTTCACATCTGTTTCTAACACAAACAGACTGTCGGTGCAATGGGAACAAGTCAAATTTAGTTAAGTGGGGACTTTAAACTCGTCACAAAAAATATTGGCATTAGTATCAGGGATAATGAGATCAGTATATTGGAAACCGTCAAATATCCAATATCCTGCATCTCTACTGTTATTGTTTTTTTTGGATTTGTGCCCATGGCATGGGTAACTTGCACCTCTGTGAAGTCCCCATTTTGGAGCGACATATACCTCCATACAGATGGCATATTATTCAGGGACACCTCTGCCTATTTCTGCTCAAATCAGCAAGTACCAAGGCACATTCTGCATAAGATACAACAAAATGGCTTCATTGTGTAAGTGTGGAAACTAAACTGGCCTGCATGCAGTCCAGATCTGTCTGCAACTGAAAATATATGAAGCACAGCAAACAATTTCAGAAACCAATCACCGATGACTGACTTCACATGTAATCCAGCATTAATAATCAGAATTTCACCTTCAATACCTTAAAGCAGATGATTAAAGAATGTTGTCAGTAGAAGAGGTGATGAAACATCCACCTGTCCCAACTTTTCTGAAATGTATTTCAGGGATTTAAGGTGAGGCATAATAAGAAGTTTAAACATTAAATATCATGTCCTTGTGCTGTATTCAGTTGAACATGGGCTGTAAAGGCTGATCAAATCACTACATTCTCTTTATTCACATCATAACGTCCCATCTCTTCTGGAATTTCAGGGCTTTAAGATAAAGCGAGGACAAGACATGAACAGTGAGAAAAAAATGGCGTTCATTTTGAGTGTCGAGACAGCTCCTATTAACATTTAACAGCGTTTGCGCAACTTGGTGTGGAGGTTAGGATGCAAATGAGGAGGAATTAAAACTGGCCAGAGGTTTGTCATTGATGGATTGCAGTCGGGCTCCACTCACCACTTCCTAGTGTCCATCACAGACGATTACTGTATAATTAAACCTTATTTCTGGACTCTGCGACGCATAATTACTTGTGTGGGAATGTAACCATCATCTAAAAGCTCCGGCAAAACGCTTTAGCATTTAGTGTGGCGGGCTGCAGTCATTTCACGGAGCGGTGACAGATAGAGCCATCTGATGATCGGCGAAAAGAACAGTCACTTTTAATAAGAGGTAGGGGGGAAATATTAGGCGACAGTGTGCTGATTATAGGAAAATTAGGCTTTCAAGTGGTAAAGTCCTTTGTGTTATTTGCATAATTTATTCCTTCTTTACCCCCCTTACTTCTTCAACCACCTCTGTTTCTTTTTTTTCGTGAGCTGTGGGCAATTTCCTCTCATATTTGAATGGATTGCACATTTAAGACTACTTAAGGAAAATGATCACTTAGCATATTTTAATTGTCGCGCCAAAGAGTGAGCAGAGGTGCGAGGCAAAAGCTTACAGAGCCTTTAAAGTGGAGAGGGGGACGGGAGCGGTGGTGGTGGCGTGGCAGATAACCTCGGGGTGCACACGCTCGCACCCGTTTTGACCTCATCGCAGGCACACAGTTTGTTAAAAATGGGTGAAAACGGCGATGAAATGTAAAGGAGGTCCCGTGGAAGTCGGGCTGTTTGAGTCTTTTTAAATCCAGACTAGCATTTAGGTAATGTTTCAGTGCAGCGTTTTGGATAAGTGTAATAATAGAGTTTAGAGCAACCAAAAGGGGAGTAAATGATCAAATGTGTCCTTTTAGGTTAGAAAATGGAAAGGCAGAATTCATTGTTAGGCTTGAGTTTGCAAGGCTAATAATGAACAAACAAAAAATCAAATAAAATAGAGCTGTTGCATCATATTTCAGGTATAAACTTACAGATGAGTTCATCCTTAAAACTTGCAAGCCATCGAGAAACCAGTTCACTGCTATGGAGCTTAGAGCAAAATGGGGAGTGAAGTTAAACTGTCTTGTGAACAAATAATTGTCATTAAAAACTCCCTTTGAACAACAAAAACAAAAACTACTTAATACAGAGTGAAAAATAAAAGTTATTTACACACAAGCCTGCCTTATCTGTATTTATGAAGCTTAGAGCAAGGAAATAGGGAGTAAGATGTTCAAGTCTTTTTCTGCTTTTCTTCAAAGTTTGAAATCAGCAGAACAAAACTGATTTATAACTTACACGTCTCACAAAATGTTTAATCATGAAATCAAAAGTGAAACCAGGACAAACCAGCCTGTGACAATTGTATTTCTAAAGCTTAGAGCATAAATGCGAGGAGTATAATAGTTCAATCTGTTTTAAAAAAGTTGTTTTTTTTAATGACTTACTGGCAAATCAGCCTTGATTAATGATTAATCAAAGCATAGAAGGAATAATAGGGGAGTAAAATAAGAATCTATTTTTCCCTGCCTGTCCTATAGTCTGAGGTGATGCCAACATGCATCTATCAGAGGCATGTATCACTGATTATTTCTGATCATGTTAAAAATATAGTTTATGCACAATCAAGGCTGCTACAGTATCTATGAAGCATAGAGCAAAGAAGATGGGAGTGAGGTAATCAGGTCTCTTTTTGTTGGACTTAATGACTTAAAGTCTGTCATGTGTCATGTTTTATTTTTTAAATGGAATAGGAAATACAGTTCTTTAAAAAAACAACAACTCTATCCTGTGAAAAAAGTGTTCATAAAGCTTGGAGCAAGAAAAAATGGGGAGTAAAATATTCATCTATTCATCAACAGTATTTTATTTCCCAGAAGAAATGAAAATGAGATGTAAATCATTCAGTGTATATAGTATTTTAAAGCTTAGAGCAGAAACTATGGATCAGAAACATATCTGCTAGTATTTATGGCAATAATAAGGGCTTAGAGCAAATTAGATGGGAGTTAAATAGTCAGATCTTCTTTGCTGGAATGAAGATTTAAAGTTTGTCATGTGCCACAATTTATTTCTGATTATGGAAAAAGAAATACATTATTTGAAACATACGATCTTGTGTTAATAGTTATTATAAAACTCAGAGCACAGAAATGGGGAGAAATATAATATTTTCATTATTTTTAAAGCATTTTCAGGTCTTCAAATGCTTTAAAAAATACTTTTAATGCCTGAAAAAGGAAGATAAACCAAAATAATTTCTGATCATGGAAGACTTTATCCGAGTTAACAGATATTAATAGTATATCTGAAGCTTAGAGCAATAAGTATGGGAGTAAAATCACTAAAGCTTTTTTCCTATGAAGTCTGAAGAGAAAGCACATCACCGTCTGCTGAAATCATGTGTCACAAATAATTTCAGATCACGGTTATAGCATGTTTCAAAGCGTGCAGATAAAGCAAACAGCAGCCCTCGCTGCACTCTCACCTCTCGTGAAGCGTTTTGAGTTTCCACGGATAATTATAGAGGCTATACAGCAGCTTCCCACACCTCGCCACCAGCTATATAATGATACCTTGGCGGTGTAGTGGGCAAATGCACATCATTTTCATTAAGAGCACTCACATAATCCGAATTCTTTGTGATGGGAGGATGATAATTAATGCTTTAATGTTTTTGTTTTTTTTTTTGGTCTTGCCACTCTTACCACAGCGAGAGAAATGAATTGTTACATTTTAATGAGAGAAGCGACGGCGCCGGGTTCCTGCGGATGATTTTATAATTGCACACAAGGGTGACTAACTCAAGGCTCATTAAGGCGATTTTTCAGATGGGCTATTTTTTGGCAGGACAATACATTTATTTTTCCAATCTACGCATGAATATTTGCTTTTTTTCCCTCTTAATGCGACAGAAAAAACAACATAAACAAGATATAATCTCCCAAGAAAATGTCTTTAATGAATTGTTTGTTGCTGCTTGTACCTAAGATTACATGAAAATACATTGACTGCAAGTATGGCAACATATTCACACATATAAACAAGTGGTGCAATTTTGTATTGTATGTATAGGTATGTACAACAGAAACACGTTACACTCTGGTTTTAAAGTTGTGCAAGTGTGTTATATATACTAACAATTTATGAAATTCAACACACTAAATTAAAAAAAAGAAGAGTGTGCCCACGTATATACACATTCACACGCGCACAACCACAGTAGTTCACAAAAGATTAAAGCAAATGTATTGGATTATACATTTCCAGGTTGCCTAGAGGTCGACCCCAGCGCTTCCTGCCTCACAAAAAAACGCTTGTGAGTGTTTCAGTGTCTCCGTCACACTCGAGGCTACACTGCAGCCTGCGGTTGCACCATCAGCTAAATGTTTTAAGTACAGTCATCTGAGGTAGACTGCGCCAAGCTTCACGGTGTTACTCTCCCTTTCTTCTATTTTTTCTTCTTTTTTTTTTGAATTTTTGATGCTTTTTTTTTTTCCACTGACATTTGGAAAGACGTAAATCAAATACCACGTGTGTTTTGTAGCCATGAGGTAGAAATGCTTTAAAGAGGAACTCAAGCGTCCGTTCAAAGAAAGGTTTCCGGAGAAAGTAAAAAAAAAAAAAAAAAAAAAAAAAAAGCTAGATTCAAACACCATGTACAAACCGGGAATCCAGAAGAGTTGGGACGCTGTGAAATGTGAGTAAAAACAGGATACAGGGATTTTCAGGTCTTTTTCATCCTATTTTCAACAGCACAAGTACAAGACATTTCTGGTTTAAACTGATCCAACTTAATTCTATGTTTGGAATTTACACACTTTCTGAATTTGATGCCTGTGACGCACCAAAAAAGTTGGGACAGGGCCAAGACATGCTGGGAACAACAGGTTACAGGTGATAGTGCCTTGATTGAATAAAATGAGAACAGTGTAACACTATGGACAGCATTCCTCACTGCAGGACTGAAAGGAAGATTTTTCTATCCATAACATCAAGAGAAATTCAGAGAATCTGTAGAAATTTATATCCGTAATAGGAAAAGCTGAAAACGAACATTGTATTCCCTTGACCTCTGAGTCCTCAGGTGGATCTGCATTGAAAACTGAGCACGCTGTGAGGAAATTACATTGTGGGCTCATATTCACAACAGAAAACTGTTCTCAGTTAACACATTGCGACTGCATTTATAAATGTAGGACTGGATTTCATCATGCAAAAGCCACATATCAACCTCCTTCAGAATGGACAGACGTAAAATGGCAAAGTGCGCTTAGGTCTGGATTAATGGCTGTCAAGTCTTTCGAGCATATTGTTACTGACTCAAAGATCTAAGGCTGCAATCTGTGATAGTGTGGGGGCATGTCTTAGTGCCCATGGCATGGGTAACTTGCGCCTGATGGTGCTTTCCCACTTATGGTACCTGCTCAACCAGGCTCAACTCTGCTCAGTCTGGCTACGATACACTTTGTTTCCCATTACAGTAAATACTTTGGCTGTACTGCTTTCAAGTAGGCAGGGTTTTCACTGCATGGTTTCATCCTTGTAACAACAAAAGAGGAAATAGAGGCAACAGGCTCTTGCTTTAAGGCAATTCCAGAGATGCTAACAAGCAGCAAACAACATACTATTAAAACAGAGTAAGTTTGGGAAGTCATTTGGCGTTATGGAGTCGACAGTGGGAGGAATGTTGGATGTCTTGGCGTGACAGTCCTCTGACCATTCAGTGGTCAGCAGAGCCAAGATTAAGTATTGGCTCAGCTTGTGTGGAACCTCATCAAACCCAATTTCTCTTTCTGGTCTAGGCTTTACAATAATTTTTGTAGCACAAAAACTCTAAATTTACATTTTTCCATTTAAAGAAGCCATGTATAGTGATTAAATGCAGTTTTTATGCTTAGTAAAGAAGGAAAACCAATGTTAACACTTAGTTTTTGATGTATGTGAAGTTGTTCCTTCCTCTGAATCACAGTTTAAGTTATATTATAAATATTAAAACAACAGAAAAAAAGGTAATGAAGGTAATAAAAGGTAATGACTCATGATCCTGTCCCAACTTTTTTGGAATGTTTTTCAGGCAACAAATTCAGAAAGAGCATATATTTCCAAAAACAGACCTAGTCTTTGTGCTGTTATTGTATGAAAAAAAGGTAAGAAGGGGTCAGAAAATGACCGTATTCTGTTTTTCTTCACATTAATACACAGCGTCCCAACTCTTCTGGAATTGAGGTTTGTAGTAAGACACAAAAGAAGGACCACAGAACACGTAACAAACAAGCGTAGCATTGACCGGCGTGTTTCAAGTGTTTTGTTTGTGGTCTGCAGAGGGAGAGGCTGGCCTGAGCCGTGGACGTGTGCTCTGAAGTGCATTAGGAGGGTTTTCGGTCCGCGGGGACTCTCTCTCCAGAGGATTTGCTGACAGAAGGACTTCTGGTACAGATTGTTTTGAGGGTGCTTTTCTGACGGACCACTCCGCTTTCCCCTTGTGCTGCCGCCACGCTGCCTGGCTGTCTTTCCTTTTCCGTCAATTTTGCTGACGCTCAGCAGAACTTTTTTTTTTCCTGCTTCTACATCAGGTGCTGCACTGACCAGAGATAGCAGCACAGAGGGAACAATATGAGGCTCCTTGGACTTCAACGATTAAAATCAAGATAAAACAGGACATGTGTGAAAGGAGCTAATGAACATCCTTCAGGATAAACAACAGACTAAACAAATCAAACGCTGCCAATGGTGAGAAAACAAATAAAAGATCCACAAAATGCTTAGTGCACGCACATTAAACTATCTTAAGTATTCCCATGTTACAACATTAGCGCTAGAGGACGGCGAGGAAGAGACAAAAATACATCCCAATGCGACACAATGGGCGACCTTCAGGTATGAAGGACTTTAAGACTAATGCCAAAATTCATGTATGTATCCAGATGTATTTTGATTATGTGCCATAAATAAAGTGGAAAATAAACTGAAAATACAGATTAAAAAAAACTCTGTCAAGGGTTTGTATTGAACTGTGGCGGCCATGTTTGATCATGAATATAAGCCATCATTTGATTAAAGGGTATAAGCCCTGGTTTGGCACTTTTAATGCAGATGCCAATCATTCAGAATGACTACTTTTAAACAACCAATGACCTCCTTAATACACCAATTTATTCCTGATTTTCTGCTTTCCACTTGTGAAATAATTATATGTGTGATGTGAGGCTAAGGTCAGAGACCCTGCCTGATTTAAATAACAGGAGCTGCATCCCATCATACAGCTAATCCACTTAAATACAGCTAACTGTGTGGGGCTAATTTGCAACATCCATAATGCCATACTGAAGTTGATACATAAATGTATTAAATTCTTTCTAGTGTGAAGAAAAAGTTCACTATTATGGGAAATATGTTTGTTTTTGTTTCCATTCCAAAGTAAAATAGCAGCATTTATGCTAAACAATGTTCCTGATGAATACAAGCCTGTTAGCAATGCAGCACAAGATGTAATGACCCTTAATCTGCAGAAAATAGTGCTCTGACACTTTATGTACCTTCAAATTCAAACAAAACAATATTTAGAACATATTCTTCTGCCTCTGGATGAAGCCTAATTCGCACTTTCCAATGCCAATATGTCAAGCTAAGCTAACCCCAATGTTTGAAGAGCATTATGCTTGCTAAAACATTTAGCCAAACAATAAGGTCAGTAAATTATGCATCCAACCAAGTACCAATTTTGGCCAAATTTTGGTAACTTTTACCAAGACAAAAAGTTCACAAAACTTGGTACTGATGTTCTTGCTAAAGAGATTCCAACATCTAAAAGCCTTTTTAACATGTATTTTAAAAAAGGCACCTTTACAAGACTTTTTGTTGTTAGCGTATGGGCTGGTTTAAGATAGTCGGCAAATTTGGAAGAATTTTGTTAACTTTTGCCAAGGTAAAAAAATATTTTTAAGAGCTAATGCCTTGCAAGGCTAACTTCCTACTATACAATGAGCGTTTTGGCTTATCAGCATTTGGTGAGCTAGCTTAAACATGTTTTCCTCTGATTGATAAGAGAGTTAAATTAATACAACTGTTCAATGTTAGCATGAAGATAGAGGTATGTTAGCCAAGAAGCTACTTTGATGGCTTTTGTTTTTTTTTTCTTACAAAGGCAAAAATATGACAAAATCCACTAATAGTGCAAAGCTTAGCTGGCTGTCTACTGCAACAAAACTTTTGGTATTTCAACATTAAGAGCTTAGCCGTATTTTTTTTCTTTAAGCTACATGATTACATTCATTGATGTATGTTTGTTTGTTTATAGCCAAAGCAAACTGTTGCTGTCTTCAGAAAGAAGCTTGTTTAATAAGCTAAGTAAAGCTTTATTTACAAATTATGACATCAATGAAATTCATATATGCCTTTCTAATGTTAAAAAGCCAAGTTAGCAAAGTAGGGAGCTTGGATGGATTTTGTAACAGGGTTCTACCACGGCAAAAAGTTTGTAACATCCCATACCAATGCAAAGCTAACTTTTAATTGTAATCGACTTTGTTATTGTGTTTCCTCAAAATTCAGATGTAAAGATTCAATCATGACTATTTGATACTAGCCTATGGCCAAAAGCGCATTCACTAAGAAGCAAGCTTTTCACAAAAAAAAGAAAAAAAAAACAAAAAGCAAATGTGCAGTACTGAAGCAATGCTAGGCTTAATGTCAACTATTTAAAAAAAATGTGAATTTTGCCTCCAAAAATTCTGCCAACAAGCATAATACATGTCTGGTTAATGTGAGTAAATGTATGTTAGCTTGGAAGCTAACTCCATGCTAACCTTCGTTTCCATGTCATTTTCCCTTTTTTTACTGTTTTTGCCAAGCAAACTCACTGGCTAAAAACATTAGCTCCTAGCCTAGCATTTAATTGAGGACATGACAGAAAACAAGCATATTTCCCATAACATTTTTATAGTGTTAGCACTAACTGTTAGCTATACTTATTTAGCATTGGGACAGTTTTTTTAGTGAATTTGCCTCAGAAGAACATTTCCTTATTTAACAGTTTGAAAAATGGGCAGATATTTAGCGGTAAAGTTAGCTAACAAACTGATGGAGCCACCATAAAGCTGAGGTCACATGATATGAAGAATGACGATTATGGTTCATTTCAATAAATATACAACTACCTCCGAACCAACACCTGTCCATCTCTGAAACCCCCAAAACAACAAAGCTGGGCAACATGGATTCAATTTTAAAAGTTGTGGAGATAAGCTTTCAGATAGGTCAAGTAGATACAGGTAACTAAAGCACCTGCTGTGAGGAAAAAAAAGAATAATGTTTTTTACTCTCACTGTTGATTATGTCCCGTCACGTCAGAACATATCTGTTACATTCATTGTCACCTCTTTGCTTTTTATCCAAGCCAGCTGAGGTACACCTAACGCTGCTTCAAAAACTGCCAGACCCCTCCTCCAATTCTCCCCTCAGATCTTAGTGCTTTTCTTCAAGGTGTCTTGAGGTACTATACAATTCACAAACGCTTTCCTGAGTTTTGTTTGTTACGTTTGTTCGCTTTGCAGATGCAGGATCAGAAGAGATGAGTCAGGGTCCAGACTACTGCCACCCTGATGGATTACTGCTCTTAGCAAGACAATAAAAGACCGATTGACCACCGCCAATGGCTTCTGTCAATCTCTGGTTTTCAGACTCACCACTGAAGTTTTAAAGCTCTTAATAGTTGTCAGCTCATGCCATGAATGTAGATTGTGAGGCAAATAAACAATGAAAGAAACTCAGAAAGCACCACTTCAGGCACTTGGATAGCCAACTAAATCTCAAGAACAAGGACGTAAAGATATATACACAGACACTGGGGCGTCTCTTCTGAAGCCAACTTGCTTGCAATGTGTAAACAACGCCTGGCTTTTCTCGAGTGTCACGCATTCAAATTAAAACTCCTGCTCATTAACTGCAAAACTGCCAGTTGTCTCATCAAAAACCAGGTCTCTCGGTGCATCTAAACCCTGCTTGTGAGAACTCTGTGGGCTTGTGTTGGCCTTCTGTGTGCCTTCCCTCCAGCACAATGCTTCTGCCCTGAGGGGAGGAAACGTGGATGCCTCTTTTTCTCAAGGGCGGAAATCTATCTGTTCACTGGCTGCAGCCGAACATTTTGTTCCACTCGGTGTACGTGTCAATCTCTTTCTGCGATATACTGGCTTGGAATTTACAAAAGACACTCTCAAAGTCCTGGTAGGTAAGTGGCCTGACCTGTCCCCTGGGCATCATACCCGACATGTCCATGCCCTGTGAATGTAACAGACCAACAAGGGCCTCCTGGCAGAATCTGGCCAGGTCCAGTCCAGAGAAACCCTCGGTACGCTGGACCAGCAGCGCCAGCTCCTCCTCACTCAAGCAGTATTTATGCTGAGACTGAGCCAGGAGCTGGTTCACGATCTGGTGACGGGCCGTGCTATCTGGTAGGGGCACAAGAACCCTGCGAGAAAAGTACCTGCGCAGCCCTTCGTCCATGTCCTGGGGTCTGCTCGTGGAACAAACCACCAACACTTGGTTGCTCCCATCCTCGCCTGAGCCCATAAGAAGCGAGTCCAATTGGGAAAGAAGCTCCCCCTTCAGGCGGTTGATGGGACTCTCTTCACTAAGGTGGGCCGAGAGCAGCATGTCCACCTCACTTATGAACAGTACTGAGGGCTGCCTGCATCGCGCCACCATGAAAGACGCTCTGATTATTTTTTCTCCATCTGCCAGCCACTTGGTGGCCAACGTGGAACCGCTGAGCTGGAGGAACGGCGCTCCTAGCTGGCTTGCCAAGCAGCGTCCCAACAACGTCCTGCCACTGCCCCTAGGTCCAAAGAGCAGCACGCAGCGTGGAGCCGGTCCTAAACTGCTGAACATGTCAGGACGAAGTATTGGCCACAGAACCTCCTCCTTGAGGGTCGCCTTGGCCAGTTCTAGCCCTGCAATGTCACTCCAATCCACAGGGGGGCCTTGCTGAACGATCTCAGAGGTAACCATGTCAAGGAGGTGAGGGTCACTGGTTTTCAGCTGCTCTTCAGCAGGCCTGGAGGAGGAATTGGATGAGGAGGAGGTAGGACCTGGAGCTGAGTGCGAGAGATGGAGGCGGTGGTCGTCGGCACCTTGCTCGCTAAGGGAGGGGGAGGTGAAGTTGACGAGGGAATCTGCAGAGCGAGAGCCCCCCAGGGAGGAGGAGACATATGCTGGTGGAGTCATGGGCCCACCTGTTGCTTGACTGCTGTATTTCCTCTGCTGCTGCTCTGAGGACATCGAGGACTGCTTCTGAGGATTAAAAGGTAAAGACGACTTTTCAGCACTCCTGTCAAATCCACCACCACCAGCACTGTTGGAGCCTCCGTTAGCGCTGCTGCTGTCTGCTACCCTGTACATGGGGCTCTCAGACGAGCTCCGGGCCTGGCTGTAGCCAAAGTTACCGTAAGAGTCAATCTCTCCTTGGCCGGTCATGTAGAAGGCTTTCCTCTTCAGAGAATTAGAGGAGCTACTGTTCAGAGGAGTGGGGGCGATTGGGGTCAGGTTGTGGCTCTGGTATGGGTATCCTGGTAAAGTTGAGGGAGGGGGAAGAGGGGTAGGTGCAGCAATGCCTGAGGGGAGGTAAGAGGAAGGTGGGGGCGCCCCCCCAGGGCTGTATCCCGGGCCGACTGAGCCCTGAGCTGGGTAGCCAGCAGGAGGGTAATTATAACTAGACAAGTTGGGGGAGCCTCCATTGTAAGCCGGGACTAAAGTGGGGTGGGAGGGCGGCGGAGGGGGTGGCTGCAGGAGCCCAGAGCTGTGCAGCGGGGAGGGAAGTGCTGGGGTGGGGGCAGACTGGGAGCTGTAACTACTGTGCAGGTAGGAGCCGCTGTACGCTGGGCCGTATTCCTGAGAGGGCATGGACGAGGTGTGGAGCGCGGTGGCCGTGTGGCTCCCACAGCTGCTGCTGGAGTAGCTTGGTTCGCTCAGGGTGCTGGAGGCCAGGCCCGGTGAGCTGCACAAGCCTGACACTACCTCTGAAGCCGCTGCCACGCCTCCTTTTCTCACAGAAACGCCCTCTGGGATGCAGCTCATTGGGTAGACGCCATCCTGCCACGGTTCTGATTCACCTTTCCGTCCATTCATCACTCCTGGCCCTTCGGCGTAAGATCCTGGCATTTCAAGGATACCAGAGTACTTCTCGGCATACTTCTTGAGCAGGTTGGAGGCGGTGAGGGCTGAGATGTCGTCATTAGCCCAGGCATACTGGTAGGAGGCAGAGCGCTGCAGGTGGCCAGGTACCGCCCGGTAGGCCTCGGCCTTGTGGGCTGGTGAGCGCGTAGTGGAGGAGATGTCGAAGTGCTGTTCGGCCCACTGGCTGTGCTCGGGGGTCCACTGCATCTTTAAGCCTGAAAGAGATGGGGACACAGACACCGGAAGGTGAGCCGAGGAAGTGCTAAAATAATTTCAGCAATAATTAAGAAAACAACACCTCCAAATTACATGGGACGGAAGGTGATCAAATTATAAAAGGTGATATTCGTCTCAGGGGCTGTTTGATGAGACGGTCTATTTATATCAATTATTCTTCATGATTATTCCCAAGGTTGAGCATTCTGATCAAAAATACAAAACTGTTTTACACATGAAAGCATTAATTTGGAGAAGAATTTACTGACAACTCGGTCTAACTTGCTTTTTCACACATGTCCCACACGGCAGCCAGATATCTTGCTGTTAACCTGTCAGTCAGAGGAGGAAGTGGGGAGGGGGAAACACTGGAGGGCAGCAAGAAAATTTAAGGGATAAAAACCCAGACTGTGTTCACACATGCAGCCAACCATTCATAAATTTAGACCATTTCAGTTCTTTTTTGTGAATAGGGTTTATGAATTTATAAGGAGCAATTTGTTAATTTATTTTTGGGCTTCTATTATTTGAGGGGAAAGGACAGTGGATACATTTGGAGAGTGGGGGCTTATGTGGAAAAGAGGCCAAAGGCTGGATCTGAACCCAGACTGGCCACGTCAAGGTCAACATCCTTGCATGTGGGGTACACAGACATAGCTGCTGGGCCTTCAGCATCACTGTTCCACTTTTTCTGGAGAGGGAAAACGAGGAATTTTTAGATCAAAAGTATCACTCAAAATGTAAATCAATGAAAAAACATGCACAGGAGCTTTTTGTGTTAATTAAGGTGGACACCTAAAGTGTAATGCACTGAGGCAAACACTGAAAAATGTAATGATACCTGAGCATCTTTATGGGCTGTACTGCTAAATAATACCTATAGGGTGGCCTCTCCACCTCCAGTACACTGTCCTATCCTTCCTAAAAAAGGGTGTTTATGAGTGTTTATTATGAAAATAAAAGAACATTGATATTTTGTTGGATTTTATTTGTATAAAAAGGCTGCTTTTGGCTAAAGTGGGCCCAAATTGGAAGTTTTATTTAGTCCAAAAGTATTTTCCCTAATTGTAAATTCATATACATTTTTTTTTTTACCTGTAGTGCCAGTTAAGGCGGAGGAGGCATTTTCATAAGGTGGCCGCCTTAACTATTAAGCTCTTGGGAAAATCTGAGCTCATGTAATGTTATTTACGCATCTATATGAAATGTGCTGCTGATGAATATTTATCAAAATGCAAAACAAGCGAAGGTTGAGGGATTGTTTTGTTGAGGTGCCTGCCTGGTAAACAAGGAATAGGAATAGGTTATGTTTTATGAGCATCTTCCTTAAATGTACTGCTGATGAATACTGATAATAGAGTAGAAACACACAAAAAGTAAACCTGTGCAATTAAGTTTGGGACGATGCTACTTAAGACCACTTCCACACAAGTACAGCATAATTCTGTGGGAAACTCTGAACTGCCTCATCTCAAATAAAGATATAAAAGCCTTTTTTGGCTAATTGATGGATTTTTGTTCATTATTACTGGTATTTACTTGCAGTACATGTTCAGTGTCAAGATATGTGGTGACTTTTATCATGAACTGGTGCCACTCAGATAAAAATTGATTGATAGATCGATTGATAGGTGGATAAGAGGACTGTGGATTGTCTGCAGGTATAGTGCAGTACAGAGGGATTCTGGGATGGCTGGTTACGGCCGCCTAATGCACCCCGGCCAGACCAATAAGACGGAGGCATTGAGGGTCACTCTATAATCCCCGGCTCATCTGAGGTGGCTGGAGATGGGTTTGAAAATGCGCCTCGCCGAGCGCCACAAAGCAACACACACACCCCCCACCCTTTACTCATGGTGCTTTCATCCGACGCACACACCCTCGCTTAGACACACAGGCGTTTAAAAAAACCATCTCTGCCTGCACTCATGCGTGCTGGCGCGCACGTGCGCTCGCACTCGCATCCACTGACCCAGACGGACAAACACGGGCACGCACACAGGAGCTGCGGCGAGCAATGAATTACAACACATTGTGTCTCAAGCTTAGTTCCTGTCTGCACAGCTCCACCTTGACCTCTCTCTCGAGCGCTCTCTTTACCTTTCTGTCTGCCTCTCTTCTTTATGCCTCCCCGCTGCCTTGTCTTCCCCCTCTTTGCTTTCTTTCTGCTCCTCCATTTTCCACCACCCCTCCTGCTAGATCCTCCTTTATTCCTCCTCGCCCTCTCCTTTATTCTGACTCCATCTATTTCGATATATATCTCTGCTTTTCATTCCCTTTCTGCTCTTTCTCTGCAGCCACCTCTCCTCTTATTTACTCCCTCTGTGCTCCCCCCTCCCCCTCGTCTCCTTGCTCCATCTCATCTCAGACACACTCACCTGGCTCTCTCCCCTTTTATTGCCTCAGGAGGCTGGAGAGCCACTGTTTCCTTTAATCCCAGCCAATGCCATCTGCAAACACTGACAGCCACGCGGCGACTCCATCGTTGTCTCACTATCAAAGCCGTGGCACTATCAAAGGCTGGACGGGGCGTAATCACAGCAGCCGCACGGCAGATTGAACCCCGTTTGATTTGACTTAGTGCACACAAATAAAGGATAATATTGGTGTCATTTAGGCGGCTTCCTCCGACTTATTGACTGGCAGCGGTTGCGCGTAGAGCTCCGCAGTTGGGGGTCTGGTGAGCAATTCCTGCCTCGGATGTTTTTGTGTGAGTAAAGCAGGCATGCACAATGAAATCCATTCATGGCGGAGCAAATCTCACACAAACACAAGCAAACACACAAAAAAAAATAAAGCACATACGCGTTCACACTCCCTTGCTCTCTTTTCTGAGGCCCTGTGTTTGTTTGCTAACAACACAAGGAAGGCGGGGGGAATCCCCAGACTCCCATTTCCTCTCTGATTCTCCTCTCCAGCCATCTCTCGGCAGACGCCAGTGGCTAATTAGCAGAATGGCGATCTGCTAATTGTGTTAATTTACAACATTTTAGCCGAAGGGAGTCTGGCGAGGGGATGGCAAGGCCTGTCACGCTCGTGGTGTAGCAAAGGAAGGAAAGGAAGGGAACGCCTCAGACAAAGAGCAGAGCGGAGGAAAGTTTTGTACGAGCTGGGAGGCTCCTTTAATATTGAGAATATATTCAGTGGGAGCAGCGGGATAAAAGGGCAGGATTTCAAGGAGAACATTACAAAAACTAGAGAAAATGAGACTGTTGGTGCAAAACAACAATCTTTAAATAGCAACCTGACTTGTTTGCATCATTACTTTGTTATTGTGGTCCTTTCCTGATAGTTTTACGATCCATATACTCAGATATGAGGGTCGTGGGTGAGCATTTGTCAGAACAGCATCTCAGAGGAAGAAGGGTTGTCAATTTCAGGGCTTGCTATGTCAGTCATGTGACCTGAAGGTCATGCCACTAATTTTGTGTTGCTAAGAGGGAACCAAATCCACCAGCTTTCTTGTTTTCTTTGATTAGACTTCAAGAGAGATCATCTTTAGCAGAAAGGAACCAACAATGTCCTCTGCACATGTTGAAGATTCATAGCAGTGTCCCTTCAAAAAACCTACTTGATTGTGTTTTACAAAGACCAATCCTGGACCCCTTAGATAATATGTCTCTTTAAAAACCTGCTATATTTATAGATTTGTCCCTTTGGAAGCTTTTCAAATGTGCTCCACAAGATTCAGACCTCTGTCCTCTAGAACTAATCAAGATTAATCCTGGATCCCTAAAGATTTATAGAGTTGTCCCACCAAAGAAATATAAAAGGTGTTCCACAAGGATCCATCCTGGGCCCTTTAGATTTATAGACTTATATTATATATATATTTATAGACTAGCAAAAAGTCTGCGGTATGTCTTTTTATCTTTCTCTATTTTGCCATTATAACAAGTGTATTTTGATTGTTTCTACATGTCTTGTAATCCCAGGATATCCTGGGATAACAAGACATGTAGAAAGTAAGAATGTAAGAAGTAAGAATGTGTTGTACTGATGCTTTTTTGCAACTAATAAAATAAAAAGGATTGTCTGGTTTGAAATTAATGGTAACAAAATGTATCAAACCCTTTAATATCTTGACAATCTCTGTCGAATGCAGGATAGAAAAATGTAATAACTTGTGGTTTTACTTTCAGAATGAGTTTTCGATATATATTTTTTAAGACTTTCAGAGGCTTTTATGAAACTTTTCTCAAGGTTCATGTCCACTTTGTAGCCTGAAGCAAAACGTGGGTTTACAAGTTCCTAAAAAATGTCAATTGTTTCTACGTTAATTTTTCAGCAAAGCAGACAATTCTCAACTGAGGCTGAAGCAACAAAGCAAGACTTAAAAACAAGGTTCATGTGAGGAAGCTTTAATAATTCAGCAATGCTATTACAGCATTAAATCCTTGTAGCATGGTTTCAGTCCACAATGTGGATATAGAGCAGAAATGTCCACTTTAAAAGTGCATTCACAAACCTTCTATACGGTAATCTAATTATTGACCAACACTTGTGATCTAAGAATAAAAACAAAGTCCTCAAGAACTTCACCCTTGCCCGTGGCTAACATCATTACAGGGTCCAATTATAAGATGGTGTGGTAACTAAGGACCTGCATGGAAAACGACAGCTGTAAACAATAATGAGTTATACAATCCAACAAGAGAAAAAAAACATTTTAGTTATCCCGTAGATAAAGGGTAAAAAAGTGAGTGACACAGGGGTGTCTGTAGATGGATGGCAAGGGGAGGCCTGCCCCCAAAATTTGACTGGCCACCCCAAAAATATTCATAGCCTATTGATGTTTTTGGCTTGTCAGAGGCAGTATTTCAGTACAAATCACCTTTTTGGGATTTCTATCAGCTTTGTTTGTATTAAATTGGGGCACTTCTCTTTTTTTGTAAACCTTTCAGTTTGGACTTAATTTATACGTCTCCTTAAACAAATAACCATAAAAAAAACATCCCAAAATGCAATAGAAAAAATTACTAACTTGCTAAATTAGTATCACTAATCTTAAAACAAGCTTACTAGCTTGACCAATAATTACATTTTTGTTGTGTCTGCTATTAAATTTTGTATTTAAATGTATGACCGCTTTATAAGCACTTTAATAGGTCATTAATGTAACATTTTTGTGTTACGGCATTAAACATTAATAAATTAACAAAAAACATGGGGATATTTGCAAGGTATGAAAGCCCTGAAAGACATTTATCCATATTTATTTACTCATATTAATTAGTCTTTGTTTAATTCAAGTTTTGAATATCGGCGATTGCTTTTAAGGGCTACTGACTACATATTTTTTCACAACTACAATAAATGAATTACCAGTGGCAGGCAAAACTGCATTTTTAACCAAATGTACTGTCTTATTCAGAATTTGAACACCCTACCTGAGTTAAAATTAAGCAGTTTCAAGTTACATTTCTAAAGTCTTCCATCACCTTAAAGCTCTGGAATATTTACTAACAATTTATATCCATGTGTACAGAAAGTTATTATTTCACTTTCTCTATCAAAACTAGATATTGTGCTTTAATCAACCTTAACTGTATTTTATAATGGCGGTCTTTTGGAAAGCAGGGAAGCGTAATGAAGCTAATATAAACAATTGTGTGATCAGGAAGATAATTCCAACACTATATTATATAGAATTTAAAGCACGTTATCTGAAATTTACGACATTATATTCAAAGCATTATCAAGAAATGTATTCAGGTTGTTTAATTGTCAAATTTAAAAAAAAAATAGCAGAAATGTACGTGTTTATCAAATAATATCAAACAAAATTAAATTAAATTAAATGTGTAGATGCATCCTCAGCCTAGTGTGATGTTTCAAAAACATACAGAAATATGCTACAGTGTACTTGGACAGTTTTGTCCTTATTTTTAAGCAGCCAGGCGAGAAATTCAAAGTGAGCGACAACATCCTAAAATATGGTTTTCACGAGACGATAATCAGTTGATTTAACACATCGCTCACAATCCAAAAGCCGCCCTGCTGTAGAAAGAAGTGAAAATATTATGACGTTGTAAGATGGATGTGCGTTTGCTCTGTCATGATGAATTGTCTTGTTTGGGCTTCAGTTTACAGAGTAAAGGAAGCGAGGAAGAAGACAAAATAAAACAAGCCCTGTGAATTGCACACACTCGTCTCTCCACATAGTTTGACACTCAATCAAACTCATATGTGTCCTCCATTTAAAGAAACAGGGATCTTTCTAATTCCATCATTAATAAAGATAACATATATAAAAGAGTGTGTCAGCCTCCATCAGGGCTTTCATCTCCTCTATAATGAGGTTAATGCAGAGACGCAGTGATTACCCCAGCAATGCAAATGAAGGCCAAATGATAACTTGCACTATTTAAATAAGGTAATAGCGATTACTCCACGTTATTCAAATGAGTACTGAGGCTTTGAACTGAGCGCTTTGAACCCGCTGCTCCTTCTCCAAAACATATGAAAGGGAAGGAGGAGGATTGACTTTGGACTCATTCACTGTGTATCCTTTTAATTCAATGTGATGTAAACCAAGGGCAACGAGCTGAGCAAAGTCAGTCAATGTGGCGGTGCGGGATGGGCGGGGTCAGCGCCAGGAAAAAAAAATATGAAGGTAGGCTGTTTCAGCTCACTTTGAAAGACCTTGAAAGTCGCAGGAAAGTCATTAATTCAGTGTCAAAAGGAAGAGTAAAGGCTCAGTGCTTCATCTATTAAAGCTCCTGTAAGGAGGTCTCCGGTAGACCAAGCCTCTTTTCTCTGATTCTGTTCCAAATGTAAAAATTAGATTTCGTTGTGTCATCATATCAATTGTAAAAAATGCTAAACATAATTATTTTATGTAGCCTGACACCTACCCCCCTGCAACAATTTCAGACATTAGCGTAACTACTTGTAAAAGTCGACCTCAATGCTGCTTTATTTTCATTTTCTTTGTAGGACATATTGACGCACCAGTGTTTCATTTCCAACAAATTCATCAACCATAAAAAAGTCTCTACAGGAGCTTTAAAACCCCCATTGTGACACAAATTAGACATGATGACATGTAATCCCTTTTAATTTGGTGATTCTTTCCTGTGCTCTATCATAACCATAGTTTATAAAGAATCTTTGCCCTGGTAAATGAAAAAAAAAGTTTAGACAGCTTGTAGTTAATAAATGGCACCTACCCCACCATGACAGTGCATTAAAGCTTTAAAAAATAGTCATAAGGATGGTGAATTTTGTTACCAGCGGCTTTGTTTGATTTTGTAAGTCACACAGAAACAACAACAATATTTTGGTCTTGTTTCCTGCTCATTAAAAATACTCCTCACAGGAGCTTTAAACCATCATAACATTAACAGAGCTGGACTTTGATATGAGAAACTATTCTGTTAGTGTTATCAAATTGACAGATACTTTAAATGTAACAGAATTCTTCTAAAATATATATAAAATAATCTCTTGTTTCATCCTTTCAGAGGAAGTAACAAAATTAACAAGCCTTTCCAATATTGTTTTTATATGTGGCTTTTTTTGGTCTTGGTTGACACCTATCCCCTAGCAGCACTTTCAGCTATGACAAAAGACAACAGCTCATCCAATTTTAATGGTTTTGTTTGCTTTTATAAGTCATAGAGGAGCACCAACATAAACTCCAGGTCATTTAATTACTCATAAAAAACTCCACACAGGAGCTTTAAAATCCAAACTTTCAGTAAAAGTCTCCCAAACCTTTCATAACCACACCAGAAATCCTCTTTACTTTACTTATCTCTAATGTTTAAATTTGTACATTATTCCTTACATACCCTTTAGATGCACAATGTAACACACTGACTGACACCTACGCCCCTCCCCAAATTAAAGGCACCACCAATAATTAAATGATTTAACCAATCTTGCTGTTAACAGACTTGCTTTCTTTTGTGCGTCATACAGACTCACCACTTTAAATAAAAGCTGTTTCTGTACCCCTCAAAAAGGTCCTCAAAGGAGCTTTAAAATCAACAGTGGAGTTGCACTACCTGAAAGTCTTTTAGACCTTTAACACTTTTCCAGACATTATTTCTTATTTTGTGTTTTTTCCTTAACTACCTTTTCAATTACAGGCTATTTCTGACCTCATGGCTGACACCTACCCCCTGCTGCACTTTAGGCATTAATAATAATCAATTATTTTTATCATAGCTCATGTAATTTTACTTTTTTAAGCCGTACATAGCCAGTGGTACATATCTCAGATGAATTAATTTCCTGTCTAAATACTCCTCACAGGAGCTTAAGAATCACTGTTAAAAATCTCCATGGGGCACGACCCATGTACGTGCTTCTGCCGGCCCGGGTTCGAATCCAGCCTGTTGTAGTTTGCAGAGTTTTCTCCCCTACACTCTCTCGCCCCCTTTCACAAACCTATCCACTCTCTCTCTCTCTACTATCAATAAAGGCACAAAATGTACAAAAAATAATCTTAAAAAGAAAAAAGCCTTCAGATTTTTCATGCTTTTTTAGCTTTAAAAGAAGAAACTTGCTTCTTTCAGGCTCTCTTGTTGTTACTTGTATATTTTCTTCAACAGCCAGTCAGAAGAGTGTTATACATATCCTAGCTGACACCTCCCCCCTGACAAACTTTAACGTAATAATCACAGCATTGCTAAATTGCTGATTTTGTTGCTGATGGTTTTGCTTTTGTTTGTAGGCCATCGAGAACATCAGCATTGATTTAAGGTTTCAATACCTGAAAAAAAGCTACCCACAGGAGCTTTAAAATCAATAATCGAGTTACACTTTTGTAAGGAAAATCACAGTCAGTGCTTTCAGTCTCCAAAAGCCCTTTTTGTTTCATGAAGGAGCATAAACTTAATACTTTTAGTAACCGTCATGTTGAAATGTGTTTTAATAAAACAGCCTTCATCTGAAGATGGCACCCAAAGAGTGAGCACTTAAAGAGCGCCTAATTTTGCATCCACGATTCAAGCAGACCCTCTTTTTTATTTCCTCCACCATCTTCAGAAGGTTTCAAGGTCTGAGGGAAACTTGCAGAGCGTTTTGGACGGACACATGCAGCAGAGAAAAAACAAGAAGAGACATGTTTGTGCCGCGGAGAGACGGAGAGAGAAGGAGGGAGAGGGATCGTGCACTCAGCTGAAACAACATCCAACAGAAAATCTTCTCCACCTTCTGAGGCTTAAAGTCTGCCAGCGCCTCTCTACCCCTCCTTCCTCCTCCTCCAGCCTCCACATAGAGACGCCTAATCATTCTCATTACACTCGGCGTCCATCTGCATCAACAGAGCTGCCTATTACTGTGTGTGTATATGTGCAGTAAACAGCTCTTTAGAGAGAGCTAATGAGCTCTTTTAAGTCTGTCCGCCGTGTGATTCTGCACGCGGGGTGTCAGAGCAAACTGCCCATTTTGGTAACGTCATAATTAAGCCGCGTGTGTGTTTGTGTGGAGATGCCGGCGCACAAACACACACAAAATCCGTGACGAGACGAATGAACGCGTGCCCTTTTTCAGTCTGTCTAGCATAAATAGACAGTGAAGACCTTGGAGAAACAACAAACTATCAAACTACGGCGTCAGATTTAGAACGAAAGTCCTGCTCATGCACCTTCACCACAGTGTAGGAGGAGGAAAAGTGTCAATAGGTGAGACCTGGTTCACCCATGTTACGCCATCATAGAAAAATATGTGTTGACTTGTGTGTCATCGACCTTTTTCTGACCACTAAAAGTAAAAATACTTAAAAATAAAAATACATCTTTTGATTTAAAATTTTGGATCATAATATTACTAATTTAGCTCGTGTAGCTTAACCCCTTAAAGCCTGTTGCATCATATTTGATACATACTTTTATGATACTTCTATCTAATCAATATGATTGACAAATTACTAAAAAAACATCTGAATACAATCACATGAATGATAAAAATGTCCTCAAGTGGATTATCAGTTGGCAAAAGCCCCTAATGTATAAGTGAGATGCAAAAAACAGAGATGTTAAATTTGATGGAAATTTTCATTTTTCTGGACTTCAGTAGAAAGTGAAATAAACATTTCACCTCCAAAAAATTTGAATTTTCTGGCTATAATTTGTGTTTTCAGGCTTTGAGGGTAAAATTAAGTTACAAAAGCAGAAAAAGTGGCAGAGGAGAGGCTTCATATCTCAGAAAATATGACCTACCTAAAAATAAGCATTCGGTGAATCTGTTCTGTCTTTCTAACAAAATGACACGAAATACAGTTGAAAAATAATAAATTGTTAAATTAGGTTGTGTTATGTTTGAAAAATTCTGCTCATGCATCTTCAACAAAGTGTAGGAGGAGGAAAAGCGGTGAAACACATTAATACTTATTGATTGATATCAGTTAAAAATACAAACAAGTGATAATCAGGAAAGAAACAAGAAAATAAAACAAGACAGTAGCTGAATCTGCAATTTTTTTAAGCCTCTCAGCTTACATGAGCGAAAAGGAGTAGGAAGAAGTATAAACTTACCTAATCCTACCCCCTTGAATCTTACTTTACATCCTAACTGAACTCAAAACACACTTCTTTACAAATGTTTTTACCACACCCTCCAAATAATCAGCAAGCACCTACTTTTCCTTACTTAGGTAAGACCTGTTTGACCCTTGTTTCATGAAAAATATGGCTTAAATTGTGTGTCAACTACCTTTTTCCCATCCCTAAAATAGACGATAACTAGCTTAAAAAATAATATTTGGATTTGGGATTTCATATCATACTCTTAAAGACCTTGCTCCTGCATCTTTAAGAAAGGTAACGGAGGAGAAAAAGTTGTGTGACACGTGAAAACTTCATTAGGTGATGCCTGTTTTATCCAGTTTGGATTAGTTGCTGAAAAATGTGACCTGGAATGTGTCAACAACCCCTTTTCCATGACAAAAAGGGACAGAAACTGGTGAAAATAAATCTTTTCTGCATTTCTACCCAACCATGAAGGGATAATGAAGAGCTAAAACTCCAAACAGCAAGTCAAACTGAGGTGATGAACTAGTTTTCAAGTCCTGCTCATGTGTCCTCAAACTTCTGCAGGTGAGGCTTGTTTTCTTGGAAAATATGACCTACTGTGGGTTAACTTTCTTTGTTCGATGTCAAAAAGAGCCACTAACTAGGTAAAATAAGCCTTATGTGTATCTTGGAAGAGTTATTTTCACAAATGTGGAAAACCGGCAGATCTCACACTGTTAACAAATCCTTAAAAATATCCTGGATCCACATCTGGCTTTGGATCACCACAGAAATCTAATGACTTCTTCTCTGTCATGACCAGTATGTCCTGAAAATTCCATCAAAATTCTTGGACAACTTTTTGAGTTATCCTGTTATGCTAACAAACGAACGCCAGCAAAAACATGACCTGGGTCATTTTGTTCTTTTCGATGTTGCATGAATAAACTGAACAACAAAATGATGGAGCCAGATTTTCAAACTGGGCTTTTGCATCTTTACTCAGGTGAACAAGAGTGAGAAAACAGGACTTAACTGTGGTTTTGGCTCATAGCTGATAATAAGATCTGTAGCAAACATGATGAAACCATGTTTTGTTCTTTGTGATCATCCTGAAGAGTAACTTAACTTTCATGATGTTTAAACCTCAATCAAAGAGAGTAAAACGCTATGTTTAAGCTAATATGAACAACACATGAGGTCTTGATTGATCATTTATTAAATGTCCTGACATTTTTGTAGCTTGTTAGCAGTTTGTCAGCAACTGTCCTTTTAAACCAACAACAATGCTTTAAAATCCAAAAGCAGGCAACATCAGATGTATTTCATTATTCCACATTAAACATTAAAGCCTAGTCTTTGTGATCAGTGTGGACCTGATTTCAGGCATTTATCTGGTACTGATATTCTAAATCCTGTGTACCTTCGGTCTTGGGAACCAGGAAGTGCTAAATGCTAACTCACTTCCTCATTTCTGGACTCATTCCTGCACCGCTCTATGAAGACCTTTAAAGAACGTCAAACTATCAAACTAAGGTGTCAAATTTGTTTAAAAGAGGGGACAGTAAGAGACGTGACTCGTGAAAACGTAATCAGAACACAAATGTTTTCACCAGGGTTGATACCAGTGATGAAAAGAGTCAATATCTAGCTTAAAAGAAATCTTCTTTAAACCTTTCCTGTTTTCTATCATGTTCAGACACTTAACATCACACAAAATCAACAAACTTCACAACAAAAGAGTCAAACTGGTTTCATATTCTTGTTCCTTGAAGTGGAATAAGAAGAGAAGAGAAAATGGTTTGACACGCAAACGTCATCAGCAGAGGCCTACTTCCACCAGCATTAACTACTGTTTTTATGACAAAAAGAGAAGTTAAAAAGCTAAAAGTTAATTTCTTGTGGTAAAACCATGTGTTTACTGTTTGGTAACCAGACCATACAGGGCTAAAAGGCTAGGGCTGGGCTATCTGGCATATATAATTCACAATATTTCAGCTGCTTTGAGGTGAAATATGTTGTTTTCCCTGCTCTATAAGAACTAAAAATGTATTGAGGTTTATCTTTATCTCTGAAAAACATATCATACAAGAGCTAAAATATGCAATAATAACATTCAAATTTAAATTCAGTTCATGACGCTTAAAGAAATAATGATGACATTTATATTTGCTGACTTTGAGCAAATTTTCACTGACTAACAACAGAGCAAAACTTTACAGAGTAAAAGTGATTAAAATACATTAAGACAAATACCCGTTTTTGTCTCAAGACCAAATCGGAGCTAAAATTATCGGTGTTTTCTCACACCACAGGGGAAATCTAACAGCCAGCGCTTCACATCCACATCAAATACACCAGAGGGCATTTTTAACCTCAAAATCACAGCAGAAAAAAACCTGAATATGCGCCAAATGCAGCCATTGTTTTAAGAGCGTGTTGGTGTGTATTCTCACGCGCATAGACCCTCGTGTGTGTTTGACAACCTCCGGACCACCTTGTTAATGAGTCCAGCACACTGTGACTGAGCCACAGGCTACGCTGTATTGGCACACGAGCTACAGCGAGAGTCAAATAATGTGATTAGGTCCTCCAAAAGGCAATTAATTATGAAATTAGTCATGAGCTTTTGTCTCTCTCACACAAGAACATGCACATGAACACACTTGAACCTGAATGTGGGTCAGGGCACCAAAGTATAGTTTACTCCAAAGAGGTGGGTTTGTGCCAAGTGCTGAGAGGAAAAGTCAGGCACAGAATACAGTTTGTCAGTTTTTGTTTAAGAAAATCAGGAAAAACAGGTCTAAATGTAGTGACCTATTTTACTACATTAGTGAAATACTATATAGAAAACTGTGCAAAAGAGCAGTGTCTTTAGTTTCTTTAACTTTCATTTGCTAATTTCTTTTTAAATCCAAACAAAACTGTCAGGAAACCAAAGTATAATTCACTTTCAGACCACATTTGATCAAAGAAGTAAAATGGTAAAAGTTGATCAAATGCTTTTATTTGTGATTGAAATAGAAAGTTTAACAAACAAACCACTATTCCTTGTTAGAAATAGTATTTCAGGGCTGTTATTTCATCGTCTAACATTTGATTTCATTAATTTAAAAAACCTGAGTTGTATTTTTCATTTTCTAATGTTTAATCAAAAGAAACTGTTCATTATAGTTTGATAGTTTGTTAACTGTAACATAAGAGAGAGACACGCACATGACAAGGGACTCCAAAAAATGTTGTCAAAATAAAACCCAAAGCCTGTTTTGTTGCTCTCTGAGAGAAAATAAAAAACACATTTTGTTTTACCTGCATATAGTCTTCTGTTTAGTCTTTCGATATCATCAAAACTCAAAAAAAGTCATTAGTCTTGCTTTGTGACATTTGTTCATACAAAGAAAAACAGCAGTCAGTGTACCAAAGTATATTTACAAATGGACCACATTTGATAAAAAAAACAGAAGCAGATTGTTTTTGATTTTTTTGTCCTTTTGAACTCCCAGAAAAAAGAAATGCAAGACGCTTTTTGACTTGACACATAAACAAAACAAAACAAAACAAAAAAACCCCATTAAATTCTGGAAAACAAATTTAAAAATAAAGGTTGATTTTGTTTAAAATGTCTAGCATGACCCAAAATTGGCCTTTAACCACATATAGATCACCACACATGGTGGGACAAAACTTGTCTCTTGCATAATTTGTGTGCAGACTGGTCTTTATGCATGGAAGTCCACCTTTGTCTTTAAGGTGCACACCTACGCATGTTGACACAAATATATGTAAATTTGGTAGGTTTCAAGTTAACCTGCAAATTAATGATGCACTTGCTGAAATTATAATCTAAAAATAAGAATTATGACTCCTCACAATTCAGTGGACGATTACCTTGCTACAAGGAAAGGTGCTTGGGCCATGATAAAATACACAGTTTTTTATAAAACCCAATAGAAATAGATATAATTCCATTACATTCACACTATTGTTTACTTTATTATAGTAATAGTTGTATATGTGGTAGTTATTATACAACAGAAGCTTTCATAGTCTGGGCTTTTATTTTGACATCATCACTTAAACTTCCTTGTCATGTGACCATCTTGTTTCATTTCTTTGATCAGTGCCATAAAAATCAAACCAAGAAAATTTACAAAGTGTTTACAATTCACAAGTGTTTTTCTTTAATTTTTTTCTGGACTTACTACAAAACAAACAAACAAAACTTTTATACCTTAGTTTTTTGTTAAATCTGAGAAAACTATGAAACATCACTACCTTTACCTTTGATCAGGTGCTGTCTAAAAGTAAATTATACTTTGGCACCCTGGCCAGTTTGTTTGCGAGTTAGAGGGGAAAAAAAGCAAAATAAACTATGAGAAAAATTAAAGACTCCCCTGTTCTTGACCTTTTCTGAGTTAAAACAACATCAGATGATTAAAAAAGACAATTTGTGCTAACAGATGAACCAAATTTTTCCTCAAAAGCAACAAAACTCTCCCCAAAGCAGGACTTTTTTAAAATCTCGGCACAAACCCACGTCTTTGAAGCCAACTGCATCCTACCATTACCACGACTGGGGCGACAAAAACAACAACAACAACGACGACGAGGAGAAGCGAGTAAACAGAGCGAGTTCAAAGTCTCGACGGCGAGCAGTGACCGGGAGAGATGAGCTGTCACTAACTCAAAGACGGAGAGGAGGGGAGGGGGGGACCGGCGTACGGATGACAGCTTTCGGAGCGGCGATATAAGGATATTTGACAAATGACAGCGCCTTTAAAAAAATCAAATATTCATTGTAATTCGCCACTTTTGACCCCGTGATAAGTTTTCGCGAAGCACGGACCATCAAAGTTTGAATGAGTGTCTTTGTGGAGCACGTTTTTTGACTTAGATCAGCTTCATTCTGGTATATACGTGTCAGAGCTTTAAAAATATTAGGCTTTTATTTAATGTGAATCTAAATTTAGAGCCCAGGGCATAAATCTCTTCGTAAATTCCAGTGGCGTATCACGGCCGCCCCTGCCTGCCTCTATCAGATCTTCCTTACAGCTGGATAAATTGACACTGTCTAAATTTCCTTTTACTAGACAGACTATTGAATGGGCGGGTTAAATGGGTAGGGCGCAGTTAAACAAATGCTCCGGATCAAGGAAATTGTGCGTGGCTTCTTTTGTCATTCAGGGAGGAAATTGAGAGATATTCGGCGGGGGCTCGGGAGCCCGCGAAACGCACGGCATTCATCTATAATGCACTCGGCCTGTCCGTCAGCTACTCCATTTCCTGTGACTAGCGCAGCGTGCCTAATCACCCGGCTCGACGCGGGGTTCCTTCCTCAAAGACACACTGAGCAAAAGCGCACACACTGGCGGGGATGAAGGCAGGACAAAATAGGACATGCTTAGACATCAGGGCCTGCTGAGGCAAGATGATTATTCTTACGTGGTGAATTAAACATCTGGAGGGACTTACACAACAGGGGGACACATCCGCCTTGTGGGTAAAAAATAATCACATAACAGGTTGTTTCCAGAAAGCAATGAATCATGTTGGAATAGAACAACAAAAATGCCCTTACATGATTTTGTATTGTGCTTAATTATACACTTATAGCTTACATGTAATGTCAAGAACTGCCTTAAGATGCTTAATGTGCTTTTAAAATGTGAATTATTTGTCAAAAACTTAATAATTTAGCCTTCACAAGTGTTTCAATCTCTAAAAAACAGGCTGAAAAGGCATTTGTGCAATCTATGACCTCTGTATTTCTCATTTATTAACAATAACATACACTAATGCTCCTAAAATCCCCCGCTAGTAACTTATCAGGATTCATTTAAACATGCCTTACGCAGAATAACACGTTAATTTTACTGGTTTTTACTTATAATCTCAAGCATGTGTCACCAGATTCAATAATCTATAATTAGATTATAAGATGTTACTGTTAAGTTTAAATACAAAATAAGACAAAAATAATACTCTTTTAAACATTTGTATGAGTTTTTATCAAGACTTGCCATTTATTGACGCAGGGAGGGGGAAGGGGATGGAAAAGTTTCTATGAAGCGTTAACTTTTTACACTTTTTTACTCTTTCTCAGCCGTATTTAAACCCCTAAGCGAGTCAATTCTGGTTATTGAAGCACTTAAGTGTTCCATAAATAAGGTTATCAAACTGTTGTAGTTAACAATGTATTAACGTAAAATAAAAAAACATTTCTAACAGCTTACTTAATGAGCATAGACTACTCGGGGCCTTTAAAGCTCCACTGGTACTTTCTGTACATCTAGATTCTGGCGCCCCCTGTGGACAAAACTGTACATCACGTTTCTGTTGATTTTACCTTGTATATAAAAGAAACGTCTTTCTACATTATGCAGTTCCTGTTACTGTATGACACCTACCCCCTGGCAGCAGTTTTATGCATAAAATTCCTTCCTATTAGAAAAAAATTAATGCTGTCCCTTGTTGTTTTGTTTTTTAAGTTTTAAGGCAAATCAGAATTAATTTTAGCCTTTTTGATTATCAATCAAAAACCACTTGTGGGACCTCTAAGTACTCGGGATGCACAGATGCATTATTATATTATAACCACTCATAACCTCATCACCTCTGCCTCTGCTTGTTAGTTTGTTTTTTTTTCACAGGATAACTCAAAAAGTTAAGAAAAGAATTTGATTACATTTTCAGGGAATGTTGGACATGGCACAAGAAAGAAGCGATAGGATTTTGGTGGCGATAATGTGGTTTTCCACATTTTTACAACAGCTCACCTGACAATATTGGAAATGCCGTGATGGAAGACTTCTATTACTAATAATGTTTGAAAGTGGTTCAAGTTTTTGTTGATTCAAAAATTATTCTGTCATAACATGATTATAATACTGATTAATTAACAATGTATTCATGATAATACATTTTTAACACATTCTGACCCCTACATGAGCACACTCTATGACTTTTAATAGAGCACTTGGTCTGTTTCATGTAAATAAATCCCTGAATTAGCTTTAAAAGTGTATAAAAACTATTACTTACACTGTTATAACAATAAAACATTAAATTATTTCTTGGGAGAGATTCAAAAGTTGAGTTACATATTGGTTCTACTGGTCTCATAGGTTGCTACATTACTGTTGCATATATTTAATTATTTATTACAATCCAAAGCACGAACTGACCACATGTATTTAGTGATTAAGGCCATTGATTAAAAGCTATAAAACCTTTACAAGTATTGATGTAAATGGTTAATTAAAGTCTGTGGTCTTCCTGGAAATCTCAAAGCCATTAACAATACCCGTATCAATAGTAATTATAATTTTTTTTAAGAGTTTGTTTAATGTTTTCTGGGATTTTTAACAGCATGTGGGGTATTTAGGGGCTTATGTTTAAGGTGATTGCTGAATATCTATGAATTGCTTATTAATTTATAATCTATTCCTGGTAGTGTTTCCACGTAGCTCACAGCCAGATAACAAAACTTGCAGAAGTTGGAGACACGGAGGCTGCTCCTTAACAGACTAACTTTGTGTACTTTTGCAGACAGGCGACAAAGTGAGACAAATACCCTCCTCCACTCGTGTCAATTAAACCTACAGCGTCCACACTGCAGTGTTTGTCAGGTGACAGCGGGAACGCTCGTACATCTCCATCGGCATTCCCTGCAAACACCTCCGCCTGCTGCTCCTGCTTCTTCGTTTCCACCTGAGGGGCATCAGCGGGATCTTCGAGAGCGGCCCCGAGGTTAACATGGGGCCACGTGCTATCAATACTCCTCTGACGCCCGGATCCATACCTGTGAACCAGCAGCACTTTGTTTACCTGTGTGTTCAGTAATTAAAATAGATTTCTGAGAGGAGGCCTAATCCTTTCAGAAATGACATCGATCCCAACGCGAGGGAGCTGTTACTTTTTTTTCCTGCCAGGAGGACGCGTTCCCTCCCTTTTCCTCTTTATTTTGATGGAAACTTTGGAAAGTCCTCGACATGAAGGACGTCATTTAGGGCCAAGCAGCAGAAGGGGGGGAGGGTGGCAGGTGGAGATAATAGAGAGGACGCCTCTAACCTCGACTGAAGCTGTCTGTCTTCGTAAATAAAATGAGATAATTATTGAGTGAACAACGCTATACGCCGACGACGCTCTCCTTCTTCCACCGGCGCAGTTGTAAATCTCAACAAACACGGTGCTTTTGGACATTAAGTGCTCGCTAAGCACAGTGGATGCATCATATTTCAAGAGCAGGCGTTGTGTGGGTGAGGAGCTGGGGGAAAATGGAGTGTAATGGTTATCCATTATCTTATACGGCAACGGCGGCGATGATCATTTTCAAGTGACTCATTTCTGGAAGTGCCTATCTATCGGCCACTTGGAAGGGAAGACTTTGATGGCTAATCCAAAACAACTATTCAGGGGTCATTTGCCGCCGCGGCGCAGAGACACTCGGCACAAGAGAAAACGCTCCAGCCTCCCTCATTATTCAAATACAATCCTCAGGAAGAGAGCCGCATCACAAACAGCGGAGTGGGCGATTACCTACACGGCGTACTCCGCTACAGAGTGGAAGCATTAACAAATGAATATATCACAATTCAAGTAAGAGATATTTGTCATGGGAATTAAATAGTGATACAGGAGCGTATTAACATATCAATGATCCCACTTGGTCGTCAAAAATATCGACTTTTATGTGATTCAGTGGTGTTATTTTGCCGTGCGGAGGTAAAAGTGTATTTTTAGAAGTGTGGGTGCGATGTTTGTTTGTGTGTGGTCCCGGCTCCACATGAATGGTTACTTAACACCACACTGATTCCCCCTCAGCAGTTAGAGAGAAACCAGCCGATGCTCAATGATGCATCGCCGCATTCGCCGCCGCCAGGATGTGTGTACGTGTGCGCATATGTGTGATCGACGCTGGCAAGCAGACAGACAGCCCAGGAGTGAGAGCCGGAGTGTCACCATCTGTGGATGCATTATGTCTGTCTGCGCCGGGCCTCGCGAGCGTGCGCAGGGAAGTGTCCGTGTGGGTGTGTGGGTGGTGTGGAAGTGAAAAGGGGTGGGTGGGGGGTGGGAGGGGGCATTCAGTCAGACGGTAAACTGGACCACAGCGCCGTAGTTTGCTTCTTCTGACAACAGCAGGCGGATTTGGTGCCAAAACTCGACTACACTGCAAAAACTTTGAATTTAAACAAGGATATGACTATTAAAAAACAGAGCTCAGCTTCAGTGCCTTCACATTTGAGCTAAATTTGACAAAATCTCCTAAACCGAACTCCAGTTATAGCACTGACAAGCAAAGGTTGATAATAAGACCCAAAGGCCTTGACCTTTAACCTATCAAAGGTATTAGACTCGAGTCAGAGAGGCTGTAAGTACAAAGTTTAAAAAATCTTTTCAAGCTTTCCCATGAGCTAAAGCCGCGATCACAAACTGATGAATTCAACAACTTTAGCCGAAATAGGGAAACATCAACCCGTGCTGAGCTGAGTCAGGACGTGCAGTCAGATCCAACACGCTTGTAATTGTCAGCAAAAGTTGACCTCTGCTTACTTTCACAACCCTCAGCCAAATGAACAGTGACCTGTGACCTCCAAAATCAAAACAGTTCGTCCTTGAGCTTAAGTAGACACGTGGACCAGGTCTAAGTTAAAGCACTCTTGAGATATCACATCACAAGATTGAGAGTAATGATCATGAAGCCTTATTTCCTTGACCTTTAGGCTACACATTTGAGTTAGTTTACCTTTAAATTGCAGAAAACATGCAAATTATGCACAATTACCCCGGACTGAAGTATCAAGCTGACAGGCTAAAGATGATCAGCCTCAAAGTCCTTGATCTCTGACCTTCAAAATGTAGCTTATCCTCAAGACATGGATGGTGTTCATGCAAAGTTTGATGACCAAAATCTCTCCAGGCGTTCTAGAGACATCCAGTTCATAAGCAACAGATGACCATGAGGCAAAATGAACATCGACCGATGACCACCAAAAACAAATTACATATTTCTTAAGCAAAATTGGATCTGTAAGCAATCTCAGGCAGTTTTCTTGGACTATTCTTGAAATCTCACATTTACATGTTTAAGGTGATCATGAGATCTTATTCCCTTGACCTTCAGTCTCCACATTTACATCAATTTACCTCTAAATTGAACGTTTTGCAGAATTATTTCGCTGGTTACAGGCATTTTTGTTCAGCTATCACATAAACAAACAAGATCATGTTTGCATGTTCTCCATGTGCATGCGTGGGTTTCCTCCAGACCCTCCAGCTCCTTCCCACAGATGAACACAGCATGCTTGTTAGGTTGAAGGTGACTGTAAATTGTCCTTAGGTTGGAGTATGACCATAAATGCTTGACAGGCTGACCCCAAAAGGGATCAGCGGTATAGTTCATCATTAGCTTGTGAACATGACAACCCCCAAAAGAAAAAAAAAAGAGTTTATCCTCAAGTCAGAATTGACATTTGTGTAAAGCTTGAAGAAAAACCTTCAAAGTATTCTTCTGAAATAAGAAAACAAGCAAAAGACAATCATGAGGTCTATGACCCTTAAAATTGAATCACTTTTATCTTCAGTCTTTGGTAGTATTTCTGCAAAGTTTGACAGAAATACCTCAAAGCATTCTTGAGACTTCACAATATCTAGGTTTGGAAGATCATGGGGCTCAATGATCTTGACTTTCAACCTCATCAAGTGAACTGTTCGGTCAGATAACAGTTTGTTAAGCATTTCAAAGATTCCAGAATAAGCTAAAGATGATGAGGCCAACTGTCCTTTGACCTCAACTCATTTCATTCTTAAGTCAGAGTGGACATTTATGTAATGTTCGAAGAAAATCCCTTAAAATGCCATCAGTTTATAGCACTAACAAGCATGGCATGAACATGAGACTCCACAACATTTGCCCTTCGACTCAAAAATCCAGTCAGTTCATCAGTGAATCTAAGGGAATACTTGAGTAATGTTTGAAGAATATCCCCAAAAATGTTACTGACTTATTGCACTCACAAGCAAGCAGTGCTCCCTAACCTTTGACCTATGACCTCCAAAATTAAATAGGTTTATCCATGAGTGAGAGTGCACATTTATGCAAAGTCCAAAGAAAATCCCTTAAACTGTTCTTGAGATATTGCTGATGCCGACAGAGGCTTGATAGAATAGTGACCTTTAAATCTGTCTTGTTCAAAATAGAGCCCAATATGGAGAAAGAAGACGATCTGTTTAAAAACGTCTCCTGAAAAGAGACAAATCCTCCCACTTGTTCTAATTAAGTATCTCAGTCTGTCATTGAGAAACTCGGCCTCATAAATAAAATCAGGATTTTGAGGCGTCTGCTGTGTTAAATGACTCGTTACGGAGAGTTTTTGCAGTGCACCGAACACTTGGCAAGCGAGCGAGATTAGAGTTCAACAGCAGTTGGTGGAGATTAACGCCCGCCGTGAGTCGCGCACGTGCGAGGGTGTGTGTGCACGTGTGTGTGCGTGCGCCTGTGGGGTGTGTGTGGATTACTGAAGAGGCCCTGGCTGGGATAACCTCTACCCCCAGCCTGTGAACTCGCAGGATCCTTCACCGTGCAATGTTTGAAGTGCGAAATCCTGCACACTTCATATGGATTCTGGCGAGATCTGCCAACTCACGCCTTCTCTCTCTGTGTCCCAATAAAAAGGAAAAACATGCCACTTTTTCTCAGGCTGTTTTTAAGCCTATTTTTGCTTTTATAACTTCTAAAGAATTAAAGTCTTAATGGTAAAGGTTAAAATCATGCTTTTATGCCATTAAAAGTGAAATCATTGCACAATAAATTGCCCTTTTCTCTGCAAACATCAGACCGGAAACAAACTTTGGAGTCATTTATCATAATGGCTCAGTGTGACAGCAGAGTATACAGGTTGTAGCAGCAGCTTACGGGTTAGGTGAAAGGGGAGAATGAGGACATGTCATTTAAGGTCATGGAGTTGGATCCAAACTTTAGCAAAAGCAGCTAAAAGCTCCAACTTGCCTCACTGAGGAATCAGGATGGAACAGCACACATGTAACCTGCTATACATCTGCTAATTCACCATTTGAACATCCATGTTATGTATATTTTAGAAGGAAATGCCATTTTAATTTGTATGTTGCTTATATTAAGAGAGCTAGGGTTTAGTTTTTGAGTTTCACTGCATTTTTGAATGAGTATATCTCAAACTGTCTAGAGGATATTCATTTTAACGACTTTAAGAATTGTCATCTCAGTCCCTTAAATTAGCTTGAAACAGCTAAGCTATACAAAAAACAACACAACTGTTCCTAACAACAAAAAATGTCCCATTAAAATCCATTAAAAATGCAAATTTTTTTATCCCGCATTTACCTAAACATAATTTAATGCTCACTTTTATGTTAAAATTTCATTTTGGACTACAAGCTTTCAAGTTTTGATTTTTATGCTTGTCCACCAGATGGTGCTATTTTTCGCATTCTTAGCATGTCACAAAATTTCACTTTTTACTGTCTTTTGCAAGGGTGCCTGCAATAACAATAATAATAATTATAATGCACCAGAATTAATGTTGGTAGCCAATCATTGACCCATCAAAGAGCCAAATAATAATGATTAAATTCCCCTTGAAATCTATTTAATGGATTTTCTTTTGCGTTATTTGATATAAAAGAGTGAAGCTGCAAGAACTAGAAGCCTTTAAAGGGTTAAAATCCCAAAAATATAATTCATTTTTGGTATGTTTATTTCAGGCTGAAGTAGTTTTTAAAGACTGAGATGTTCTAAGTGGAAAAAATATTAATATAAAAAATTAGTTAGTTTGTTAAAGAACTCTTCAGGGTGAAAAAAAGAAAGGTACACGCTGCTAATTTCCATTTTAACTTGCTTAATCAAGCATACAGTAACAAAGAAAATTCTGAGACTACTACCTAACCATTTAAAATAATGTCTTTAACATGGTAAGGACAGAAAGGGGCCGATTGTTTGCCATTTATTGTTATGTTTAGCATACTTCACAAAGAGCAGAATGAGGCTTTTGTCTTTGGGCTTTGGGTTTTTGTCCGTAAAACTAATATTTGGCATGTTTCGTGAAAGACAACACAAATACCTGCAGCTCCAGCTCCATACGCAACAAACAGCAATGCACTTTGTATTCTGACACCATCTATCAGAACCAGCATTAACTTCTTAAACAATTTGAGCAATTTTCACCACGGTTCCTTCCTTTGTCCACTGCAGATCAGGAACCCCCAACAGAGCTACAGTTTTGGAGATGCTCTGACCCGGTCGTCAAGTCATCAAATTTTGGCATTTGTCAACTTTGCTTAAGCCCTTTGGCTTGCCCGCTTTTTCTGCTTCGAACGACTTTGAGGACAAAATGTTCACTTGCTGCCTGATACATCCCACTAACAGGTGCCGTGATGAAGAGGTCATCAGTGTTTTTTACTTCATATGGGTCATATGGGTTTTATTGTTCATCAGAGTTCTCAATACAGAAGAAAAAAGCAGGCAGCAGAGGTAGTTGGAGCTCTGGAGTCTATATGTGGCTTGGAGAAAGTGTTTAAGACAAACACCCTAAGGTTGCTCATATCCAGGGTTAAGACAGGACTTCTTGAGGCTGCCCATTCGCCATTTCGTCATGTTTGTTAAGTATAAGAAAAGCTAGTATGGTGTTCATGTACCATTTAAATGTATTTGACATATCCTGGACAGGAAGGCTGCTTATTTGCTACTTGAGCTCCAATTTATTGTATATTTAAGAAAGGACGGTATGAGATTGGTTGTTCGCCATTTCAACTCAAATATTTGTTTGTTCTATGAGGCTACTTGAGGGCCATTTTAATTCCTATGTTTAGATTTGGTGATAAAGGATGAAATTTACCACTTAAAATGACACAGTTCATACAGTAAGTATAGAAGGGCTAAGAAATGAAGGCATGCAGCTGCTCATTTGCCATTTGAACTTATGTCTAATACTTACATATCGTGGTGATTCGCCAACTAAACGTGTACCTTTTGTCTTTTTGAGAAGGTATGGTACGGCAGTGGCTTCCATTCCCTGCTGCTATGCGGAGTCGCAGGGCGTCTTTAAATCCACTGTGGCTTGCATTATGCTGGAATTCACACAGGTTGTCTAAACAGTCAAACAGCGGATCAATACGCCCATCGATCGGTGGCATTGAGACTGAACTGGTCGTGTCGAGGGGGCAGGAGATTCTCACTAGAGCACTCCGCAGGCTCCGGGCTGGAGGACGCACCTACTAGCACACACACACTATAGATATATATGTGTTTGGACAGGCTGGACATAAGAAGTCTGATGTGGAATATATTGCAAATATTTGTGAACGCATGTGTATAGATTTACTCAACTTTCTCTGCCCACTCGGAGAGAAACCACAGGCCTCCTTGGGACACAAACTACCTCCACACAAACAGCATCGCGTATGAGCAGATTCAGGTCCTGTCTGTTCGAGTCAGAGCAGTCTGCCAGCAGTTTGTCTCAAAGTGAGGGCATCCAGTCAGCTCCAGCAGCTGAATATCAAGCTGGCTGCTGCCGCCGCGTCTCCCTGCGCTCAACTGACACAGTCGATAGCTCTGCATTATTCATGGGGACGGCGGGGGCCGATGAGATGGCCTCTCGCTGAGGGCTGGATTTCAACAGGGGCCCAAACTTTACAGGGGCTGGCGGACGCGTGACACCTTCAACAACTGCTTATCGTCAGCATAAAATGACAACGTGAGGCACAGAAAGGGCACTTGAAAGAAGGGAGGGGGCTTGAATAGATTTGTAAGCAAATTCAAAGGCAAGTTTTGACATAATAGCTTGAAGACGAGCCCTCATTCGCAAACAAGCCCTTGAGTCTTTTAAATAATTTTTTACAGAGCTAAAATAGCCCCAGAGTGAAAAATAAAGTAATAATATGACTCCCTTGTCAGCTCATCTTGTTTGCTATCAAGTCAATAAACACGGATCACAAAGTTAACATGAAAACCTGACGCGTCCCTTTGCGCTAATAAAAAGAAAACAAATCATAATTTCAAATGCTGCTCATCCGTGTTGGCTGATTTCCATTACACAGACTAAAGACATCAATTAGCTAAACCGTGGACGAAAAGAGAGAGAGAAAAAAACAAGAAAGGGAACATTTGGAGTGAATCAAACAAGACGCAAAAAGAGAACCAGAGGCGATATGAAAACGTCAGGCTGCTTGATATCAGATCTCCGAGGAGAAATTTGATGGGCACCGATGAGCAGAAGGCATCTCAGGAGAATTGGACAGAGGAGAGATTTAATGTGATCATAGGGGACGCTCATCTTTCAGGGAACGGGGTAATAATGAGCAATCAATAACGTCCTTAACAGAGTTAGAGCGAGCGGCTGACAGCAGATGTAAGGCTCCGGCTAACAGGCTACGTCTGATCTCACATTACTGCACCGGAGCTGCGTTTAACAGGCGTGTAGATGAACGCACACACGGGGCGTACAGTGATGGCATATGGACCCAGACTAACAAAGATATGGATACAGGTCAGGGTGTCAAAGTATAACCACTGCTGGACCAAATCTGATTAAAGCAAAAAGGGCAAAAACACATTGTTTGTGTTCTTTTTTAATGATTCAAAATAAAGGTCAAATTTTGCTTTTGTTTGTCATGTGACAACGAAATTAAAAAGATCACATCCAAATAAAAGTCCAAAAGAAATTGTGTTTATTGTATATTGTTGATACTTTTTCTGCTTACAACTATAACAACTTTCACCACCACTACTGCAACAGTTAGTACTAAAACAACTTTAACTGCTAATAATGCAAATGACAATATTATTTCTTCAATCAGTTCTAAAATAGTAGTAATAATACTTTGCTTATTTTGAGATTTATTGCCCCATATAAATGTCCGAAATGTGCCACAGTTAAAATAATGCTATTGGGATTTATAATAATAAAGCTCTGACTGCATATTTGCATTATTTTTGTCTGTTGTTATGTGTCTATATGTTCTAATCCTTTCCCTGCGGGTTTATTTTGATACTTTTACCTCCCAGTCATGTGATCACCCCTATCCATCCCTTGGTTCATGTCCATAATATCAATACAAGAATCATCAAAAACAAAGCTTAAGGTTTATTTTGGCATCGGATTTCCTGTCTTGTTTTGAACCAAATACCACAGAAGAAAAATATCTCTGCATTCATTTTTCCTTTAAGTGTTTGGTTTAAGTCAGATGTGGTCCTAAAGTAAATTATACTTTGGCACCCTGACGAAGGCAGCACTCTGCCCTGGTAAATTATTCATAAAATACTTATTTGAAATGCTGCTACAAACGCCACCACAACTACATCAACCTCTAAAAAACTACTTCCTCATTCACTACTACTACTTTTCCATCATATTTAATAAGATAATAGCAATATAATCAACTTAATTGTTATAAATTAGCCAAAATCAAAGAATATGAATAACTGCTGCATTACACAGTTGATCCAAAATAATTCTCCCAGGAGTCCCCAAGTTGAACCTGATCACAGTTTTGCCCCAGGACCCACACAAAAAGGAATTTACTGTGGCCTAATATTAGCATGGAAAAACCCAGATGAACGGCCCTACATGCACACAAAATACCTGGAAGGAAAGTATGGAGCTGGTGTTGTACCAATGGTTTAGTTATTTAACCCATCAAATCGCTGTCAACCTATCCCATGGTTGGGGAAAAGGGGCAATGTATTTAGATTTTACAACTTGATTCAAATTGTGTTTTAATTACATTTTTTTTTATGTCAGTCCCTCTATCTATCTAGCTATGCACCCAGGGCAATTTTAACATTATTAATTCATTGTCATCAGGCGACTATTCCTTCATAATTTATTACCACTAAATAAAAACAACATATTAAAATGTCCCAGCTCTGTTCTGAAATAGCCTATTCTGTAAATTATTTTCCCCAAACGCGACGATAAAAGAAAAAAACACTTCACGGGTAAATTTGGAGTTCCTTCTCTTGTTTTTATTTCCTGTTTTATGATTCAAAGAATGACCAGACCCTGTCAGGACAGTAAGACAGACAGAGTTTATAGTACAGGTAGACTGTCTGAATTAGTGCTGCTGCCATCACAACGACAACTATGCCCACATGACTACTTCAACAACTGCTACCAATAATAAAATATAAAATTATAAAAAGCAAAGTTCAACTTTTGTTTTAAAATTATTTTTTTAATTTGTCTTCAACAAAAACTGAGGAATAAAAAGACACTCTGTGCTTTCTGAATTAGATGTAAACAAAACAAACCAGATCACTACCCATTCCAGCCTTTTCTCTTTAATTAAAAGAAACCCCTCATTAAATTATACTTTGGTACCCTGACCCTTAAACACACACCTCCTCTCGTCTCTGTTTGCCTCTCACTCAGACCATCTCTCTTTACACACACTCTCCTCAGGTGACACACACCATCCCATCGTGTCATTGTCTATCGATCAATAGCTGTAATCACATTCACAGGCGATGAACACGCCACGGTACGCTCTGTGTGCTGTGAACACAAGCCTTTCAGCTCATTCGACGGCTGCTGATTTCACACGCTGAAAATGACAACCACCGCTGGCAGATTCTATCAGCCGTGGCTCGCGGGGTAATAAAAAAACATGCAGTATTTACTTATGAAGTAAATAAAGCTGTGTACTCTGCCTGCTGCTGTCGGAGCCACTTAGGCTCAGATAGCATCGAGACGCAGGGTCTCAGGCTGGAAAGTTGCTCACAATTTGTCCAATTCAAATTATTGACGGCAATAAGATGACACTCTGCGGCTGGAAACCAACAATTTTAATAGTTTAATCATAAACATTATCATATGTGCTCTTTTCTAAATCTGTCAAGAAACGTTCTAGCTAGAAAACCTTTTAGTGGTTACTTTTTGTTCACCCTACCATAACAAAACAACCGAAATAATGTAATGTAACAGGTAAATAACCTGTTCAATTCAATATTCCTCTGAGCATTTGCATAAAACAACCCATTTATGCTGTTTCCTCTTAGCTAACACTTCAGGAAATAAACAAACCCTGTTACTTGTAAGCAAAAAATCTGTCAACTAGCTAAGCATCACTACTAAAAGGGTGTTACCAAATTTTAACAATGATAAGGAAAAAAGATAAATTAATAACAAATTTTAAGGCTTTTGTTTACTTCCCAGTCATTTGCTTACTTACAAAAACTGCTGCATATCTTTTTTTTGCTAAGCTAACTTTTAAAGAATTAGCAAGCTGAACTGCGAACGTACTACCACTTAAAATGGAGGTTCTTCTTTGTTTAAAATTCAAGCTATCGATACAACACAAGAATAACTAACATGTAATAGCTTGGTTTACTTTATTGTCACTCTGGCGACTTGAAGGGACTGGTACCAGCTAAATTTTTATTGCCGCTAATTGACTGACAGAGCTAGCGAGGTTCTTTTCTAACTCTATTTAACCCTTCTAAATTCAAGCTACTGTTATAACAAAAAGGATTAACTATCAGCTTTTTTAAGGCCTGTTTAGCTTCTCAGTCTCTGTAGAGAAGCTAAAATGCTAACTGACTTTTGCGCTTCAGGGCTCATTACTGAACAGCTCTGTGATGGCCTGTTTTAATCTGCTATCTCTCTGACCCCTTTGGCAGGTTTCAGTCTTGCTAATGTATGGCTAAGAGAACTAGCCAAGGTCATTAAAAATAGATACATAAAATAATAAAATAACATTGGGGAAAAACACTTTTTACAGCTATGTTTATGTCCTGTTTCTCAGCTGTTGTAGGTATTTCTTCTCTTAGCTAACAAATTCCCTAGCAAGCTCTGCTAATTTTGAGCCAAAAAGTACAACAACACTGCATCATCAACTCTCGTCTACAAAAAAAAAGGTCTATTCTTATCGAAAAGTAACCGTTTTACGATGACAAACAGGAAATTATCAGCCAGCTAAACACCAGTTTTGATGCACTTTCCCTCAGACCTGTAGTAGGAAGTGGCATCCATGTTGGCTAGCATTTTGTCAGCTCACGTAAAGGTAAAGATCAAAAAGCACGGCTAAAGCTTTGAATAACTGGACAAATCAAATGCAAAAGTAATGCAAGGCATAACTGAACAAGCAACAACAAAAACGTAGAAATAATAATCAAGGCTGTTTGCTAATTTGTCCTTATTCCAACTTATTAGTATTTTTTTTAAATAAATCTACAAGTCTGCTACACTTCACCCCATTATTAGGATTCTTCTTTGTCTTTTTAAGGCCTTGGTTCCCAACCTGGGGTCTGAGCCTCCTCAGGGGGAGAGCCAGAGAGTCGAGGGGGGCCCTGAGGCTCAGTGGTCAAAATCTGGTAAATATAAAAGTCTAAGACAATGCTAAAACAGTAAGGGGATACTTTCTTTAAAGGTAGTTCGCACTTGAATGTGTATGTTTGTTAAATGTATCTAACAATTAAAATTGGTGTTTATTCTGCACTGATTTTTTTGTGTGGGGGGCTGGACTCCTCTCAGGTAAAACTAGAAGGAGCTCAAGGAAAAAGGTTTGGGAATCCCTGATTTAAGGCTCACTAATGAATAAAAAAAAATGTTAATCCAAGCCTTTAAACACCTTTACAAGCCCAATAATACCCAAATTGCATTCTAAAGGACAGAGATGCTGATTAATTTCAATCTTCTGACCAATAAATCGACTCATTCCTGCTCTTCCAATGAACATTTCTCAGATTCTCACAAAAGGCAGGCAGCCATTGCATGTCAAGTCACAAAAACAGTTCTTTGTTCTGATGTCGGCTCCAGTAACAAAAAACTACATTCAACTGATACACTACAGAACTCGCAAAATGTCATATACTTGATAATAATCTGGACATTCAAGTCAGTGCTGAACAAAAATGTTCTTAATCATTACTAAAAAGTCACAGAGAAAGTCCCTTTTACATCTTGAGGTGTGAAATACATATACGGTATGTCCTTGAACCTTCTTAAATCAAATCCCTGCCAATGAAATAATCTTTGACAAAGCATGCAGCGTGACAATGGATTTCTTTTTGTTCGGTTAAATTGTACTACAGCAACAATAATGGATGCTATTAGCAGTAACTATAACACATCCTTCTAGGAGATGATTGTGTAGATTCCTATTCAATCCCATTAAAGCTGTGAAGCAAACAGAAAATGAGATATTTAATACCTCTTTTCTCGCTCTTCTGCATTTTCCCTCCAGTTCTGCCTGATCTGGAGTGAGAAAGACCAGGACCTTGATAGCAGCGTAGCCGTGTGTGTTTGTGTGCACGCTGGCAACTTAATGCACTTTCACATATTGTTGGCACAATATTTCTCACAGAGGCAGCAGTTAGAAAGTCTTGTTTTCACTCTTACTAAATAAATAATTACAGGTTTATTACTGTGGGGCGCCGCTGCTGCCCTGAGGCAAACGCAGGATTCGTGCTTGTTTGTCATCTTGAGACCAAAGAAGTGAATCTTCAAGGGCGGATCATCACAAATCAATATTTTTTTATCTTTAGAGAGATTAATCCAAACTACTGTGGTACCATTTTAGTGCTGTGTCCTAAATCCCTCTTTACACTTAACAATGCAAAATATACAATATCAGCCATTTTACAGAAATGTCCAAGCACTTTTACACTCTACAATGTGGGTTCATTGAATCCCACAATAAGCAGAGTACCATCACTGTACCATCACCACTGTATATTGTGGTACTGTGTCCAAAGTCACCCACTTCAAAACATACAGCACAATATTTATGGTATGGTCCAAATTCTGAATAAACACCATCATGCTGTGCACTCTCAGCTCATTGTACCCTACAAAAAATTTGGGTACCATCAAAATATCACATTACCATTTTACTTGCTACATCTGAAGTCACCTATTTCCCAATACATAGTACACTATTTATTATATTCGCCATTTTGTACTACTGTCCAAATTCTTGATGAGTACTATTATACCCTATTTTGTGGGCTCATTGTATTTCACACTGGATAGTCAAAGCAGGGTACCATCATCAAGCATAGTACCGTTTAACTTGAGTCCAAAGTCACCCACAGCATAATCAAGTGCAAACTATTTGTGGTATTCGCCATTTTCTAGCACAGTCCAAAATCTGAATGAGCGCAAACGTGCCCTGCATTGTTGGCTTACTGTAGTGTTATCATCAAATACTGTGATACCATTTCTCAGTCTGTCAAAAGTTGACCACAACCCAGCATTTCAAGCACTATCTTCAGTAGCCACCATTTTGTAGGACTGTCCAAATTCTGAATGAGCTTCGTCAAACCCTTAATTGTGGGCTAATTGTATCCCACATCGTTAAAGTAGGATGCTGTACCATTTTACTTGCCTTGACCCAAAGTCACCTGCTACAAAATATACAGTGCACTATTTATGGTACTTGCTATTAACTAGTATGGTCCAAATATGAATGAGCACCATTACAACTTTACTAGTGGGCTAACTGTATCCCCACAATGCATTTGAAAAGTGGTACACTGTATGAGCAATATTTTCCAATCCTGCATTGTGGTACCATTTCACTACAGAAGAGGACTACAACTGGTGGTGGCAACAAAACAAGAAACACCCACCATCATGCAATGGGCACTGTTTTATTGCAGTGTCTCTGTCACCCAGTTTTAAGAGTAGGACCACACCACTTGGGTCCACTCGAGAGCAATCGTGATATGAAGTGAGTTCCCTGGCACACACGCAACCCCCACAGACAGGAAAGTATTGCACTCCTTCTGAGAAGCTCAAGGCATTTTCATGTTGTTCGTATCAGACAGAGGAAGCAACTCAATTAAAGGCTCACTGGCTCTAGAGTGAGGCTTTATGCTTAAGGAGGGGTTGGTGTAGGGGTGTAACATTGCAGTCAAAACTGTTAGTAAGACTATCACACCCTATAGTAGTGATCAACTGGCAGCCCGGGGGCCACATCAGGTCCCACAAAGCCTCCCAGGTAGTCACCAGAGTATTATCACATTTTGAAAATGTGAGATAGAAAATATGTTGTGGTTTTGAGGGTATCTCTTTGTTTGCTCCGACAAAAAATAACACATCATCATGCATTGCAGTATAAGGCTTTTGTGAGTATTAACCCTCAAGTTAAAATGGTCATCTCTTAAATTAAAGCTGTGATCGTTACTGATCCCTGCATGATGATGTTGCAGATTTTAACTGCTTTGACGTCATTACTAGCATCAGAGCTGTAAAACTTTTAATAAATGTGCCTTTAAATTTAAGATACAGTCCCTACATGACGGGTAGTGAATGAGTGAACAACTACTGCCGTCATAGTCTGCGTAAACCTTGGTGCCCTTTCTATAAATCAATACAAAAACTGTTCTAAAAGAAAGAATAGGAACAGGATAGATGAACTTCTTCTTGTCTGTACAGTAGATAGAGATATAATCAGGTGGGTAGGTGTTAAGGACAGAGAAAAGGAGAAGAGAAAAGAGAGTGTTTATTGAAGAGATGAGCTGTGACATAAGATAAAGAGTGACTCTGCTGTCCTGTAGGAAGATGAATGTCACTCCACCACCGAGGTCCCAGGAGGGAGATGAGTCAAAGCTAAGGAACGAGGGGCCGCCCGGACTGCCCTAAATCCAGTCCTTCATATTTGAGGGTTTTTTTGGGTGCTTGTCACGAAATGATAACTTTTTGTGAAAAGAAACCTTTGGGGATGTCTTTTTTCATGCCAACTTAGCCTCCCTGCTCTTGACAGATCAGGATTATTTATAGTCCTTTACTGCACTAATATTATTGCTTTGGATTTCGTAATAACAGTGAAATGTTGCTTAAATTTGGCTGAATATCACAACAACTAGAAAAGCACTCAGAGAGCGCAGACCTCCGCCAAGCAGCTTCGGTCCACTTTGGCGAAAATGGTCCTATCTGGCAATGTTAAAGAATCCTTTAAAAAATTCCTGGATCCAGACGGTGGTCTGGATCACCCCCAAAATTTAATCAGTTCTTCCATATCCGACAATTTCTGAAAATTTCATCCAATTCCGTTCAGAACTTTTCAAGTTATTTTGAACACAAACAAACAGACAGACAGACAGACAGACAGATAAATGCCGGCAAAAACATAACCTCTTGGCGGAGGTAATAAGAAAGCTAACGCTGCACTCACTGACAATATCAAGCAGAGTGTGGCTAACTTTAGGATTTTAGCACCACTAGCCTCGGGTCCTCTGAACAGCTTGATGTTCAAACAATGCTATTACTCAAATCCTGTTGTGTATTTCTGAATCCAGAATGAAGACAGCAGCTACGGCCCCAACTAGTGGTGGGAGGCTATATCACACATCATTTTACAGGCTCTGGTCCTCCTGACAAAGAGCAGTGTGAAAGAAATCCAAACCAAGAGAAAAATGAAACAATAGGGCAGCCTAACCCCTAAACCGAATCAAGTCGCCAAACTTTAGGTCTAGAAGTGACATATTTGAGGACACATTTTATAAAAGATGAAGCTAGCAACAGAGGGAGGGGAGGGGGTTTAATCCTGTTTGGGGGTTTGTAGACAGGTCATGGCTGCATGTGACTGTATAAATAACATTAAAAAGTAAAATATTACAATTTAATTTACAAAAGACAGAAGTGTCCCATCAGCACAAACCTCCACCAAGGCATTTTCAACATTGTTGAGCAAGTTATTGTCAAAAATATGGAAAATTGCCTAATCTAACAATGTCAACAAATCTTAAAAAAAATGTCTGGACACACATCCAGACTCGGATCACCACCAAAATAAAATATTTCTTTATTTTACAATGGCTCCATGAGTATGTCATCAAAATCTGTTGAGAACTTACTGAGATATCAACAAAAATGTTGAGAACTTTCCTATATCCCAATGTTTACAAATTCTTTATAAAAACCTTTGACATCCTGATTAAGATCAACAGCAAAGCATAGTCATGTCTTTCTTATACTATGTCCAAAATTCCATGAAAATATAATCAAAATCTATTGAGAACTTCTTGAGTAATTGGCGAGAAAACGGAAAACTGCATTATCTCACAATGTTAACAAATCCTTAAAACAAATTTCTAGATCCACACCTGGATTTGGATAACCTCCAAAATGTAATCTTTTCTTTCTTGTGCCGTCACCACTATTCCCTAAAAATGTCAACAAAATCCATTGAGAGCTGTTTAAGTAATTGTTAAAAATGTAGAAAATTTTGCAATGTTAACAAATATCTGAAAAAAAAACCCTCCTGGATCTGCATCCGGATTTGGATCACCACTAAAATCACATCACATCTCTCTTGCGCCATGACCAATATTTCCTAAAAATTTCATGGAAATCTGTAAAGAACTTATTTAGTTATTGTCAAAAATGTTCCCTCTGTGATTTACTTTATCGCCTGACCTTCCAGGGGATCAGGACCGCTACCTTGAAAAACCGACTCAGAACAATCAAATCAGTTGCAGATTATTTGGAAATGCTGATATTGTATGATTTCAGTAATAAAATGAGGACTTAATAATTCTGAAACTTAAGTTAAAGAGATGCTGCAAATAATAAATCATTGAAAGTCCTGTAAAATCCTGGAGGGACTGTCGAACAAAACGCTGGTGATCCCTTCTGTCCTTGAGACATTAGCCATTCATTCATTTTCTTGAACACTTGAAGCATCAACTTGTCTGCAAACACAGACTCAAAGACTTCCTGCATGCCACTGCATTGACCAGACATTTTTGTAAACAGTATCATGTTGTTGCAGATGCTCCAGCCCCTTGTCAACAACTTGTACTAACAGCTGACCAGATGTGTCCGAGGGGTTGCGGCGTCTCCTAGCAACAGAAAAATGTTCTGGCCCTATGGGTGAATCAGAAACCACACCACATACATCCATACTGTTCAGGTTTTTTCTGTCAGATGATGCTCCGATTCAACTTCACTCAAAAACCCACGATGATCCACCCCCCCCCCCCACTCCACACCTCCTTATACGTCTTAATCACGGATCACGGCTTTAGCGCTGCTGTTCATCAGGTTGTTAGTTGCGCTGAAAAGCTCTCAGACGTGGGCCTCTTATCTTATCAGTCAACAGCGGCAGGAAATGAGACACACAACAGCGATACTGCCAACATCTGTCAAGACACTCCGGCTCAATTACCATACTGTAGCAGAAAGACTCGCACTGAACGGGGGACTCGGAGCGTGGCGTTCAAGCGGATAAATTGAATTGCTGACGTTATACAAGCTTAGTCGTTAGTCACGTCTATATATGGGGGAGAAGAAGCGCCGTGGGACGAGAGGACGGAGGTGGTGATTTATTTTGGAGTGAGAGACACTGATCTAAACTTCCATGAGAACTTCAAGCACTTTTCAAATGGGTCAGACTTTCACACCACGTTTACACACTGATGGTTGAAATGACGGCCCGAGTGCTGTTCTACTGTCTACTAAAGCTACAAGATTGTAGGCTTTTAACTCTCTTTCTACAAACCCTAACTCCAAAGAAGATGGGATATTGTAAATAAAAAGAACACAATGACTTGCAAATTTTAACCTACACTCAGTTGAATACACTACAAAGATATTTAATGTTCAAGATGATAAACTTTATTGTTCCTTTTTTAATTTGGAAAACTCACTTTGAATTTGATGCCAAAAACATGTTCCAAAAAAGTTGGGACAGGGGCATTTTTACCACTGAGTTATATCTTTACATCCATTCCTTTTGGGACACTAATTGTTGAAGCTTTGTGGGTGAAATTCTTTCCTATTCTTGCTTGATATACAGCTTCAGTCCTTGAATGGGAGACAGGTCTGGACTGCAGGCAGGACAGTCTAGTTCCTGCACTCTTCTATACTATGAAGCAACGCGGTTGTAACACTGGCAGAATGTTGCTTGGCATTGTCTTGCTGAAATACGCAGCGATGTCCCTAAAGACGTTGCTTGGATGGCAGCACATGTTGCTCTAAAACCTCTATGTACCTTCCAGCATGAATAGTGTCTAAACAGATGTGCAAGTTACCCATGCCATGGGCACTAACACACCCCCATACCATCACAGATGCCTGGCTTTGAACTTGAATAATCTGGATGGTCCTTTTGCTCTTTACCTAGGAGGACAAGACTTACACTTGTAGAATAAGAAACAAACTGTATTAAGTGACAATGGTTTTCCAAATATTCCTGAACCCACATGGTGATATTCTTTACAAAATGATGTTGGTTTGGTAAATGGACTTGAGCTTACATACGGGTTTTCTAGTCTTAGACTACTCAAAGCTGCTTTACACTGCATGTCGCCTCTACACTTTCACACCCATTTGCTCTCACAGTCACTCACTGATGGTTCAGAGTTTCTATTAAAGTAATCAATCAGTATTAACTTACACATCTGCATTTCATACCCATCTACACACCAGGAGCAACCTGGGGTTAAGTGTTTTGCCCATCAACATGCGTCCTTGGGCAAGTCACTATCAGCGCACTTTCAGACAAGCACAGTGCCATCTGAGGGATCGAAGGTCAGGGGCTTTTAATGTTAGTTTTCAGCCTTTCTGTTCACATGCAGACATTTCTCTGGATTCTCTGAATCTTTTGATGATATTATGGACTATTGATGACACAAACTTCCTTCCATCCTTGTTTGTGAATGTCTGAGTCTTTTGGGGATGCTTTATACCCAGTAATGACACTCCCCTGTCTCCAGCTGACCTGTGTACTTGTAGAATTTTCAGCATTCCTGAACTATCCAAGTCTTGTTTCCCCTGTCCCAGCATTTTTTGGAACATGCTGAAATTGAGTGAACATTAGCAAAAGAATAATGATGTTTACCAGCTTGAACATTGAACATCGGTGTCCCTACTTCATTGGGACTGGGGTTTGTTTGTGTGGACTGGACTCTGTTTTTTGGCTGAAATAGCGGTCCCTTGGTTTAGTTTCTCTTTAGAACTGCATTTTCTTTGAGTCACGAATTTGCGTGTTTCTGATGCAGCTTCATTTCATCACTGCGCCCATTTGCCGCTTGTGTCTGCAGATAGAAAAAGGAAGAACAGAGCGCTGAAAAGAGAAATAAAGAGGACAGGAGGAGGCAGAAACAGAATGGGAAAGAGATACACAGTGAGAGAAACAAAGAGAGACAAACATAGAGGGAGAAAAAGAGAAATGGAGGGAGCGATAGGGAGGGATGTGTGTACTGCATCCCAAGGGATCACTTACTCAGTATAGACACACAGTACTGGAGGACAGAGCACAGCGAAGGTTCATTGGCCAAAATCTCTCCCTCTTTATACACACACATCCGCACACACAACCCCTCCGAGCAATATTCCTGTAAGCACTCGTCCGCCGAGGATAACCGCATTGACTGAAGTGGAGTCAATGTAAGAGGACGAGAGAATGAGGAGAGGGGGAAAAAATAAAACGGAGGGATCAGGAGGAAAGCAGGAGGAGGAGGAGGAGGAGTGTCCACCTGGCTGGTGTCCAGGGGAATTAAACAGTCTGTTTACCGCTCTCAGCGCCTCAGCAGCGCCATGTTAGCCTAATGGCACGGACATGAAGCCAATTGATTTGTGGACCAATAGACCTGTCCCACAGCACAGGCAGATTACCTAGATCACTGGCTCTGCATCGAGTACACATCGCTTCTCATTCGTGCCCCACAGGCAGGGGGGATGTGAACGGGGTTTAATTCTGTGTGTGAGCGTGGCGCTGCGTCGGGAAGCCGACTGTGTCCCCAAGATTACAATGAAAACAAGGCAGCCAGCTGTCAGGAGTATACAGCCACGTCTGACTCATGGTAGAGGCTGATGATGAGTCTACAGTTCAATAGAGGGTGCTGATTATTCAAAATGTCAACAAGGTCATTAGGTCAAGACTTTGCTTCTGGACAAAACTCATTTTTTAAAATGTGAAAAGTCATCAAACCGATCATCCAAGTTTTTGACATCATTCCAAGAAAATTTCTCATTTTATAATGTCCAGAACTTAGCCTGGCACCAGATATCTGTATTAATTTTAATTAATCAATTTAATCAATGCTAAAAAGTAATCACAGGAGCTTTAAAAGAAAAAAAAACATATCATCCTGACTTTTTCAACAGACAAATGGATTTCTACAAGGGAATCTTAGCCATAGGAACATTAAAAAAAAAAAAAATTAAACACCCTACCATATTTGCTTTGTCTGACAACTACCCCGAAAAAGAAAAAAAACTTCATCAAAACAGCAAGTCTTATGGTGAAGCCTGAACTGCCATTTTAGCTTGAAAAAGGGGCATCTCTTTTAATTCCAGTCTGTTTCATTGTCATTTAAAAGCTTTTAAAACTTTTTAAGCCTTAGCTTTCTAAAATCAAATCAAAGAGATGTATGAAAGCCTAAGTGGCCTCGTTTCGCTAAGTCTTCTCAAAGTGTAGCTAGACTAGCCTATTTAGGAAATGGCCTGGTCTCTGGAGCCTAGTCTAGCCTAGTGGGAGAGTATATTCACAGTTACTAATGTTCAAAAGAGTATTCTTGATGTGCTTGAGACGCTCTGACTAGCCTATTTAGGAAATGGCCTGGTCTCTGGAGCCTAGTCTAGCCTAGTGGGAGAGTATATTCACAGTTACTAATGTTCAAAAGAGTATTCTTGATGTGCTTGAGACGCTCTGATAGAGCTTCTGCCCCTTTAAGGCTCCGTCCCCACACGGGCCATGTCAGATTTACAGGTCAACTCTGTGGTAACGGACTTTGTCAGCAACTCTGCATTCATTCTCACATCTACCCTCTGCATTTGATGTGCTACCACAAGACAATGGGCTTAAACTGATGACAGAACAATAATATGACATCACACTGGTAGGTCTATTTGGAGGGGCTGGGGAAACGAGACATTTCAGGCCGCTGGAGGTGCCATAAAAAGTGGGAGAGGGAGAAGTTCTGATGCTGCAGTCTTCTATCTTGTTCATAGAAGTGCAAAAAAGCTCTTAGTCTATCTTGGTAAAATATAGCCTGGTCAAGCCAAATCAAAGTTAAGCCCTGTTAAACTTTAATGTAGCCCTTAAAATGTTCCCTAGTTAAGCTCGCCCACTTAAAATATAACCTTGCCTTATAAAAATGGAGTCCTGTCTACTTCTATGAGGCCTGGTCTAGACAAACCTTCCTAGAATATACACTCATCTACTAAAATGCAGCCTTGCAAATCTCACTTTAACTATAGTCCAGTCAACCTCAAACTTAACCTTGTCTATATAGACCTTAGCCTAGCTTAGCCTTCTTAACATGTATCCTGTGCTCCATCTCAAATGCAACTTTGTCAAGTCCGCTTAAAATGAAGACTAACCCACTTAAAATGTATCCCTGTCCACCCTACTCAAATCCTAGCCTCGTCTGGCTAACTTAGACCGTAGACTGGGCTTACTTAAAATGTAATATGCTGGGCTAGCACCCTTAAAATATTGCCTAGTCTGCTCTGCTTAAAAGTAGCCAGGTGTAGCCTGGTGCAGCTTAAATATAGACATGGTTTCATTCACTTTGTTGGCTTCAAGCAATATTAAGTTGCATAACACCAAAAACAGAATAAATCTGGTGTTAAAACATGTTCGAGGGGAGTTGGATGAGTAATATCTCCCCAGAAGGATAAATCTGCTCCGTGTGCGGTTCCCATTTGGAGCATTAACAGCACATATTGTTCCAAATTGAATGTTACACCGAATAAAAAAAACCTTGCTGCAGGACAATAAAGAGACCACACACACTTGAAACTACAGTTGTCGGCGTGTTCGGCTGAGGAGTGAGAATAATTCGGCATTCTCCACAGTTTTCACTCATGTCAGTGTCCGAGTTGATAAGCATGGAAATCCATTTATCTACAAAGGAACTGTATGGGCTATATTGGACAATGTCTCTTTCATGGTCCCTTGCAGGCCCTTTTTTTCGTCCACAAAGCCACCCAACTGACTCCAGCACGTCTGTAATAGGCCACATTCATTTGATATACACACATCAAGGGAGAGATTGGTTTCAAGAGCTGGTTCAGGGGAGTGGAATATGCTTTGGACTTAATAGAACAAAAGATGCGAGGCAGATGCAGTTAGAGGGAAATAAAATATACAGTGGACCCCCTGCAGAGCTGGACATGACCACCAAACATGTCCGCTGGCGTGAATGCACGGACGGGAAAACCATATGGAGACGCAGCAAGCTCACTGTCATCACCATTCAGCCGAGTTGACAGCGTGGCGGGCAAGAGGACGTATATCCAGAATTAGGCCTCGGAGGACGACAAGGAAGAAGGAGGGGGATGAGGAGGAGGAGCCGTCAGATTACAGATTAGAAGGTGGGGAAGCGGTGGGATTAAACATGCCGCCGAGATGCTAGCCCGACTAATGCTCGGCCGAGGGTGGCGTCAAATTTAGTCCTGTGGATTATACTGTCGTTTGCAACACTGGGGGACATGTTTGAAAGAAGAGGCTACTGAAACCTGGGAACTGGAGGCCCCTGGGAAAGAGTAATACGAGGCCCCCTCCCCTTTATAAAGTGTGCACCAAATATAAAAGATGAAGTTCAAGCTGAGCATCAGAACAGTCAAGGCAGGTGATTTAAGTTGCTTTTAAAGTGGTGAAAAACGCTGATCTATGCGAATTCTCACACACAACCATCTATAGGGCCTACATAGGGTGTTGATGCTGGAGGTCAAAGCAGCATGGACAAATAAACACTTCTTCCAAATGAGGTGGATGGGCTACAGCAGCAGCAGACCACACCTGGTGCCACTCCTGTCTGTTAAGAACAGGAAACTGAGGCTACAATTCACATGGGCTCAACGAAACTGGACAACAGAAGATTGGAAAATGTTCCCTGGTCAGAATTTGGCATAAACAACATGACATCATGGCTCTATCCCACCTCAATTAATCAATAATTAATTTCAACAAGTCAGGGTAGGTGTAATGTAAGAGTGTGCAGGGTATTTTCAAGACACATTTTGGGCTCCTTGGCCCTTAACAAGCATCATTTAATGGCCACGACATACCTAAGTTCTGTCACTAAGTTCTGTTGTGACCACAGTGTGCCCTTATTCAAATGTAGGGGTGGGCAATTGGCATCTCAAGGGTCAATGCTCTTGCTCCCTTAAAAACTAAAAAAATGCTCTGAAACTTGCATTAAAAAGTATCTGAAACAGTCTAAAATTCAGTGTTCAGTTGCCCTCAAGTTTAAGTTTATTAATGTTAATTTAATTCCTTATGACAGCTATATTTTAGTTCTATTTTGATTAATTATATAATTAGAATATCCTACAAAACGCAACTTTTTGGCCTTCTGGGTGTAAGAACAAAATAATGTGGCCCTTTTTTTCAGCTAAAGTTGCCAAAGCTTGCTCTAATGTTTACTTCCAGCAGGATATCACACCATGTCACAAAGCTTGAATCATATCAAACTGGTTTCTGAAACATGTCAATGAGTTCTCTGTGATCCAGTGGCCTCTATATTCACCAAATCTCAATCCAATAGAGCACCAATTACAGTTACTGACTTCCACAGTTACAAGAATGGCATTTGCATTTTTTACATATATTTTGTACTTATTCTTGTTCTTTAAATTTCAAAATTAATGCACAAAATGGATTTAAGATCAATGATTTATGTGCAACAGGCTGTAAAACCAATGAGCAATCCAGTGTCATAATCAATATCCATCAAAATAATTGTGATTGGTATTTTTTGCCCTAATTGAGCAGCCCTAATGGATGTGCAGCTGACAAAACTGAACGATGCTGTCATACTACTATGAACCAAAATCTCTGAGGAATGATTAAAGCACTTTGTTGAATCGATGCCACAGAGAATTAGAGAAGTACTGAAGGCAAAAGAATACACATTACCTAATGTACCTAATATAGTGGCCAGGTGTACCCAATGAAATGGCTAATTGGTGATTGGATGTGCTTACAATGGCCAGTTTAAGGCAATGAATAGATTATTTTTACTTCTAGCTGCGGGCAGTGTTTTGAGTTTGGTGCTTCTCGAGCAGACTCAAAGGGCTTTTTTTCAAGTAGACGGTTGAAAGGTGTGACATTATGGTTTAGGTTTATACACAATAGTGATGTTGCTGATGTTTGCGTCAGTGACAACAATGTCATGCTATGTCACTGGACTTGTCAGCAGCATTTATAAGGCAAAATTTGATTAACATGGGTTTCTTTATCCCAGTGTGTTGACTGACAGGGACCCAAGGTACTTTTTTTATGTTTATTTAGCATATTTTAGCCTGATTCTGGGCTCTGTTAACCTTCTTAATGTGCATGACTGATCAGTTTTTGACGCCTACCCCTTGCAGCATATTCATACATTAAAAATCACGTGAGTGTGAGTGTTGTTGCTAACGACCTTGTTTGCTTCTTTAAATCAAAAGGACTCATCATCAATTTCTTAAGCCTGTTTCATAACCAGCAGGCAAGGGTTTATTTAACCCCATGTGTTGACTGACAGGCACAAAAGCAGAGTTTGCACAGAGAGAAATACATTGAATTGCACTTTGTTACACTTCTGCAGTTTAATTAAAACAGAAAAATAATTAAAAAGGATTGAAGGCTAACATTATGAAAGCATGTTTGGGCAAGAAGACATTACCAACCCTTTTTTGCCAGTCAAACAGTGAGCAGCACATTTATTATTAAAATAATCTTTAAAGATACTTCATATTTGATGCTCACCTACAATGACTATATCCTGGGGCGCCCTTGTGCACGAGGCCCCAGGCAACCATCTACTTTTAACTGATAGTAAAACCCGCCAACGTCTGTGGTCGATGTTATTCATCGCTCATCTAATCCATATTTGTGTAAATGAGCTTTACAACACAAGGCAGACACACAAAAAAGCCTATGAGACATTGGTATTAACAATGATGCTACGTCTTAACCACCCTCCGGCTAATGCGGCTAATGAATGAGAAAGCGCTAGCGGGGCTAACGGCTCTAATTCTCCTTCACAGGCTATCATGTTGCAGCCCGGAGACGGATCAATACCATTTGCTCAACACACAGGAGGCCTGGGAATCTATAAAAGGGCTTTTATTGAGTAATTAAACACCCATTACTGTCCCGTGCAGCCAAACAATAAATTTGATCAGCCTCTCAGGCGCGGATCCAGCCGTGATTAATACTCAGTGCATGCAGGACATAAAAGACCACAATGACATTTTGTTAAGTCCTGTCGTGGACACTTTGACGGTGCTGCAGCTGGAGTTCTGCTGCTTACACCGCTGCTTTCAAGGTTGTCCTGAGCAGCTGAGAGCTCCCGAGGAGGATGGTGCGGATCAGAACATCCAAACATGCAGCATCCAAGCAGCAGGACGTCTGAAGGAAACACCGTATCTCTGACTGTAATGTAAATTTGAAGACATGTCCTTTGTGCTAACGCTGCTGTCGTGTAAACTGCCAATGTAGCATAACGTGATGATGTAACCGTGCACAAGCTCTGTCTGCTTGAACGCAGGCCAGCAGGAGACTGGACAGTGCAGGAAAATGGGCCTCCTAAATCACACTAATACATTCCTGGCCAATGAATTTGTAAATCAGCATAACAAGAGAGGTACGATCATTTTCAGCCAATTATAAATTACTTTAAATTCTCTGCTGGAGCTTTAAGTTTTAAATGTGTTAAATTAGCCTTGATTTCACAATTTAAACTCAGATTTAAATCTTAAACAATGTTTATTTCACATTTTTCATTGAGATTCAAGCATGAAATGTTATGAATGATTCAGCTAAACATGAATTGCCTGTAGACTGTTTGAAACCTACCCCCCGACAGCATTTTCACATCACAAAAATTACCATCCAAAAGTTGTAATTTTTCACTTTAATGAACTTGTTTGATTTTTCCAACTGCAATGACATACCAAAATCCATGTCAGCTTGCTTCAATACATTTAAATATGTATTACAGGAGCTTTAATCTTAGATGACTTTGAATTAACCTTTATTTCAGCATTTGGCAGGAGAAAATAACATGTAATCAAGATTATTTCTTGTATTTAAAGCTTATATGAGGGTTTCCGACATGTATGAGAGATTTAGCAAAATATGTATGAGCCAACCACTGTTTGACATCTACCCCCTGGTGGCATTTAGAAATATATAAAAATCAGTCTGGAAGTGCTCAGCTTAAACACAAATGTTGACATAATGTCTTGCTTGCTATTGTAGTTAATAAACAAACATGCTTGTTCATTTCAGCCAGTCTTTTGAGGAGCTTTAATTTTTCAATACTTCAACATTGACCCCATTTCAGCATCATTCAGCCTCGTTTATTACAGCATATTTCTGTATATTTATGTTATCATATTAATTCCCTGTATATAAATAGCCAACCCATTGTCTGACACCTACCACCCTGGGGAGCATTTACAAGTACTAAAAGTGTATGTCCTGAGAAGCTCAACTTTGGTGCTAACGTTCTTTAAGTAAGAGGCATCAGAACTATTTTTGCACCCGTTTCAAACTATTAAAAAAAACATCACAGGAGCTTTAAGTATGAAATTTTTAATATTAGCTGCAATCTCAGCCTTTAAAAAGCTTTATTTGACATGTAATCATGTTAATATAGCCCTCATGGTGGATCTAAGCGTTTTAAGCATTTCTCTGACAGCTAAGATTGTTTGACACCGACCATCCGTCCAGACTTTCAGGTTTTAAAAATCACAGTCAAGAAATCTTGACACTAGTGGGCTTGCTTGCGTGAGGGGGCCTCACAGTAAATTTAAGATGTTTTCATGAGTCAAAAAAAACAATCACAGGAGCTTTAAGTATATTTACCTTAGAATATACTTACATTTTAGCATTTCAGTGTTGCAAGTAACATGTTATCACGTTTAATTTCACACTTTAAATTTAGATTTAGTGTTTTGTCTGGCATCTAGGTTGGTCTCCTGAATGTGACTGATCCACACACTGTTTGACACCTGCGTTTTAGGAGTATCTTTCCGCTGATAGACTTGTTTGCCTAAATAGATAACCAACTTAAAACAGATAAGAAACTTTTCTAATAAATTAAGTCTTTTTCATAATCATTTAAGAATTCCTTACAGGAGCTTTAACTCTGAATTGCTTTAAATGGAAACAGCCTTCAATTGGGCTTTGGAGCAGTACTTCACACTCATTAAGATACTTTTTTATGTTTATTTAGCATATTTTAGCCTGTTTCTGGACTCTGTTAACCTTCTTAATGTACATGACTGATCAGCTTTTGACACCTACCCCCTGAATTTAAGTGATTCCAAATATCAAAGGCCCATCTATTGTTTGACACCTGCCCTCTTACAGCATATTTATGAATCAAAATTACTTTACTGAAGTTGTCAATATTGTGGGTAATAGGGGTTTTGCTTTTGCTGATGGTATAGAGGCATCGTGATCAATTTGTTTCTGTTTCGTGACCATGAAAAAAGTTCTCACAGGATCTTTAAGTTGGTATTTCTTTAAATCAGCCTATATTTCAGCTTTTGAAAGCATTGTTTAACAAGTAATAAGATTTTTCATGCTTATTTAGAGTGTTTCTGGGCTGTGCTATCCCTCTTAATATATATGTATAACCCATCATTTTGACACCTACCCCCGGTGACATTTTCATGCATTAAAATCACATTTTATATGTGTTCAGTGTGATTAAGTTTTTTTTTCTATTTTAGATCTTAGGAAATCATGACAATTAATTTTTAGCCTGTTTCATAACCATTTTAGACAAATTCACAGGAGCTTCAATCTTTGAAAACTTCAACTTGGCCTCCAAATCATCATTTTTAAGAAGTATTTATGGTACAGCAACATTTATTTCACACTTTCAATGTAGGTACTCAGCTGTGTTAGAGCAGATTTTCTCAAAAGCCTGATTTAAATTACAGCTGCATTTGAATGATATTCATGGCAGAAAAATACAGAAAGTACAGAAAGAACATTGTTGAAAAAGAAACTCAAAATCTTGAAAAAATACTTCTATTCTGGTGAAGATCTTTAAGAGAAGTTGGAACATAACCATGTCAAAGTGTACCGCTCTGTACTCTTCTGTGACAGTGAATAAGGCTCCACTGCTTTTTTTTCCTCGAATCCTTCCAACGTCCCTTTCTCCCCTCGCACAATTCAAAAACCTGTTACAATCCCATCCTTGTTGGAGAATATTTAGCGTTGTTGAGCCAACAATATGGCATCTGGGTGATTCTCCTAAATATGAATGGCCCATTCACGGGGCTCAATGGAGTCGCTTTGGCACTGGCCCTCCTTCCCCCCTCCCTCCTCCGTACTCAAAACAATATTCAGCGCAGCGGTCTTGGCACTTTTCCCCGAAATCAACAAAAGAGGAACTTGAAGCCGTCCCTGAAACCCCTCAAAGCATTAAAGCCTCCGCGAGATGCAAGTACTTGGCACAAGCGGAGCGATTTGACGACAATGGGAAAATCATACAGCGCTTTGTGAGATTTAGGGGGATACAATAGCACTCCGTTTCCAAAGCACACATTAGTAAGCATGTCATCGGGACCCCCCTGGGGGATTTGAGCTGCCTGGAGGATTGTGTAGCGGAGAGGATAAATATATGTTACTGGGCAAGAAGATGGAGCCCTGCCAACGCCTCATACTGTGGATTATGAGTGTGTGGAATACATTAATAGATTAATCTTCTGAACACAACCCGCAAACTGAACCCATTTGGCTTGTTAAGCGTATACATTGCAACACATCCAAAATCAATTTACAACCATTTAGCAGAGCTCAAGAGGTGCAGATGAGGAGAAATCAGGAAAAAAAAGTCCCGCAATGGAAATAAAACTCGCACACACATTAGGAAAAAAAAACGACTTGTTATAAATGTGCGGCGCTTGCAGCCATGCTGACCTCCGAGTGCTAAACAAAACCAACAACGGACAAGCAGACACCCACTCAAAAGTCAATACCATGCGTGCCTCCTCTTCCTCTTGTATGGTTAATGCATGATGCCAGGTAGGGGAGACAGACGGAGAGTAGGATCTCATTATACGCTGCGTGCTATCATTAGCCGTCCACCACATGTGTCCATCCTGCCAACAAGAGGAGTACAGGCAGCACCCTAATGCTCCAGTCAGGGGGGGAACTTGGCCCGAAAAACACACGGGAACGAACACGGAGAGTACAAGAATGCATGTAAATAATCACAGGTAAGCAGACAAGCAGCTAACATCCCCAACAGGCTTGGTTACCTGGAGTGAGCAGCCATTTCTGAGCCAAATACTAAAAAAACAAACCTGTACCAGTTTGTTTTTGTCAGATTTGGAGATTTTTATTGATTTGTATCATGTTGGGGCGACTTTCAGAGGGCCACATTCCTTTTAGTATCACTGCCAGAGGGCCACATTCCTAAAGATTCAAGAACATTCCTAATTGGTCAATCATTTTAATTTAACAAAACAAACAGAAAGCTTTCATCATAATTTCTAAAGCAAACATTCATATTTCTAACATCATTTTCAAGTCATAAGGGGGTTTTGTGCATGTGTCTGAGAGGCTATTGAAAAGATTTCAGTGTAAAAAAAAAAAGAACTGTTTTTAAATTTAGGATTTTTTCTTTGTTTTGTGTACATGTGTGAATGAGGCTAATTGAGGGTCAGGAGGAGAGGAAAAATATTTAGGGTAAGCAGATTGGGTATAAACAAAAGTTGTTCCTGTCACACATGCAGCTTCCCCGAATACATTCACAAATTTGTTTTTTGTGCATGTGTGAATCAGGCTTAAAGAAAACTAGAGACAGGAAAATACTAGGGGGCCAGTTGGGAGGTTTCTGGGTAAGATCTGGGGGGGAAAACCCTGCTGTTTGAGTTGATGCATGGCATTTACCCATTAAAAAATCAAAGAATTTTCAGGGCTTTTTAACATGTGTGAACAAGGTTATACTCTGTTGTCTTACATAATGTACCTCCTGAAATAAAATTAAATCAAAAGTTGTAGTTGTTTGAAAGTTGAGTATGTTATTGAAAAAGGGGGGTTGCATTTCCTGAATTTACAAGAGCGAGTTTCATAAGTAAAAGCCCCATTCACACACGCACAAAAACCCAGAAAATTCCCTGAATTTACCTGGGAGAGCTTCATGTGTGAATGCATATATCAATGCTTTTCAACCAGACTATACCCTATAATGTTCCTGCTTGCTGCCCAGAACCCTCAGCCCCATTCACACACGCACAAAAACCCTGTAAAATTCCTGAATTTACCCAGGTGAACTTTGTCAAAGCTTAAACTGTTTTTTAATGTAACATTTTCCCTCCTTTGTTTGTCCAGTGACTGACCGTCTAACTGTGGAAATATCCTGCAGTGAGGCACAAGTGTGGACAAGCAACTCTTGGAGTTAAAGGGGATTACTTGGAAACTTTCTAGGAAATTCTTGAGTGAAAGTGTTTTCTTATGCAGGCTGTTGTAGCTCTTAAAAAGGCGGCTGCGGCTCGTGTTACTGTTACTATCGAAGAACATTTTACTAATGTAAGACAAAAGAAATGTGATCAGACTTTTATGACTGGTTTTTAAAATCAAGCATTCAGTGAGGCTGTGAAATTACACAGCAGTTGAGGGTTCAGTGCCTTGCTGAAGGGCTCATTGGCAGTGCACGGGCAGTGGCCGAATGTCTTTGCAGACAGACTGTATATTGGACAAGTGAACCTAGACATGGTCCAAATGAGAGCCCTTCTGGTCCAAGCTGAAGTCTCTAAAGCACGAGTTCCTGCCTCCCAAACAACAAATCTTAGGATTTCTGAATCCGTGATGGTTGAGAGGAGAAACTTGAAGACATCAGCTTTGACTTGGGAAACAGATTTATGAAAACGAGTCAGTAACTCAAGCAAACAACCCCCTCTGTCCCCTGGAGACTCTGCTGAAGCTTACACAGACTGTTGGTTTGATCTTAAGCAAAAATATCAGAAAGTTTCCACTTTGAGTGGCTTCAACATGAGCATTTGGTGCCTTTCTTGTTTTGAATAATTGAATTTTTGATGCCTTAACACTAACAATTGGTATTTTAAATGATAAAACGTGACACTTTGAGGTGCTGAACCATGTAAACATTGGATTTTATTGCCTTATATAGCTGCACAGAATCATCTTTAAATGCTGGACTTTTGGGCTCTATGATCCTTCAGGTCTTCAGACCAGAACCTACTTGTTGTCCCTCAGGTGAGACTACAAAAAATAAAAGTGATGGAGCTGGAATAGTGACTTTTTCTCAGAAGCATCATGTGATAATGTCAAAAAAAGTTTAAGACATATCTTTTCAGACACATTTGTAACCCTTATGTTAATTTTCATTATTTCTATTTTGTGATGCACTTGGTGGCCTTGTTCTAGAGCTGGGCAGTTAATCAAATATCATTTTTGGAAACAATTACTGCCTTCAACAATTATTAAAATGAAATAAACAAGGTTAAAAAGCCATGCCACATTACATGTTTCACGTTTTGCCTCATTTCCATCTATCATTATTTTTAGGAATCAGTAATTTCCACTTATATTTCGTTTACTGCTTGTTCTTTAAAATTCAGAGCATTAGCATTAAGTGCAAGAAATAAAGTCCCAGCAGAGTCTATTACCTGAAAATTGTGCGGATTTTAGGTCACCAGAAAAAGTTATTCTGCTTTATATAACAGGATCTAAAAGTGGGGGTTGCCAAATACCCTCGAGAAAAACAAGGAAAAATCTAAAATCTTTTAGACAGTATACTTCAACATTCATTTAAAAAATACACTTAAAATGTGTTTAAATTAAAGAACATTCATCAACCATTAGGCAATATTTACGCTCAATTTAAAGTAATATAAAAACATAAATAAAAATGAAAGTTTGCACTTGACTGAAGGGACAGTGGGGGTCTTTAATCTGCTTTTTGGGGATCACAGGCAGGAAAGTTTGGGAAGCTCTGCTCCATATATTTAATGCATCATTTGAGGAAAAAAGGAAATCAAAAAATGTTTGATTTTGGGATTTCTTCTGGGATTTGTTCAGATTATTAAATGGAAGAATTGCATCCTTAAATAAGCTAACAAAGCTCTTTCTTTCAGGGGGTTGTGCTTTTAAAGGGGCATGAATTTTGAGTGAATATTTCAGCAAAAATACTCAAAAAATAAAAGTCTGATCCTTTTGTAATTAGTGTTTTTTTCTTTGCGTAAATGCATAAAAAGTGAATATTACTGGATTTTGACATTTGGATTTAGTAGGATTTTGACAGCCCCAAATATGACAAAAACTAGGAGTGCAAATGACTCAGGATGGAAATGACTTATTTCAGTTTTTATTTGAGGCTGAACTATCTAAAATTAAGTATGTTTATTGCAAAAAGTTTAATTAAAAGAGCACAAGATGGCACACGTATGGGCCAAAAAGATAAAAAATGCTCAATTTTTGTGGTTTCACTTCTCAAATAGAAATTTGTCACTTTTTCACTAATAATTGATGATCTGAAGCCCTAAAACAGATGCAGAGACGTCAGCGCCTACCCATCGATAGCGCTGGTCCTCGCTCCGTCTCCCAGTTCGTGCCCGTCTCGCAGAGGCCACAGGCAGCTCAGTGATGCTGTGCCACACGCCCAGCCACTCAACATCCTTTGTGTCCATCCCCTGGCCGCCTGCCAAGCTCCAACACACACAGACCCGCACACCTACACACCCGAACACACACCGAGTCTCCCTTCGCATTGTTCATTAACGCGCACGCACACCTTTGCCGCCACGCAGACAAAAGTGCCCGACTTACTTGCTAATCAAGACGTTCAAACTGAGCCGCAGACGAGGGGGGGGGAGGTGGAGGTGGTGGTGGTGGTGGAGGTGGGGGCAGCGGGCGGCTGCTATCTATCCAACACTCGCTGTTAACAAAATCAGATCATCCAGCCAGAGCCCGACAGAGGAGAGCAGCGGCGGCGGGAGATTACAGTCAGATCCTTCCTCTCTCCTCGCTGTCATTTTCTTTGGGGAGAGAGAAAAAAAAAAGGCTCTCGTCGGCGTCCTCCATCGCCGGGGCCAAATGACTGGCGAGCCTCGCCGCATATCAATGCACAATTTAACTTAAGACTTCCATGGCAATAACCTAATTAGAGCCGGCGCCTTTTCCTCATTTGAAGGCACAATGTCGGGGATAAGCTCCACGCCGCCATGTCTATGGAGGTCTAATGGTGGCGTATGCTCCAAAGTGGAAGTTCCTCTTTTTAATACGTCCTTAGCATATTTAACGCTGAATGTTTTAATATCAGGAGAGGATCCGGGCCATGTGGGAGAGATTTCCAGTAAAGAGTAAAGCGAGGTGAGCAGGGGCCGAGGATTGAAGACGGTGGGAGAAGAATCTCCAGCTTTGATTTGATTTACGTAAACCAAACGGCACCTCAAACATTTCAGGGGGCTCAAAGAAAGTGTGATAATGTTTTTACCACCGGAATTAACATGGAGCTGATTCAAGCAGAAATGAGAGGCGGAAAAGTCTGGAAGTTTGATGCCAATATTCTGGAAGTTTTAATTTCACCAAAAAAACATCTGTTTAATTAATTTTTCTGACTGTTTATCAACCTAAAACCCTGTTATTCTTTTCAATGAGACCGTCAAAGTATCCGTTTAATTTTAAAGCACGATCAACACTCGAGTCTCTGCAGCTAACCTGTGCATGTAATCTTTAGTGGTGTTATTAGACTCATATTCAGCCTTTAAATACTGTTTTTATATGTAATCACTGTTTTGAACTGAGGGTACTCTCCTCCTGTTTGGATGAAATCTGATTAATATTAAAAAAAAAAACTAACACAGCCCTAACTTCATGGAAAAAAACAGCTTGCAAAAGATTAAAAGTCAATAAAAGCACATTGTGAATAAAACCCTTTTTTTCCAACTTAAGCTTAAGGTACTCTTTGTCCTATTTCATTTATTCAAAAAGCATTTATTCTGAAGGAGAAAAAGAAACTTTTCACATGCTGAAGTTTGGAAACGTCCTTGGCCATGGAAAAAAAGAACTTGCCATGGATGGAAAAGTCAATACATTTTGCAAAAAAAAAAAAAAATGTTCCTGGTTTTTCTGTCTTAAGCTTTGGTAACTCTGTTTCTTAAAAAAATGAATTTATTCTAAAAGAAAAACAGAACATCTTGTCAAACAGAGACTGACCATGGATTTTTTTCCACAGATAAAAAATGTAAAGTTATTTTGAGTTATTTTGCTTTTTATTGACAGTCATGAGCAAAGGGTCGCACAACCTACATTGAGCCTAATTTAACAAAACTTCATCTATTAATTGAAATGAGAGATGGATGTTGTTGGATTTCTAAATTTAAAGGAAACTAAAAAAAAAACTTAATTTTTCAGATTTTATTTGAGGTAAAATTATCCAAAAGAGGCAGCAATTAAAAAGATGTAATTCAGCCAATTGACTGATCACACTGTGACACATTTATTGGGTAAAGGGGGAAAATGTTAAATCTTTTAAGTCTTTTTTGGCCCCCTTTTTAAACATAATAAAAAACTGAATACATTTTATTTTTAACCTTTTCCTTGCAATCATGAGCCCAGAGAAACCCAACCTACAATCTGTTAGACTAAAAATGTCTCTGTACTGGAAGAAAACAGAACAGCTGGTAGATCATAAGTTACATCATCTTATTCACATAAAAAATAAGTTGCTCCAGATAAAATCAAAATGGTTTTACCTTACTTTCTCTTTTGATTAAAAACATTTGCTTTAATTTTGGAAGAAAACAAGAAACTCTCTGTAGGCAAAAGTAAATAAAGAAAAAAATAATTAATTTATTCATTGGATTAAACTTGAGCTACTGTACCCCCAGTTGGTCGAAATACATATTGTGATTTGTGTAAAGGGTAAGAAAATGAATTTTTTAGGTAAATTAAAAGAACTTGTGAAGGACGGAAAAGTCTATGAAAATGTGTGAAGGGAACACAAAAGTTTGAGCTCCTCATAGTGAAATTAGACATTCAAAGGAGCATCGGTGTCCGTATTTTGCGCAGCCATGGATGCAGAGGCTCAACGTGCAAAACACAGAAAAATAGCAAGTGATAAATTTATCTTAAATCAAGGAAAGTATGGATTTCATTATGTCGTAGATACAACACAACTCAATCTAAGGGTCGCAGAGGGACTCAAGCCTTTCCCAGCTGTCACTTGGCAAAATGTGAGGTTCACCCTGGAATCAGCCAATCACAAAGCTGACACAGAAACACAAACAACCAGGCAAAATCCAGGCCAATTAAGAGTATATTCAGCCCATCAAGCACCTTTCTACAGCAGAATACCAGAAAACCAGGACACATACAGAAAACATGCAGAGGGACACCACCCTGGACCAAGAACCTTCTTCCTCTAAACAAGAAATCTCACACCAAAACTTGATCCTTGAAGGGAAGCAGTCAAGGCTTTAATCCAGGTCTTGAGGTACCTTTCGGTGAGAGCAGGTCTACCAAGGTGGACCTCAGGTGTTAGTCCTCGGCACTGGTGATGCAGGAGGTTGTGTATGCTTAGGGGACAAATCTATGGACCACCACCATCACTGCTAACTTTGTGTTAAGCTTGAGGAACCCTGTCTTTCTCACAAATTGAATTTAATGTAATGTTTCAGCCAGCTATCTTGGTGTAAAAGTCCAAATATAGAAGCAAATCAGAGTTTTGAGGAACCCCAGGTCACACCAGGTCATGCATGAGGGGTGGAAAAGTCAACCAGAAGCAACGAGGCATAGCTAACTTCCTCCTTACCGAGGAATAAATCACAAGCAAACATTAAGATAACAGGCCGTCAACACTCTTTAAAGCCATTTCTCTGTTTTCAGGTACCGCAGCAGGTCTGGAGAGACACACCTCAGGTAATATCCCTCCCCTGAGTCAGCTTTGTGAGGATACCCCTCGTCTTTAAGTACACCCATCAGGTCCTGACTGGATAATAACCAGTCAGCACTGGGAGTGAAGCGCGAGGGCACGATGAATATAATTTGTGATGCGTGAGGGCGGCGGGTGTGCGAGGCCGTGTACGCGTGGGGGGGCAAAATCTATCAACCGGCAACTGTCAGTCACTGCTACACTGCCCCACAACCCCACCTTCGAAAAACAAAACCCCACGCGGGAGGATTGGATCGTGGTGTCAAGGATTTTAGGGGAGGCGACGCCGTAGCAGCTGCCCGCCGTCTCTGGTAGAGGAACTTAGATCGGCGAGGAGGGGCTGTCAGCGAGTACGCAGGGAAACGGGGAGAGGCACAAAGACTTACACAGCCCCGGCTCTGTCTTCTGGGACGAAGACGGAGAGAGAGAGGGAAAGAGAGAGAGGAAATAAGTGGACAAAGAGTGAAATAGATGAGAGAGCAAGGAGACAAGACAGGCTGACGCACTGTCGAGCGAGGGAGGGTGGGGGGGGAGATGAGAAGACAGAGAGAGATGGAGAGAGTGAAACAGACAGACAGGTCCGAGAGGGATTTGTTCTATTTGCATGCGCCGGGCTCCCATGGGGTCCAGCTCTGCGCGGCGAGCCGAGAGCACAAAAGATAACACTTAACATATTTGCTAAAAGATGACAACCCTGGCTGGATCTCGTTTGAAGAGGCCCTTTGTCAGGACGTGCAGACAGGAGAAATCCACTGATATGGATGCAGGCGAGGCGTACAAATGTCTGCGCACGTGTGGAAGAAGCACAATATTTCCCCACATCTTACATCTGGCAGGAGTCCCACGGGGCGGGCTGGATCGCACGCTGGTGGCTCCGGGACGGTAAAACAGCTTTTAATGGTAAACATTACAGACTGATAGAAAGTGTCAGGATAATTTATTTATACGGTCCCACTGGGAGTCGCTCAGCCACCCTCGCCGCACCAGCTCTCTCTATTCATTTGAGGGAAGAGTCCGTATTTAGATAAATAAAGGCAGAGTAAAGGGGAGCCTGTTTGTAGAGCACTTTTTCTTCTATTCCTATTATCTCCCCTCTCTCTGTCCCTATTAGCCGTATCGGGGGGCTGCCGAGAGATGTGAGGCAATATGTTATGTGTATAATGAGGGGGATTATTGCTACTGTCACTGCAACACGCGCGCACAGACGATGCACAGGGACGGATCTTAAGCCTGGCAAACAAATACACTTAGAGGAATAAACAAACCTGAGTATCTACATTATTTACATTACACACTGACGCCTGGGCTTCCCCACTCGCACAACACACTTGTATTTGAACATTCATGCACCATCGAAGGCTCCCAAAACACAAGAACTAGTGCACACTATGACTATGCTCTTGAAATTTGCGCCTTTTCAATTGTGTGAACATGCAAAGATTTATGTCTACAATAATGCAAAATATTCCCCCTTTGCATATAAAAAAGATCAGTGGAAGATGCCCAAGATTTGTCTTTTTCTTAAATGTCAAAGAATGGCCCACAAATCCAAACGATAAACTGATATAAGGGCCAAATGCTCTTGTGTCAGAATTTGCGCTTATTTTTTGTTCTATAAAGTGCACACTGATGTATCTGTAATATGAAAAACAAGTTTAATAGAAGCATCATTTCCAAGAATATTTCTGAAACATTATCAAGATTTGGCACTTAAAAAACATAAGTCAAAGAACTATAAAAAATGCACAATGAGGTAATGCACCTGTGCTTTTGTGCCAAAATTTGCACTTATTTTTTAGTTAATGTAGTGTAAATTAGACTCCATATGTTAATTATTACTCGATCTGTAATATAAATTCAAGTTTAAAATAAGCATTTCTTCCAAGAAAGTATAAACTCACTCGGAAAAAAGCGCAACATTCAAGATTGAAGAATGCTAAATGAGGTTATGCCCCTGGCCTTTTGTGCATAAATTTGCGCCAAAGTTTTCATTTTATAGATCATATATTTGAGTAACTGTAATACGAAATTCAAGTTAAAAAAGTATTATTTTAAGAAAGTTTGAACACAATCAAAGAAAAGCGCAAAAATATCAACACTAGTAAAATTGCACCTGGGTTTCCTTTAACTCTCCATACACATTACACACTTGTAATGAAAAACTCATGCACTCTCTTAGGCTCCCTATACACAAAAACTGGATGCAAACTTTGACTGTGCTCCTGAGCTGTTGCGCTAAAATTTGCGCTTATTTTGTTGCAATATGTGCATACATATATATTTTACATAATGCAAAATATTATCCTTCTGGTCAAAAATAAATCTGTGAAACATGACCAAGATACAGCACTTTAAAAAAGTCAGACATGAATTCAACCAAAAAATAAAAGATGCTAAATGAGGGTATGCGTTTTTGCGCTTTTCACGCCAAAAATTGTGTTTAATTTCTTATTTTGAGGGGGAGAAATTGGACTATTCATAATTTTAAATTTCAAGTTAGAAAGAATGACTTTCAAGGCAGCATGGACACTCAAAAAAAAAGTGCAAAATTTTGAACAATTGCAAAACTGCACCTAGGTTTCCTCTACTCTCCATACACACACTTGAATTTAGAAACTCTTGAACCCTTTAAGACTCCTTGAGATTTTGTTTTTACATTAAACAAATCTGTAAAAAAAAGAACAAGATTTCATAATTCCCTTGGAAATCCTCAATAAAAGTGAGCCAATTATCAAAAATTCAAACAATAAGACTTAGAAAATGCAAACTGTGAAAATGCACATGTACTTTTGCGCCAAAAATTGCGCCTATTTAGATGTTTGCACAAAGCACACACACGTTTGTCATAAAAAGCAGCCTTTTTTTTACTAAAAATTTGAACACACTCGTAAAAACAGTGACAAATATCAAAATATTCTGAAAGTTGCCCCAGCAGCCTAAGTGAAAAACCCTCAAGCGCATCGGCAGAGAAAATAAAGGTGGTAACAAGGGTTTGGGAAACGTGATGTGCCGTACAAGTTTAAAGGAGCCAAGTTTTCCATGATAAGCTTGGACAAACACAAGCAAAAAAAAAAAGGTACAAATTTGGCTGGCCATCTGAATACACTCCCACTGAAGCGCATCGGCAGGAAAAAAGGTGGACACTGCACATGACGAGAAGCAAACAAGTGTGTGTGTGAGAGTGAGCAAGGGGGAGAGAGAGAAGGATCAAAGGTGGAAGGTTGAGTCCTCACTAATAACTGCAACAAAAAACAAGAACGGGAAACTGGGGGTGTTTTGGCGCATTCGTGAAAAAAGCACATCGTGTGTGAGTTTTATTTTTTTGAAATATGTGATTATTTATTAGATTTGTACTCGTCAGTGTCTCTCTCAACAGAGTGGGATGATGTTTTCAAATCCAACAATCCACCATTGTTCTGTGCTGATGATGTTTCCTGCAGTGGTCGACACTCGCCGCTCAAGTGAACCCCTTTCAGAATGAATGACTACAAACAAATGTGAAATTTAAATTTTGCATATTTCATCAGGAAAATGTTCTTGACGCTTGTAACTTACAAAAGTGATTCCTGAAATCATTACATATAACTGTGTTAAATTTCAGCAGCCAGCTCCACTTCTTGAGTGTGTTGTGTTTGCATTAAGACATTGTTGCCCCTAAAACCTTTGTCTGTGAATGCAAAAACACATCCCTCAATTAAGCAAACTTGTGGTGATATTTATTCTCCAATCCTGACAATATTTAACTATTATTTGTGTGGGACATCAACATCTCATATCTATGAGTTATATACAAGCTTGATCATTTCTGAGTTTGTATATTAGTGAATGCTGATATAAAGGCATTCATTTTGAAAGTTAATATATACATTAAAAAAAGTGGAATTTAGATTTTCAAATTGTTTATATTTTTCAGGAGACTGTGCTAAAAGTTTGTAACTGACACAAATGATCCCTGAAATCAGTCCATCTAACTTTACTTTTTAGGTGTGTGTATTTTGACACTGCTGCCCCTGAGGCCTTTCTGTTGGACACAAATGGCAAAAACACATCCCTAAATTAAGTTCACTTGTGGCGTTAATTATTCTCCAATTCTACTAAAACTTTACACATATGTGCGTGGGACTCCAATGTTTAATTTCTTTAAGTAATACACGAGCTTCATCATTTTTGAGAGTTTGGTACAATTTTGAATGCTGATATAAAGAAAAAAATGGAAATTATTAAATAAATTCCAAAAACATACATTTAAATGTTCAAATAGTAAAAATGTTTTTAGGAAATTGTGCTGCAAGCTTGTAACCAACACTTTAATCATCCCATTTAACTGTGTTAAATTTCAGAAAGTCAGTTTCACTTTGAGTGTGTGTGTGTGTGTGTATTTTGACATCCCTGCCCCTGAGACCTTTGCCTCTGTGAGTCAACAGCAAAAACACATTCCTGTATAGCGTGCACTTGTGGTGTTATTTATTCTTCAGTCCTAATAAAATTTAACACATATATGGACGGGACTGCAACATCACATTTCTATGACTTTTGTTAAGGTTTGATCACTTTTGAGAGTTTGGTTGGATTTTGAAGGCTGATGTTTAAATGTTAAAATTGAAAGCTGGTGCTGATAATGTGGCATAGTGTAATTAAGGCGAAGCATACTTTTGAGTTATTTCAGCAGTGTGATTAAGAAGTACTGAAAGGCAAAATCTGAGGATGAGAGTAGGATAAAAAGACAGTGATGTTGGAGTGTTATCACACAAATTAACTACAAACCCAATATTTGGTTTCAAGTAGACGGTTCAAATATCAGCTGCAAATATGCACGCTCACACACACATAATGTGATCAGCATCATCAAATGCACTCCTCTTTTTCAGAGTTTGATTCTTGCATTATTATTTTTTTTACACCTTTTAAAGAATAAAAGCACAAGTTAGCATGAATAAAAACAGGACTCACCATAGACGCTGCTGCTGCTGCTGATCATCTCGTGCTGGAACAGAGGAGGAGGCAGAGGGAGAGGAAGAGGAGATGAGAGCATTTGGGATTAATTCTTGGAGAAAAGGGATTCCCAAAAAGCCCAAAAATTAAAAAGGAGTGACAAAAGCTTCACAGTACACACTTGTTATCTATTTTAGAGAGATGCATCTCGGATTTCAAAGCGTGCGAAAGGTGGGCGAGGAGCAAGTGAGCAGGAGAAGCATCTAACCTACATGCATGTCATTAGAAAGTGGATGACAGGCGGATGGAGGGAGGGAGAAGGAGAGAGAGAGGGAGCGAGGGACGGAGAGAGAGATCAACTGGTGCAGCTCGGATTGTTTTGGAGTCAAGTTAAAAAAAAAATCTGTTGCGAACGCCCTAAAATGTCCAAGCTTGTAAAAAATACATGCTCGCGGTGTCATTGTATCCTCTCTTTGCACGCGTGCATACGGCAACTTGTTGTAACAGAAGCCGCGCGAGCTTGATGCAGCCTGGAGAAGCGTCCTCGTGCATGCAAGTTGTGGGGTTTTTACGCCTTTTTGGAGCGAGTGCCGCAGATTGTAGTGCAGACAAGGGAGTGCGGGTTCACCGTGGCGCAGGTGCACTACTTGAGAATTTAAATCGGAGGAAAAAATCGCACGCGCACGACTCCCTCCCTGCAAATAACTTGTTTAATCGCAAAGTGCACGTGCATTATTCCCGAGATAAACAGCGCGCACGAGCTCGTCTGCTCCGACCACATCCACCACTCAGTGTAATTGCAGACGCAGCAGACTATACGACCCCCCCTTTCCTTTCCTTACCTGCTTTTTTAGCGACAGGTCGACCTCTCACGTGAAGGGGGTTAGGGTCGCATCGATCCCGGGGAGGGGTGCTGCCGACGAACGGGGTGCCGAGGTTAAGCCGGGCTGCGCGCGAGCCGAAACCATCCCAAGTTAGCGCAGGAAACACTGACCACAGCCACTGCCATGTTGGAATTTCACCAGCCCTGAACAGCTGCTTCTCACACTGACCAGTACGAGCCCCACTGCGCATGCGCCCAGAGGGAGAGAGGAATAAAAAAAAAACTCAATTGCAATTATTGCCCATAAGGTTATTATGGGCGTATAGTTTATGTGTCGAGGCTGCCACTGTGAGCTTTAATGCAGAGGCAGGATGGAGAGAGCCTGAAGACCCCTCTGAGTAACTTTAATGAGGCATTTCAGCTTTATTTTGCTATATTAAACATAATATCTATAATTAAGACAAGGCAACTTTAGTTACAGCCTACAGTATTGGTTTTCAGACTGTTTCTGCCCAAAGCACAGCTGATACAAGGCCAAAATCCAAAAGCACATATTTTTCATGATGTACTGCTAAAGAGCCTCTTTAATGCATGTTATAGCAGTTTTTTTCACATACTTATTATAAACACAAAGCATTAAAAATATGACAAATTAACTGTATAATCATCAATAAACTTTAAGAAAGCTATCAAATAATGTTGCAAAGTAGCATTCTGCGACAAACAATTAACCCTCATACCTGATACCAGAAACTCCCTTATTTCTGAATTTCTGGTCCCTAAACTGCCTTTAAAGCAACATATGTTGATTTTTCATTCTTTTTCTTCTTCATAAATATTCAAATATACTTCAGTCCTGATCACTACTATCAAGATTTCTCTTATTTTTACAGTTTTAACCCTTTAAATGACAGAGTATGTGATGACATCCCCAATTTTTCTGTAAAAAAAAAACAATAAAATTGAAGTAATTGCAATAAACACACCACTAAGAACCAATGATCTGTTAGCACAGCCATGTCATGTGCAACAATCAAAATTAAAATCTGTAGAAGCAATGCAAAATATGTTCAAAAACAAATAACTGTGTAACATGTAATTTACTATTTTACCCAAAACACAAACGTTTGACATGTTTCATAAGAATTCTTCCCTATTTTACTGTTCAATAAGAAATTCAAGTGCAATGTTTCCTATCTTTGTGTTCAATTTATTACATTTAATTATGAAAAGGGTAATTAAAAGGACGTTTTTAAAAAGTGAAGAATTTTCAAGCTAACATTCTAAAAACTAGCGTAAGAGCTACAACGTTCTGAAATCCTTTTAGGGTTTTTTGTTTCGCTTTATCAAAATCATTATTGATAAAGGAAATCAACATCAAATTTGAGAGATTGATTTACATCCATAAACATGTCATAAGGAACACATCTGAAAAGTATGTTGTGAAATTTTGACTCTAATAAAAGTAAACCTTTTACGTCACAAATTCCCATATTCAGCATGTTTTTGTGGGTTAATTAATTCATCTTAGCCAAAATAAATTTCCAGAAACGGTAAGATTTTCTGAAAACTAGCATTAAAGTTGGTTGCTATAAGGGCTAGTTTCATAGAAAATAGACACTATACTTGTACGCTATATGCTATTAACATGGCCCCCTCAGAGTAATTGGGTTAAGAAAACTTCTTAGCCATAAGAAGTTTCTAGATCATGTCCTACCAAATAACATAGAATGTAAGCCAGTTTTTGCTTTATTTAGTCAAAATTAACAGGGGAGATTGGGGTTGGTTGTCACGTTCGCCGAATTCAAACTGATTCTAGCGTGCTTTTTCTACATGTTCATGTATTTATTTAGGCATAATCCTGTGGTCTTTTCTTTTAAGTGATTTTTTTAATGTAGCAAAGTCAAAAAGCTGATTGAAGAAGACACTTGATGATTTTTGAGGCTCTGTTCATTCAACTTCATACAATACATTAAAAACTACATTGCATATCTAGATGCACAAAATTAAACTAAAACTTCCTGGTTATTTGTTGTCACAGCACGTTGTTTTTTAAAATGGTATATAAATTACAGTTAAAATAACAATTAAAACAGTGGTCACCCAATTTAATGCAAGTTTGAGCTCCCATCTGCTTGTGGAATGATCATTGTCAGATGTATCAATTGTGAGTCAGGAAGTCTCCAGAAAGTTGAGCTTTGTAAAAACCATAAAATGTGATGTAAGCTAAGCCCACCAGCAAGTTCAATTAGTGTTCACCTCAACACCTGAGGCCCCCTCCCCCTGAGCCACAGTTTGGGGGATCCCACCACCCCACCAGTCTGCCTAAAACCTCACTCCAGACGCACCCGGCAGTGCCCGTGGATCTCCCAGTGATAATTATAGCAGCAATATGGAATTAGCAATGGAAGCCCTAATTAGAAGGAAAAATGTCCCAGTTAGCGCGTTATCAAAGCATCGGAGGAGGGGGAGCACATTTAAACAAGACATCAAAGATGGAGGAACTGTCAGTTCATTGTTCCCAATCAACCCCACGCGTGAGCTGATGAAGAACGAGCCATTGATCATGTGACCACGGTTTAGATTACAGGTGTGGAGATGACACATGATGTAAACAAAAACATGGCGGTAATGCCAGTGGTCGTGCAGGTCCAGAGGGTCAGATGTGATCCTCTTGAGTGGTTCACAAAGAAAGAAAGGTTCCTCACAGTGTTTGGACAAGATGGCGGAACTTTGCCAATTTATTTGTGCAATTTAAACAGTAGATATTTATGCAGTAAAAATGTGTTTTCTGTATGATCCTATTTTACATTTCTTACAGTGAAAATGGGGTTTTCTGAGTATCATTTGTATATTTGAACTCTGGGCGTGTGGGCCGGATGAGCTCGTAAATATCAGAGTACAAACCAAAATTCCAATGAAGTTGGGACACTGTGTAAACAGTAAATAAAAACAGAATTTCAAAATCTTTTTTGAACTATATTCAATTAACTACCCTACAAGACAAGACATTAAACTCATCAAACATTCAGTCATTTTGAATTTGATGCCTTTGACATGTTCCAAAAATGCTGGGACCGGGGTCATGTTTACCTTGGTGTTATATCACCTTTTCTTTTAACAACACTCAATAAGCATCAGGGAACTGAGGACATTAATTGTTGAAGCTTTGTAGGCAGAATTCTTTCCCATTCTTGCTTGATGTACCACTTCAGCTGCTCAATAGATCTCCATCTTCGAATTTTGCACTTCAGTGTGCGACACTCATTTTCAGGTCTGGACTCCAGGCAGGCCAGCCACGCTGTCCAGAATGTTGCTTGGCATTGCTGAGACAATGCAGGGACGTCCCTAAAATAGACATTGCCTGGATGCTCCAAAACCTTTATGTGCCTTCCAGCATTAATGGTACCTTCACAGATGTGCAAGTTACCCATGCCATGAGCACTAACACACCCCCATACCATTACAGATGCTGTCTTTTGAACTTGAACAACCTGGATGGTCCTTTTCCTCTTTAGCCTGGAGGACACCATGTCCAAGATTTACAAAAACAATTAGTAATGTGGACTCGGGCTCAGAAAAGCCAGCGGTGTTTCTGGGTTTTGTTGATATATGGGTTTAGCGTTGCGTGGTAGAGTTTTAAGACAAACTGTGCTAACTGACAATAGTTTTCTGAGGTGTTCTGAGTCTTCCTGATAATACAGAACGATGTTGGTTTATAATGCAGTGCTGCCTGAGGTCATGGGCATTCAATGTTGGTTTCCAGACTTGGGATTTCTCTGGATCCTCTGAATATTTTGATCATATTTTGGACTGTAGATGATGAAATTCTTAATTTCCTTGCAACTGTACTTCAGAAACATTCTTACACTACGGGACAAAGTGCTGAACCTGGCCTAGCATACTTGCTTGTAAACGATGAGCCTTTCAAAGATGTTCCTTTGATACTCAATCACGACACTCACCTGTTTCAGTTCACCTGTTCACCTGTGGAGTGTCCCAAACAGGTGCTTCTGAGCATTCCTCAACTTTACCAGTCTTTTGTTGCCCCTGTCCCAGCTTTTTTGGAACATGTTGCAGGCATGGAATTCAAAATGAGTGAATATTTGCTAAAGAACAATGAAATTTATCAGTTTAAACAATAAATATCCTGTAACTGTAGTGTACTAAATTGGATATAGGGTTAGTTCCAACTTCACTGGAATAGGGCTTTGTTATTTCAGGGTTTTTTTGTGAGTGAAGTTTTCATCTTAATCCAAAAGCCTCAAAACACTGTGTTCACAAAATCAGTCCTTATTAAGACTCACAATTAGAGCAGATTAAAACTGGACTAATCACTTTGTAAAGAAGTTTTGTCTGACTTATTGTTAGGTATTATTGGTGGAAAAGCCTTAAATGAGAGCCTTTAGTGTTTAAGTGAGGCAGACAGAGGCCTTGTGCGTTATCACAGTATATGTAGATGAATTAGCACACATGCTCTCTCTCCACTACATTTACATACCCAAGGCAAAGGTATCATTCAAGTGTGTTGAATATGCAGTGTTGCTAAAAAAGGATCCGGGACCTGTGCGGGAAATCTTCACATGGAGACACAAGCTTTAATTTTCACAACATCTTTCCTGATTTGTGACGGGCACACACCGCTCATACATGTGTGTGTGGAGATTTAACGGCAACATAAATCTAAATAGATTTTAACTCATTAGCCATTGGAGAGGTAATGATGTAAGTCTGCCACTAATGAGCTTAAGCTCTTAATTGAATAGGAGGGGGGTAGAGACACACATATGTACACACACACACAGCACGGACGCCCACACAACCCAACGTGCACAAAAGGATGTACACACAAAGACGCATCCACATACACAACAAATACAATCCCGCCTCCTGTGTTGGTATGGGGTGTTTTTTTTTCCTCCTTTCTCTCTCCAGGGTCACAAGGAGGAGGGGTGGTGTAGTCACATGACCAGCTAAATTTCAACTCCAGCGCCTGCGGACTTCAGTGTCGGCCCTCATCACTTCACCGCTGCACTTTTATTGTGTGTTTTTTCCCTCATAAGACACAAAAAATAGAGAAAAGGACAGCAAACAAATCATGCAATCTACATACGGCAAAACAAGGGGTTGCCAAAATAAGAGCGCAGCTTAAGCACCCATATATCTAACCCTAAATTCAAATGTTTTATTTCCACAATAAAATAGAAAACAGGCAATAAGATTTCTTAAAAGGAGAATACTGGTCTTGTAATCTTAATATCATAAAACAAGGGACTTTCAAAATAAGAGCACAATTAAAGCACCCCTACATCTAACCCTAAATTCCAGAAGTTTTGTTTTCACATTAAAATAGAAAACACACATATGAATTATTCAAAGGAGAATACAAGTCATGTCATCTTACTTTGGTGAAATCTGAGGCTTTTCAGAATAAGAGCGCAACAAAAGCTACCACTTAATTTCAGAAATGTTAACCTCTAAATCAAAACTGCCATAATTTACAACAAAAGGGAAACATGAATAAAGATTTAATAAAAGGAGAATAGGAGCCATTTAATCCAAATGAGTCAAAATCTGAGGTTTTTCAAAATAAGAGCACCACCACAGTATTCACCAAATGTCCCGCTGATTGAATCCTAAATTCCAAATGTTCATACACAAGTAAAGACACGAAAACTGGGGGAGAGGGGAGCAAACAAACCATGCAATCTATATTTGGCAAAACAAGGGATTTTCAAAATAAGAGCGCAATTAAAGCACCCACTTAATTTCCCACAAATCAATCCCTAAATTCCAGATGTTTCGTATTCACATTCAAAGAGAAAACACACATAAAGATTTCTTAAAAAAGAATACAAGTCCTGTAATCCAAATCAGGCAAAAATCTGAGGTTTTTCAAAATAAGAGCGTAACCATTCGCTAAACTTCCCATCGAAAAATATGGCTTTTCACAATAAGAGCATAAGCACCAACCCATTTCCACTGTAATTGTGGTTTAAATTTAAAACATTTCATTTCCAAAGAATGGACATAGATAACAAAATAAAAGGAAGGAGGGCCATCCAATCACACTACTTGAATGGTGCCAAAACAAAGGATTTCACAATAAGAGCGCAGTAACAGCACTCACTGAATGTCACACCAATCAAACTCCAGCTCAAAATGTTCCATATTTCCAGCATGAGAGGAAACCACAAAAAATATAAAGAAAAAGGTGAACAAATCAATAAGATGTCATTCCAAGTTCAGATAATGAGCCAAAAAATGTGTTTTTTCACAATAAGAGCACGATCTTAGCACCCACCAGTTTTCGTAGTTATGAAAAGCTAAACTCCAAACTTTAAATGTTTACAGCTCATGAGGAAGCTGTTCAAAAGCATGAAGGAGGAGGACAAACAAACCAAAGTGCCTTAATGAGGTTAAAACAAAGGATTTCACAATAAAAGCACCAACTTGATGTCACACCATTCAAACTCTACTTTCCAAATGTTCCATGTTTACAGATTAAGAAAATGACGAATAGGAAGAAAGTGATAAACAAACCATACAATCTAATCGAGGAAAAACAAAGGATTTCACAATAAGAGTGCAATCAAAGCACCCTCTAAATGTCACAGCAATCAAACTCCAAATGTTCCATATTCGCAGTATAAGAGGAAAAACATGGCTGCTTTGATGCCACCTCTCCTCGACACATTTCATATTTTTATTCATCTCAACCAAATAATTATCAGCACTTAACCCGCCGAGTCTGCGGCGACGCAAAAACGTCAAAATCAATTTGGATGAAGAAGAAAGCTTATAGGATAAAATGTCCACTCAGTATAAAGAACTGTACAATACATTTAGAGTGGAGCGCTCCCCTGGTAATACGGCCTATGAAAATGATGATATCCAATTTCTATCAAATATAGTGTGGTACAAACAAAGCCCTTGTGAATGGGGGACGATCTCAAAGCAGGAAATCCAGAGGGAGGGGAGAGGAGAGATTAGAGCGGCCCAGACAGTGTTTCCAGATAAAGAAGAGAGCAGAGAAGGGAGTGAAAAAGAAAAAGGGATGAGTCGTCTTCGCTCAGAGGCGAGTGTGTGTGGCCAATCCACTTTTACAAGCCCGGACTAACGCCCTGATGGGACACGGCATGGATCTGAGCAGAGCCCTATTGAGCATAAGCTGCTAAATTTGGCAATAAAGGGGAATGTGATTTACTGTAAGCTCCAGTGGGCCCAGAGCGGCGTGGACGTGCGCCGCACACACACCTGAGAACATCAAAAACACACACTAACAATAACTCACTCACTCTGTTACTGTCTCCCTTGTTCCCTCCAACACACATGCACGCACTGCGACGCCCGGCCGGCTCTGCCTTCGAGCCCGACACCCTCGCGCAGCCACTCATGCGGCTCAGCGGCAGTGACTTTGACAAATAACCAGGAAGTCCCGGTGTTGGCTTAAAAACTCCAACTTGTTCAGTTGCAATTCTGCATTTGTCCTGCTTTAATGGCTGTGGAAGTGGCTTTGGAGGTAATCTGTCAGTGATTGATTAGAGGCCGGCCTAACCCCCCCACACACCCGCCCCCTCCTCCTGAACGCATTGGTAGGCTGCAGGGCCGTCCGCTGCTGCTGCTGCTGCTGAGTGAGGCAGAGAGAGACACAGCCAGGAAAGGCAGCCAGATGAGAAACATGGTCGCTGTGTGTGCGAGTGTGTTTGTATCTACATCAACGCAGCCACAGTTCAAATGGCAAAGTTCATCCGAGCAAGAGAAAAATCAATATTTCTTCCTTTAAATACATTTTTATTCGTCTGACCTTATTAATGTATACAAGCGTGCGGATATTATAATGCAGGAATAAAAACACAGCATTATACTACACCATAAAGGACATTTTTTATCATATAATCTCCCTTTTGTATGAAAAAAACAAATCTACCAGCTGTATTTAAAAAATCATGTCCTTTCTCAATGAGGGGTGACGCTGGACAGACTGAAATCAAGGCTCCATGAGCAGGATCTAAATCAGCTATACATCTTACAGCATGGCATTAATTAAGTTAAAACTAGAACTTAACTAGAAGTGCCCTGAGAGCAAAAACCTCCATCAAAGCATTTCCAACACTGTCCAGTGAATTACTGTCCAAACGTGGAAAACTGCCCTATCTCACCATGTTAACAAATCCTTAAAAAAACATCCTGAAACCACATCTGGATTCAGATCAACACCAAAATCCAATCAGATCTCCCTTGTGTCATGACCAACATTTTCTGAAAATGTCATCAAATTCTCTCCTGAACTTTTTGAGTTAATTGCAAAAAATATGAAAGACAACCCCATCTTGCAATGTTAACAAATCCTTATAAAAAAATCCTGGATCTACATCTGGACTCGGATCACCACCATCATCTATTTACTTCTTCCTTGTGCCAAGATCAATATTCTCTGAAAATGTTATTATAATCCACTGACAAGTGTTGGAGTTATTGGCAAAAACGTGGAAAACTGCCCTATCTCACAATGTTAACAAATGCTTGAAAAAAACATCCTACAACCACATCGGGATTCAGATCAACACCAAAATCTAATCAGATCTTCCTTGTGTCAGGACAAACATTTTCTGAAAATGCCATCACATATTGTCCTAAACTTTCTGAGTTCATAGCAAAAAAGCGGAAAACTGCCCTATTTTGCAATGTTAACAAATCCTGGATCTGCATCTGGATTTAGATCAGCACCAGAATCTTATGACTTCTTCCTTGTGGCATGATTAATATTCTCTAAAAATGTCATCATAGTCCATTGAGAAACGTTTGAGTTATTGGCAAAAAAATGTGGAAAATTGCCCTATCTTGCAATGTTAATTAATCCGTAAAAAAAACAAAAACTTGAATCTGCTTCTGTATCTGGATCACCACCAAAATCTACACACATCTTCCTTGTGCCATGACTGTGATTCGCTGAAAATTTCAACACATTCTGCCCAGAACTTTTTGAGTTATTAGCAAAAATTTGCAAAATTTCCGTACCTTGCAATGTTAACAAAGCCTTTAAAAACTTCCTGGAGAAGAATTTAATACCTCTGATGGCAAAGTGTGACTTAACTTTACTTTTATTCACAGTATTTTATTATATTTTGTGTTAACTTTATTTCAAATTGATTGTAAATGTCTATTTTGGTCATATATGCACATAATTATTCAGTACAGCATTTGAACTTATAACTGCGACATGCGTGGCCTAATTTTGATCAATGTTAGACAAAGAAAGGGAAATAAATGGGAATAAAAGCTCTATTTCAGATTCTGTATTATCATGATATTTCAAACAAACTGACTGTTAGTTAATTAAGCAAAAGCACTAAAATCACTCGTGTAAATCGGTGTTTAATGGAAACTTTAATCCAATGATTTGATAAGACTGACCACGCTATGTCTGTTTAACACCATTCAGACTGTTCTGCTTTCAGATCACCAGAACTCATTTTTTAACAGCAAAACTCATTCAATCCTTTTGTTTCTCTTTCTTTTATAATCAAAGTCCTTTTCTGCCAAACACGCCGCGGCTCTGACCATGAAAATGTTTAGCATGAATCTTCAGATCGCTTAAGTGATAATTATTCTGCTCGCCACAAACCTGACTAGCAAAATGGAATTCAATCAGAGCGCGCACATAATGACAGTCATTATGAAAATAATGAATGAAAAAGTAATAATGACATCCCTGACTGTATTCTGGCCTCTTTTTCTCACACATCTCCATGGTGATCTGGACTTTTTTTCCTCTCTACTCTACATTCTGGCTGGCCCATGGCTGCTTTAATCACATTGTTTATGGTAAACCAAGCGTTGTGTGGTAGCTCTATGCTTGGACTCATTTAATTAACCACTTGAGAGGTGTAGCCGAGTCTACAGTAGAGCAGCATCGTCCCCTGCCGCGGAGAGCGCGGGGTTATTGTTGCTGACCGGTCCATCTCGCAGCAGCTCTCTCTGTTGGCTCTTTGAAATGAGACAAATCTCCCTCTGAGCGAGAATTTTGCCTTTTTACCACTAATGTGAATCTGACGTCTGACAACCAGGAACAAAATAATTATGAGGAAAAACATCACGCAGGGTTGTGGAAGAACAGATTACACATGCTGGGATTAAATGATAAATCACTCGCTGCTTTGCTGCGTTACAGCTGCTGAGTCAAATTCAATCAAATCTAACAGCAAATGTGTTTTATGGTCAGGGTGTGAAAGTATAATTCACTGTCCGACATGAAAGGGGCCATTATTGTGTTCTAATTTTAGGTCAAAACAAAAAAAAAGAACCAATTAAAAGGGTCTACATATATTTAATTTCATGTTTTGATTTAATGGTAATCAATAAAAGGCAACAAAAGGACAGTGATCAGGGTACCCAAGCATAATTTTCACTTGGACCACATTTGATCAGGAAAAAAAAAAGAAAGAAATGGATCGTTATCTCATTCAGACATTTTAAACCAAAAGTAAAAAAACTGCTCTAATAATGCAGACCAGGAAAAATGTATTTCACTGGTCAGGGTGTGAAGGTATAATTAATTGTCTGGCACGAAAGGAGCCATTTTTGTTTTCTCCCTTGAGTTCAGAACAAACACGAACCAGACATTAAAAACAAAGGCTAACTTTTTATGTCTGGTTTTGAATCTATGGTAATAAATACATAAAAGTAACAGCGCAGTGGTCAGGGTACCAAAGTATAATTTATTGTAACCCGATTTTCTAAAACCGACAAAAAGTTCTGTCTTATTCGACCAAAAAACACACAAAGACCTCCATAATTCTAACAAGGAAAGCATTTTTTTGTGGGTGGGGGTATAATTCAGTGCATGATCAAAAAAGAGCTGTTTTCTATTCTGCTGTTCTTAATTTATAATCAAAGACAACAATGAAAAAAACACTTACAAGATAATAGTCTAATTTGTCATTGTTAATTTCTCAATTTAATTTATGGTTATGAAAAAAGAGAGAGAATAAGATAGGTAGTGAGACTGTAAAGTGGTCTTCTTGTTTTATTGTTTTAGTTTAAAACAGAAAAGGATTCTGTGTGACTTTTGTTATTTAAGGTTTGACTTGATGGTAATAGATTAGTAAAGTATAAGATTATATACTATACTTATATACAGATTACAAGAGTGTAATATATTGTTACTATACCTTTCCAACACACAAGGAAAGAGTTCTTTCTCCTTTTTTTTAACCAAAAATAAACAAACAAAAATGTTAAGACAATTCTAACACGGAAAAAAGCATTCCTTTTTTTCAGGGTGTGAAATCTGCAGTTATATGAGCAGCTATATGTATTTTTGATCTGTTTGGATAATGTTGCCATTTCAGAATTCAGGTACAAGAAAATCTTCACTGTCAAAACATTGGTAAGTAATAAGATAATATTTGTTAACGTACACAATTTATTGATACTACCAGGATCACTATCCGCTGTCACTCTGTTTTTGGGCACTAATGTACTAAAGGAAGTAAAAGGCTCATAAAGTTTACACAAAAAAATACATCAAGATAAGGAGAAGTCTGTTTGGTTAATAGCCTTTGTTATTTACAGACACAGTGAAGCATCTGACAGCATTAAATCACCATTTACTCCATTTTGGATTTTATCTGAGATTCAATTCAAAGTTTATTTCTACAGCACGTTTAAAAACAACCTTGGTTGACTGAAGTGTTTTACAGAAGTACGACATAATCATACGTAAACTTATTAATAGAAGTATCATTTTGGCTTGTCTCATCTTGCTCAGTGCATCTATTTTTTATGTATCTGTATATCTATCTTTCTCTCAATACATCTATCTATCACCTGTAAACTATCATTTAGTTAACATTTGTTGTACATGACTTCTTTGAATTATAATAAGAAGATTAAAATGTGATTTAAAGACATTCACAGAAAAACATCCATGTCCTGTACAATAGCTCCACGCCTCCATCAAACACTGATTTGATGTTTTTCTGTACATACCAGCCTTTCCTCAGCTCGCACCCTTCGGATGTGTGTGTGCTGGACCATGTCCTTGAGGTTTACTCTTTTGATTCAATAGCACTCCACATGGATGGACTCAATCAGATACCTCGAACCCAGTGAAGGGTGATGCTCAATGGAGCCGAAGTTACACCACAGCAGCTCCTCGGAGAAAAGCCGGCCTGGTTCTGAGACGATGTTTACATGTGGAGACGCCTTCTGCTCTGTAGAAACCACATGTAACAAAAAAATTAGTTAATAAACAAAGCCGATTTGACATTTTGACTCAAAGCAGAGCTGCCAGATTTGCTTAATTGTTATCAGTAGTGTGGAAACAATTCTCAAGTCTTGGAACAAACAAGGTCAGGGTACCAAAGTACAATTTAATGCTACACCACCAAACAAAACCAACCAAACATGAAATAACTGAAGCACCAAGAAGTTTGATCTAAAAGTAATAAATACAAGCATTAATTGGGACAGTCATGTGACCAGGATGTACAACAATTACATAAAAAAGTCCAGTTCTTATTACTTATTGTATAAGTAGAGGAAGAGGTAAAATTTGTAATGGTGGTATTTGTTGTCATGTGGAAATAGTAGCAGTATCAGTTGCAGTAGTAGTTTCAGTAGTGGTGTTTGCAGTAGTAATAATGTCAGTGATAGTAGAAGTAGAAATGTTGGTATTACTATAAGTAGTGGTGGTTGTGGTTGCGGTGTTGGTTACAGTACTACAATTAGTTCCTTTATTAGACCTATTTCTAGTACCTCTAGAGGCTAACTAATACTACATCTAGACAAACTAGCACTACATACAGATTCAATTTGCTTCTATGATTACAAGTATTATAAATAATAATAAATTATTGCCACCTGTTATTATCTTAATTATTACAAGCTAACACTATTACTACCACAACTTCAATTACTATTGAAGATCGCACATTTGACTCCTTTTTAACAATTTTACACTAGTCCAAAATGTCCCCATAGTATACTTTGAAAATGTCTTACCCAAAAATCTGCTCAGATATTGGATTTTGGCATGCAAATAAACCCCTCTGTTTCAGCCCTGCTCAAAAGGGCTTTTGAGCATAAATCCTCATGAGCTGCCCCTATCAAGAGGGGGAAGTGGCCATGCTCTAATGTTTACGATGGCTGCACAGATGTGCCTGACATGCTCCTTCCACAGTCGCCTGTTTTTTTAAACAGACTGTCTGAGATCCCATTTTTCTGAAAGGTGGAGCAAACAAAAGACAGATAGGAGGTATTTCTCTCATGTGGGGTGTAGGGGGGTTTGTAGAAGACCATGGACACATACTTAAAAAAGACATGTAACCACAGAAACCTTATAAAACGTTAAAAAAAGTATGATTTTTATAAGATGGGATCGTTAAATTTGTTTAAGTGTTGGCCGTAGTGACGGTAGATCAATCTTTCCAATTTTGATCCTTGGTTTTTATTTGAACATTATATTTACCTTCTTATAGAACAATAGCCTAATTTCTCCCTTTATTCATGTCCATAAAGTTGGACTCTCTTTTTTATTAAACCAAAATTGGGAAATAATTGTGAAATCCCATTTGATCAACAAGTACATTATACTTGTGTACCCTGACCTTTGCCCCCACCCTTTTATTTAGTCCCTTATTTCTTTACATTCTGACATAAATATATTTTGATACCCTGACCAAAAGTAGACATTTTCTTTCACTATCATTATTAAATTCTGCATATCATTAAACCAAAAAGACATTTACAACAAAAAGATCAACCATCATTTTGAAACTGTTTAACTTCTGTTATCAGTAACAAAACAAACAAACAGAAAAGTCTGTATTTTGATTTGTATTAAGTGAAGTTTTGAGAATATGACTAGTTTTCACATATTTGGTAAAATAACACTCTTTTACAGTAGATTATACTCATGCACCCTGACCCTTCCTGCTCCCCTTGAACTAAAAGTTTCAAAATGTTGTTCAAAAACAAGACCATCTTGACTTGTTGACTCCAAACATCACTGCCAAATTGCTTAATTGTTGCCAAGAGAATGGAAACACATTTCCTGCCTTAGGAAAAACATATTCACTTTATATTCTACCTCTGATATTTGCTAACTGTTCGTGTTTGTGGTTGATTTCTCGCATGGTAGGAGCGTGAGATTCAAGGCCACACTTAAAATAAATCCTCCCCAGCTTTTTCTTCTCTACTTCTCAGACTGTCAAACCAATTGGAAAGCAAGATGATTCAAAAGTGTATTTAAATCATCAAAGGCCGAGTGCAGAGATCACATCACTTACTTATCCCAAAATCAGATTTAGAAAAGATGTACAGCTTAAAAAGGTTTGTAGGCAGAGCAGCAGCAGAAGAAGATCCAGCAGCAGGCAGCTGTGCAAAATCTTTCCCTGAATTTCCCCCCCCAAACACTCACGCAGTTCCTGAACAATAACTGCGAAGGTCTGAGGAAAGAACTTGAAATGGCCAACAGGGTGTCTGGCCCTAGAAGCCATTACTCCTTGAATACCTTGAGGATAATGAAACTGGGCCAGGGGGAGAGAGGAGATGGAAAAGTGTGCTGTTGGAGTGCACTGAGCCATTGCACATTTCTGTTTGAACCCATAACACTGTGGCCATGTGACAAATGATAGCAAACACCGAGCCTGGGCCACTCCGAGAAGATTATAGCCGAGTGAGTTCAAAGTAAAACTCAAAAAAGGAGCGCTTTTCTCTGGTTTGAGGCTCTGTTCACTTTATGTTAGAGGCATCATCAAACCCTGCTCAGTTGACATGAATCTATTTGTATTCCTGTAACAGTTTGATATTTTTGGGAATAAACATTCTGCTTTTGTGGAGTGAATGTCTCAGGGATTGATAACACTTTCATATGTAGCAACAAGATGCAGCTAGCTTACTTTAGCCTCCAAGTAACAAAAACAGCTGTCTATGTAAAAATTGCTTTCCCTAAGTGAGACATATATTTTGGCTTGATTGATACCTTTAAACCAGGACAATGTTAGCTTGTTTTAGCCTAATGCTATCAGCTAGTTCTCACAAAAAATATTACTTGTACTTTTAGCCAAATAACTATCTCTATTAGCAAGGAACCTACCTAGCCTGGATTTAAAATAAAAACACAAAACAAAGCAACTCGAAAGTTCTCAAATTAATATTTTGCCTAATTTTTTTACGTAAATAAGAAAGAGCGCATTTTGCCAAAGCTACAACACTTGTTAAAACATTAAACTAATGTTAGCTAAGTTGTATTTGCACAAATTAAAGTCAATAGATTGCTGAAGGAATGAGAACAAAAAAGTGAGCTAGCATTCAACAGTTCCCAGTTCAATGTCCCAAAGTCTATGGGATTTTAGAATAGCTTTTTCTTATTAACACCTGGAATTAGTTTTGTGATGAACACAAGATCTCAACGTTTCATTTAAAAAAATAAAATGATATTGTCCTGCAACAACCACGAGTGATCAGGTCATTTGCCTAAGAGGAAATTCTCAAACAAGAGGTTACAACATGACAATATGAGTTGGAAATATCGTTGTGGATTTTAAGTTGAACTGTCATGTCGTAGTTCCATAATAGCTTGATAAAAAATCATCAAAGTTACAAGTAAAAGATGTCGAAACACTTGGTAGCACATAGCTAAGCAGGGAGGTCATAGTCTTATTTAGCTAAAATCAACCATTAGTAGCCTCAAATTTAAATTGCAACGTTTGGCACCCAGGGTCAAATTAATGAAATTAACCTTGTTTGTTTTACCAATGCAAAGTAAATATATAACAATGCTTTAAAATAGGTCAAAATAAATAAAGCTGGACTCGCTCTACTGTAGCCTTTTAAGCTAAGAGCCTACCAGTATTTAATGTAGTGACCTAGTGTTCAGATTAAAAGCACATTATCTTGAATTTTCACTCAGAAAACCAGAAAAAAATGGTAAGTTGGCTAATTTCATTACAGACATATATTTATTTTTTGCTTTAAAAACCTTATCAAAAGTATTTTCTGCCATTTGTAAAGCCAGAAATACTTCATTCGTATGATTGTAAGGGCCAAGTGATGCGACATAGCATCTTTACTTCGGTTATGTCAAAGGCTACAGAGGAGGAAGTGCAAGTTGCTGGAGAAAAGCTGTTGAAAGGGACTTTTCTAGTTCCAGCTGTAAGGGATCCAGCTTTGGTTGTAGCTTGTGGTGCAAACAGAGAAGACCACTCTTGAACTGCATGTCTCCCTCTTTACGTAAAATGTATCTGTGTATTGAAAAGCTAGTTGAATTTGATGTTAATACACCCTTTGAAGTGCAGTTTTTTATTGCATAGGGTCTTCAATTTTAAAACACACAGGGAGGCAGGGAAGGCGGGCAGCGCTGGCGGTGTGTCTCTGCCAATTTTTCTATTATTATTATTTTTATTGTGTTTTTTTCTGCCTTTACTTGATAGAGAGACAGTGGATAGGCATGAGAAAAGGCCTCACGCAGGAATCCAACCTGGGCCAGCCGAACATATACCTCTCCACCAAACCAGCACCCCTGTGCACCATAACACTTAACATAATGTCATTAAATATATGATTATGAATCTGTTAGTCATGCAGTAAAATCCCAACATTGATTTCTTCCAAAAAGGGTAATAACTTCTGTTGCACTGACACCATGAGGGACAGCCCAGACTATTTCTGCTGTGAGTCACATGTCAATTTACAGCAGCCCTATCTGAGAAATGGACATTGTCTGGGAGCCGACTTCCTGATTGGTCATTTTGAAGCCGAGGAGTGCGTCTGCATGTCCTGACCCCTGCCCGTTGTTTCTTCATGCTCTGCTGTATAACAAGACCATCACACAGCACCGACGGGGGAGACAGGTCTCAGCTGCTCACGCTCTTATCAGGATGGGCTGTGCCGAGCGAGACGCCTGGAGGAAGTATCAGTAAACAACGCTATAGGGTTCCCGTTGCTATACGCTGAGGCGCTCATGCAAAATTCAGCACTTTGGATGTAGACTGAGATGGAGCCAAGGCAAGAGGCAGGGGTTATGTTTTAACTGGTGAACCTTCAGAACTCAACTATTCCCTCTCTAATTCTACCGGAGATGTTTGCGACTCTGACCTGAAAGAGTGAAACGGAAATATTAATTGCTGCTCTTACACATGAGGAGACTCAAACAGTGGCGGCTGTAGCTCCAGCTCCCACCAGTTATCTTCTGCCGTCTCTCTGTGTCTTCCTCCCAAGTCCTTTAATGGTGTGATCGCCCTTAACTCCGCTGTAAATCTCTCCCCAACGGCTTATGGTTCAAATTAATGGCCCTGCCATAAGTGTTTGAATTTCATGAATTGTAATAATACTTACATCACAAGACACATGAAGTCATGTCTCCCTCTCTACAGTGGAGATATGATACATTTTAGCGGGATGCACAAAGTGGTCCCCTGGTACAGTAGTGATGTATTCTAATAGACTGTGCCGGCCAACCCTCGGGTGCAGATATTCATGATTCATATTTGAAGGCTGCAGAACATTTAAATGGGACATTAAGTGGCGTAGAAGATTAAAACACTGTTGGCTGTGGGGAATAACTGGGACGTTCACTCGTGGGTATTATGCCGCTTTTTTATTTTAACTGATGGCTGTGAGTGTCCTCGTATTTATCAAAGTGTAACCAAAACTGTAATTCACCTCAATTTATGTACAAGTTAATGCAAGTATGCTAATATTTGAGCTACAGTACATATCGTGCATTTTTCAACAGAGGATGTGACTTCTAGCAGACAATTGCTTGAAAACAGTTTTAGTTTTATACAAGTTGAAGCGGCCTGCTAACACTGTAACTCCTGATTTCCATACAGTCCACCTACGTAACCAATAAGTTGGTTTCCAAGGCCTGCAACAAGTGCAGCAATAAAAGCCCAAAGCAGAACAGCAAAACCTGAAGCAAACTGAAGCAACAGCTTTTGGTGTTTTGTTTTGGCTTTTTGTTTTGCTGCTTCGCCGTCTATTTTTGTGTTGTCTCGGCTTTGATGTTTTATTTTGGTTTTTATTCTGTTTCTTCAGTTTCTGTTGTGTTGCTTCAGCTTTTGTTTTGTTGCTTCAGCTTTTGTTTTGTTGCTTCAGCTTTTGTTGTGATGCTTCAGCTTTTTGATTTGTTGCTTCAGCTTTTGTTTTGTTGCGACAGCTTTTCTTGTGTTGCTACAGTTTTTATTGTTTTGTTTTGGCTTTTGTTTTGTTGCTTCGGATTCTACTTTTGTGTTGCTTCAGCTTTGGTTGTTTTATTTTGGCTTTTATTTCGTTACTTCAGTTTTTGTTGAGTTGCTTTAGCTTTTGTTTTGTTGCTTCAGCTTTTATTTTTGTGTTGCAACAGCTTTTGTTGTCATGTTTGACACTTATTGGCCACTGTAGCTCTGCACTGGTTTGCTGGAAATACCCACCCCCTATCTTCTATCTAGTGCACTATAAAGAGAACACACCATTCTGAAATTCGACTAAGCATAAATATTGTGCAATTATTTTATCCCACAATGCATTGTAGAAAGGGGCTGCTATTATTTAAAGATAATGCCAGATAACCTAGCTTGAAAACATTAATTTTTGTCAGCAGTAAACTTTAGCAACAACCGGTTCCTCCTTGTTTGTGCAATAAAGGAACAATATGTAACTTTTCCACCACAGAACCAAAGTTTCAGAGTCATTTTGATGATTCGATGTCTTTTTAGCCATTAACGGGGCAGCATGGTGCATCACTGCACCAAAGTCCACGTTGACAGTGCAGAGGTACAACAATTTGTGGGCCCCAAACAAAGGTTATGAAATGGACAAATGTGTCCTTGTCCATCATAATGATCCTACAACTTCATCCAGCTATTATTATTAAAGGTGCATGTTATGTGTCTTCGAAAGTGAGCATATGACCGTGTGCGGCGTTGGCGTGTTTGCGAGTGTGTGTGCCGGAGCAGGAAGACAGACTTGATGATCCCCTGTCTCCCGGTGACTGTGTGGAGCCAGCGAGCCGTGGCGAGGCTGCCATAACTACCAGTTGAGCTCTGTCAGGGAGATGACCCACTCTCTATTCAACAAGACCTGCCACCCTGACAGAAAGACAGACACAGAGCATGACGGACAGTGAGACAGGCGGGTGGAGAAGACAAAAGACACAGCATGTGAATATTTTAACTCTCCACTGAATTCGAGAACTCTCCGTCTCGCTCCAAACAGCTGAAAACAGGAAAAAGCTGTAGGTGTAATTGGACCGCGGCGGCGTGGGTCAGAAGTCAATGGTCTTATTTGAGGGCTAACACCATTTAAGACTAATTTGAGACTATGTGTTATTGTGCCTTTAACTAAGTTTCTAACCTGATCTGTATAGAGGTTCATTGTGCTTTTAAAAGGAGACCTGCTGCCCTGCAAAAGGCCATCTAATGGTTTTTCAAACCCACAGTATTACATTAATGTACTGCAGATCAAAGGATAAAACAAGCGCTCCTGCAGATGAAGAGAGTGCAGAGAAGATTTTAATTTTTTTCTCTTTATGAGGAGTCCATTTGGGTTCTTATCGTTACGAATGATGACAGTCTCACCAACGATTAAAAGGCACTCAAGCAAAAATCAAAGCGCATTTATGACCAGCTTACCTCACGCAGTTTTAAAGTAAAATAAGGTGTAATCTAATGGATATTAAGTCAAATGCAATGCAAAAGATATACATTTTGCAAAACAGCACAATTTAAAGTTTCAGGGCATCAAATATGAGTGTCTTTTTTGGCAACTAGTGAACTTTGCAAAAGTGAATTTACAAATAAGATCATTTGGCCTTAGAATATGCACTGAGGTTCAGAGAGACATTTAAGCATCACTGATAATAAGGTCCATAGGTCTCCATCATCATGAATGGCAAACAAACAGTAAAAAAGCACTTAAGCTAAACTTCCAGCACATTTAGGATGACCTAAGTGAGTATTTTAATGGACATTTTATCTAATGTTTGGCAAAAAGACACAACACTCAGTTTCATGAAATTTATGTGGCGAGGGCAACTGGCGAATTCGCCGCACAGACTGATTAATTATGTCCCCAAAATAACATGACTTTTCAGGGGGAGCTCAAAGTGTCAGTACAGCCTTTAATAATACACAAAAAAACAGCCACATGGCAGTTATGTTTTCATGTCCTTGTTCTTTAGACTTTTCAAGCCTCTTTATTTCACTTTACTAAATTTCCAGGTGTCAAATTATGTGTGTGTGATGTGAAAAATATTTTTTAATACAAAAAATTTATCAAAGTAGTTTAAGGAATTCGTACATCTAACTGAGTTCATTTAGGATTTCATGATACTGAACAATCGCACTTAAATAAAGGTCAAATTATGTGTATCCTAGCCTCCCACCACTAGATGGGGCTGCAGCTGCAGCCTTTGGTCCTGCCATTTGACCCATTGTTGCACTATGATCTGAAAATACACAACTGGCTTTGCTATAATATTGTGGAGCTTGAAGCACTTCAGAAGTATCCAGTGCTATAAAATAAAGATAAAGCTGCATTTAGACTGTGTCAGGTGGCACTTGCTATTTGGCAATGCTAACGTTAGCCACTCTCTGCTTGATATTGTCATTGAATGCTGGGTTGACTTGCTGTTGAGATATTCAGCCAAATTCAAACCCTGTTTTTTTGTTCTCTTGCCTTGTTTAGACCTTGTTTGGTTTGTCGTTTGGCTTTCACACCCACTTCAAATTAAATTTGATCTGCAGCTGAGTTTGTGTGAACTTCAACAGCACCTCAAACCACCTGAAATGTTCTAAAAAGCAAACTAGAATTGGTTTGGTCTTGACCAAATGGGGTAGATGTGAGAGTGCCCTTGAAATCAAGGCAAAAGTAATGTGCGACTACTTTTTGATCCACTGCAAGTTCTTTTTTCCAGGTTAAGCTAACGCCATTTACTAGCAGAAGTTCCTTATTTTCTACAATAATTTAAGCAAATTTTTCCTCCAAAATGAAAGCAAACTACGCCAAGATTCAGACATTAGAAAACAGAGTGTAACAAGGTACATACATTCAAATAATTCTGAGTTTAATTTCTAAACCAAGAAGAGTAATCTATACTAAGAAACCTAGAATTTGTTTGACTCCTTAATTAGAACAATAGTAGGAATTGCTCCATTGTCATTATAGACTTTTCGGCATGTAATTAAAACTGCCACATATTGGAAATAACTGCTGAAAAAAACTCAGCAATTATTTTCCACAATAAACAATTATCAGCTGACAGCTTTGGTGTGTAATTATGAAAAAAGGAGTCATATGTGTCTGTACTTTTATGTATTTAGACACTGTTGCTCGAGTTTACCTGTGTACACCACCTCGTTCATTTTGTCATTGGTGTTTGTGTGCATGTAGCGAGGTCACGACCCTGGCTGCAGGCCCGTCCCTGGAGAGCTTGCCTCCAGCGTGACCAACTAACACTACAAACAATTAAAAAGCAGCGCAGCCTCCCCCCCCCGGGGCGCTCGGCTTTACCCAGCTCAGGTCGGAGAAACGCTGCACAAGCTTCCAAACTCAAAAACCCTCGCTATGTGCTCTATATAACGATGCTGGGCAACGCCAGAGAAGGAGAGGCAGAATCGATACGGCTACAGCCTGTGGACCAGTGTGGAGACAGGGGGCTATTATTAGGACGTCCTTTCTTTACCACCTGAGCCACTTACACACTTAGGATAGTCGCGCACACACACTACTCTTCCTTGTGTGCAGCAGCAGGTTCACTTTTTATCTCCAGAATTATTACAGCAGAGTCCTCATCCTTTACAAACACCAGTTCCAAAAGAGTTGGGACAATGTGAATGAAAATAATCCTTGACAGTCTTCATGTTATTAAATACAGCACAAAGCAAACACAGACATAAACACACTTGCTGAATTTGATGCCAGCAGTCTGTTCCAAACAAGTTGGGACAGCACCATGTTTACCACTGTGCTACATCTTTACTTTAACAACACTGTAAGCATCGCTAATTACTGTAGGACTGCAAGTAGAATTCCTTCCCATTCGTGATTGATGCTCGTTGGAAGTTGCTCAACAGTGCCGGGCCACTGCTGGTGTATTCTGGGTGTCATAATGTCCTATACATTTCAATATAAGACAGGTCAGGGCTGCATGCAAGTCAGTGTTGTACCTACACTCTCACTTGTCTTGCTGGCAATTAATGATGTCTTCAAAGATGTGCAAGTTACCCATGCCACGGGCACTAATACATCCTCACATCAGGTGCTTGCTTTTAAACTTTGGGCCCATAACATTGCAGACCATCTCATAAAAGTTAAAACCCAGTGATGGTGCTTCTGGATATTGTTCAAATGTGGCTTTTGTTTGAGTGTTGTTACATTTGTAGATGCAGCAATGCACTGCATTAACTATGAATGAAGTATGAAGTGCTTCAGAGCAATTGTTGTAATACCCATTACAGAATTATGCAGGAGTCCAGTGTACTGGTGTCTAAGGGATTGGAGGTCAGGGGTATTAAATGTTGTTTTCTGTGTTTTTGTAAGAAATGTAGAAGGTGAAATCTCTAAATTTCATTGTTTATGAACTGTTGGGCTATCTGCCCATGTAGTCTTTCACAGAGGCCAATCAGATACCAAGAGATAGTCAGTCACAGTCAAGGTTTATTGCTTGATTACCTTTATGCCTATCATCCAATCAGAGATGTTTCTTGCTTAGGAGTAGGGTAATCAAATCTGTAAAATCTTCTTGACTCTGATTTTTATGTAGAGGTCATACGAGTGACTCCTGTGCTCCAGATGTTTCTTCAGAATGTCCTTTATCTGGGTATCCATTGAGGTGTTTTTCATACTTTTTGGTCCTGTTCTCAGTTCCTGTGTTCACTTTTCAATGTCTGCTGAAAATCTGTGATTTTGGTGTTTTGGTCTATGATGCATTCAGATTGATTTGATCATGTGGACTTTACATGGATTGACATGCATTAAACATGGTCTCCCATCCACTCGTAACCTGCTGTAGTCCACCAAACAATCCTCTCATTAGTCAAATGTCTGTTGGTGAATGTGCCAGCTCATTCTCATTTCACCAGTCTCAAGCTCTTTCATGAATCAAAAGCCTCCTTTAGGGTCCTATGGCTGTTACAGCTGGCAATAGAGCTCTTGCTCTCCACATGTTCCCCTTTTTCCTCATGCCCCGTCTCCCTTTGGCTTGCCATTGTCCACTACAAAATCAGTGGAATAAAAACAGTCATGGTCCAAAATGCTTTGTTTTGTCTTCTTTTGTTCCTTATCAGTCTTTGGAGCGGCAAGTTCTTCATGTCTTTCCAGCAGTTGAGGCACTCTCAAGAGCTCGGTAAGCAATACTGCCACAAATTATGCTGAGTTCCGTTTGCTAGTTGATTAGTGCTATGCTAAAAATTTTATGCTGATTATTCCCCAATTTCTTCAAGTGGCCGACAGCAGCAGAGGCATCTGGAGCAGCAGACAAATGGACGAGCTTGTGTACGATCTACATGGAGTATTAACTACAGGTGATCATATTGGAATTACAGGCGTTACTTTGATTAGCCAATTAGACACTTTTATATAGATATTGGCAGATGATGATCAGTTATCAATTGATTAGGGCACCTCTAGTGTGCATACATATTTAACTTAGTATCTGGATGCCAAAAACACAATAGTTACCTGTTTTAAAGGACTGCACCACTGTTAACACCCAATCATGGCCCTCTCACTTGTTACCAAGTCTCTGTGTTGTATTTAATTTGATTCATGTTGAACGGGCTTTGCCCATCACTGTACTCTGTTTTCATTCACATTTTACACACCGCTCCAGCTCCTTTGGAACTCAGGTTTGTGGCAGCAGTCCCAAAATATTCACATTACAAAATCAACAACATGTTTTCTCTGACGCTTTGAATTCACATGAATGGAGGCAAGCCTGCTGCAAAATTAATCGCAACTTTGAGAGCAAACAAATAATTCAGAATGGCCTGATGCAACACTGGCAAGTCTGAGGCGGTGGCAGCATGGGGGCCTGCAAGCCTGTTTGAATTAAAAGGATGTGAATTTATTAGCAGAGCGGGCGCAGTTAGCGAAGCAGCCAGCCAGTAAGATAACCAGTCAGCCAACCAGTTATCTCTCTGGGCATATGCTGCGTCCGCTGCTCCAGAGCCCTGCTGTCAAAGCCATTGTGAATCCTAATGATCACAGTGCATCCCAACCGGTCAACACACACAGAGCGCACACACTCCCCGGTCTTCGCTCCAGGGGTCCTGACAAAACAGGAGACGGCGGGGACTCGTCAGAAGACAGCGATGCCGGTGCGCTCCACCTGCTCACTGATTCTTACGCCTGGAGGAGCCTGAAGGCACTGCCATCACACACCCTCCCTGTCCATGGCACACACACTCAGAAATACACAAATCGATTGGCGCGCACACACACATATATGCCCACATTCTTTCAGACATACAAATCCACACTCCTCCTCCTCTCCTTCTTACCTATCCTCTTTTTTTCTTCCAAGCATCCTTCCCCATCCAACCCTATTCATATCCAGTTGTTTGCGCCCCCTCCCTGTCCCACCTCGCCCTAACCCCCACCGTCCTCGCTACAGAATGCATGAAACGACGCACACACCTACACACACCCCTCACCTGTCAGGTAACATCAGAGAGGGGGAGAGTTGAAGAGACGTGACAGCGTGCTGAAGGAAGCGTGTGCCAGGAACACAGACCTCTCTCCGTTCACCTCTGCTGTGCTGGAACACAACGAGCCAAAGCAACCCCCCTCACCCACCCACCCCTTCAACCAACCCAGCAGCCCACCCCCTCACCTTTGCTAAGGATCAGACCTGTTTGGAGAGAGCTGGAGAACCTCCAACAGACATGCAGAGGAAAGGGGAGGTAATGCATCCGAGTGTTTGAGAGGAAAAGTTCTGATAATCGATAGGCGAAGAGAGGAGGAAGCAAAAGAAAAGAAAGAAAGCATGGGGTAGGGACGGTCAACACATGCAGCCCGAAGGCCTTTTCAGTCTCCATCAAGTTCAACAAGTTGGCCTGAAAGCTAGCAGCTGCCATATGTGCTGAACCATTTACACAGTGAAGTCCAACAAGTCAGCAGCAGCCCGGCAGATGATTTGTGAAATGGAGAAGAAAACCGACGAACTACGAGAAAGTTCACCGTTGGAAAGACAGGAAATGTACGTCCAGTTTCTGGGCTAACTCTGATGACTTGTGGAGTATCTGTATCATGAAATAAGATTCTTTACATCTGCAAGGTTATGGCTTAAAATTATCGTGCATGAAAAATAACTTATAGTAGCATTAAATGTAAGTAATTAAGCAGGAGGTGTCCATTTTTGCATTCACAAGCAAGAGGCTAAACACGAGGATGAAAGACTTTGGCCTCTGAAATCAAAGGTTTCCTCCTGGACTCAAAGTGTCCTCAAGGTAACAAATTCACAAGCAAAGAGTTCGGCCTTGAGTGAGGTTAAACATTTGATCAAAAGTTGAGCAGATATGACGTTGACCTTAGATCTTATTGGTTGTAAAGGTGACTAATCAGGTTTTCCAACGATATAAATACAGTACCAATGGGTATAATTAAAGGGGGCGTTAATCGAATAAAATTAACATTCCCAAAATTTCTTTGATAAGCAGAATTAGCACCCAGAATGCACCTGGTTTTTGCACCAGAACCACGGTATCTCCTGCTATCTTCTTCTCACATCTTCATTGCTATCAGTCACAAAAGCAGATAAACCCTTTAGTATGAGTTTAACATTTAGGTTAAATTGTAAAACCTCATATTTTTCATTTAAGAGTTAGAGTGCACCTTCACCTTGAAAAGTAGGTGGCCAATTTCAACACAACAGCCTGAAGTATCTGAAAGCGTTTTGTTTTCATCCACACAACCTGCACCAGAGTGTGAAGTTGAGGTCCTGTATATTCTATAAAGGGCTCCAGTTAGTGTCAATTTCTTCAGATTAACATGAAACTGATCATTGAGATGAAAATAGCTGCTTTTCAATCTCCAACACATTTTTAAGCTAAAGCATGACATAGACCTGAGTCACCTTTGACCCCAGCATACAGAGGACTGATAAGGGGAGAGGAGTTGCATTTAACAGAATGTATGAAGTAGTGTTAATCATAAAAACGTCTCAATGGGTGATATTTCATCTGATAATAACATGTATAGAAGCAACCTCGACCTGTATCTCGCATATACAAATGCATGGTCATCCGTATAAAGACCTTGAGGTGAATATACATACACACAAATGAATTGTATTCAAGCTAAAAGACTGAATTAGTAATATATCTGCATGCACTTGTGTTGGGAAAACATTTGCTTTTTTACAATTAAGCCAGGTGCAGATCAGAGTTAACCTCTGCTTCTCCTTTTGGTTTGAGGAGAATGTTAAAAGCCATCGCAACTAATTGGCTCCCCTGCCTCCTGTTTGTCACGAAGACAACAACAATCACCACCTTCCATCAACTTGTAGGAATTGCAGGGTAGAACAGCAGGGTGGTTGTCTCGTGTCACCAAAAACAAACAGACAGGAATCAGTGAAGATTGATGGCATATATGTAAGAAGAGACAATTTTTCAGTCTCTACGGGGTTTTTATGTGATTGTTGCTGCTCGAGTGCCTAATACATATTACCCTCTTGACATCACACCTGGCTATGTTACTTTCACGCTGTTCTCCTCTGTAATTTTGGGCTGCTTTTAATAATTCGTACGAAACAGCGACCATCCCTAAAGCTGTTTGTGGCATTTATTCGTTGTTAACTGACTCAGTGTTGGCAGAGTCTGTTTTAATGCATTTTGGTGGAATTATTATCATAAATTTGTAACTTCAAAATTGAAAATCATAAGAAAATGTACACATAAAGGTGAAAGTTAACATTTAAATACTGACTAATTTGATATTCTGATCCTTTTTAGTGGGAATAATAAAGCATGTTGTTGATGTGAGCAGCCAGCGTTAGATGACATCACAAATTCACCAGTTGTTTTTTTAACTATTTGAACAGATTCTTGAGATTGGATATTTTCTTTATACACCTTACAGTGGTTTTGTCTTAATTCTTCTACATTGGCTGAAAAACAAGCTACTTTCAGCTGTTTAAAATGGGGCCAGCCCTAACAGATTTCGTCTAAAGTAGAAACAGTTACTATGGATGGTCTTGCAAGAGGATAACTTCCTTTAGAGAGCGGGGGTAGATAATGGGCCAGTTATAAACATTAAGTTTTTACAGATTTTTAACGTGGACATAAATTAGAAAAAGATTACTGACGTTTTTAAAGGTACCATATTATGCAAATACTCATTTAAATTGTTTTAAGTTAGTGTCAATGGCCTATTTTCAATTTCAAATGGGATGCTCTGCAAAATGCTACTTGCCATTGAGGGGTATGCTATTTCTTCCAGTGGTCAGACACTCATGTAAACACCAGAGCACAGAACTGAGACAAAGCCACATTGACTTTTGAGAGTAGCGTGGTCTGATGCAGATCATGTAGATTTACACCAAAACAGCCTGTTCTGAGCAGGGCTGAAACAGAGGGGTTTATAAGCATGCCAAAATGTAATATCTGCTTTTAGGCAAGGAACATAGAGAATATCATTGCTGTTGGGCCAAAAACTCTTATTTCAAAGTGGCTTCTTTTCAAGAAAAAAAACAACAGTGTGGATGTGTTCCAGAAACATCTGGGACCAGTGTAAGATTGTTAAAAATAACTAAAATACAGGATCTTTAACATCTATTGAAATTGGTCTGTTCTAATTTAATTTTTAACCAACCTGTTTGATTTGCCAGAGGCCTATTTGTTAACCTGAGGAAAAAAATGGAAACAAGTGTGTAGATACCTTGGCCAGTGCTAGCTAGAAAGTTGAATGTAGCTTGTTTTCAACAATTGAGGAAAATAATACCTGCCTCACTAACTATGTGCAGTCATGCAGTCAAGGTTGTTTTGCTGAAAACAAAGGTCGACACTTGAAAACAGGAGCAGTCTGGCTGAAATTCAGGGCCTATTTCACCCATTACTATTACCAACTCCATTCTGGCACCCAGCAAAACAGCAACACAACAATTTTTAGACACCAGTGCTGTCTGCTAGCCTGTGGTGTTGATTAATGTTTGCCTCCAGTTTTGCTTTGTTTTGCCACTGGCTAGTACAGTGTGATATGGGGTTTATGAAGTAAAGTTCTGTTATGCCTTTAGTAGTGGTGGCCGTCTTAGGAAGATATATAGGCCATACCTCATTCTAATTGGTAAATATTTTCAAAAGAAGACCCCCTTAATGTGACTTTTAATGTTTTTCAGGTTTTACTGTTCATGCTTTGGTTCATGTTGCAACTGCCTGAAGGACTAATTCCTGTATGTGTCTTTTATTCCTGTTTATTTGATGGTTTGGGCAAAAGCCAAAAGGTTAAAAACTCCTTTATTTAAACAAAAAGGATCTTGAATCTTTTTCTTGTGTTGGATTAACTTCTCACATCCAGCAAACACCTCTTTTGTCTGACAGTGCGTCTAATTTCCTTACTTCATTTGCTTTGAGGGAACACTCCAACATTTATATTAAAGAAAAGCCCTCCACATGGGTTTGAGGGGCTATTTGCAAGTTAGAGCACACCACTCGAGCGATAACCACCCATCTCTAGTGTTAGTTATCCTCTGAATTCACGAGAGCCAATTCCATCGGATGGGTGGGGGTGGGGGGGTTGAGGAAGAAGTGGATCTTTTAAAAACAGCCATTCTGCGCCCGCGTCTTCCCCCACCCACCCGCCTGCCCTTCCATCTCGAGAGACGGTGCGGGGCTGATTCTCTTGCGTGGAGAGCCACTCAAAGCAGCTCTCCAAACTTACATCATGCATTGTTTCGCCTGCTGGCATGTTTTGCGGGCTCTTCGGAGGCCCATTCGGGGTGTTGGATTGGAGTGTGTGTAGGTTAGTGGGTGGGCAGCAGGAGTGGGTTCTCGGCGAGGGGCAGTAGATGCTGGAAATCCTAATAGAAGGTAATTGAAAGTGAGCACTTAGAGGCGGTTGGATGGTATTTTCCTCATGCATGTTGGAGGGTAATCATGCTGTTGCACTAAACAGCCAATGTAGATGCCCACACAAAGCGAACAGAAACATCTTCACCAATATTGGGACTGTTTGTGCTTGGCAGGCGCGAGAAGCCTTGAAAGTTTAAGTGAAATGTGACAAAAATCGAGGAGTAGGCAGCTCGAGGACTTGAAGAGGACGACTCTTGAAAGAGCCTTCTCCTTAGTATTGTCACTTTTTGTCTCCTAGTTGTCTCCGTCCGTGGCTTTCAGGACAAACGGTACCCTTACCCTCAAGTTTCCTATGACACTCTTGGATAGATTTGAGCAGCTGCTACAGCTTTTCAGGGAGGTGCTTCATGTAGAATATGTCCTTGTTCTGTTTGTGTGAGAAGAAAGGCAAAAAAGTAAACTCCAAAGAATACACTCAGGGTGAGGTTTGGTTATCCCATTGAAGGACAGTTGAAGATGAACAGGGCTAACAAAATCACCTTAAATATTAGTATAATGCTACTGTCTGCTTCAGTTGTGCTCTATGAGGGTCAGGGTGCTTATGGAGCTGTTGTCTTTGTTTTATATTTTTTGATTTGAGTGAAAAAAAGGAGTGGGAAAAACAATTGAAAAATAAATGTCATATTTGGCATTGATTTCTAGTTTTGATCCAATGGAAATGGCTAAGACCTATGACTACCTGCTATGACTAAAGTACACGGTAGGTTGTTTCTACTAATAATATTACAACGATTGGTTTTCAAATCAATTTACTATATCTTTATTATCACAAGTTGTGGTGTTGTAGTAGAGGTAATAGAAGTTGTGGTTAGTTGCAGTGGTGGTAAAGGTTGCAGTAGTAAATGCTAGCAGTAATTGTAGGACAATTTGTAGTAGTTGTGGTGGTAGAACTTATGGCAGTAGAAGTAAAGTGGAAGTGCAGTTGTTCAGGTAGAAGTGGTTGTAGTAGTAGTTGCAATAGTTGTGGTGTGAGTTGTAACTGTGGTACTTTTTGGTAGGAGTAATAGCTGTAGCAGTAACGGAAAGAAGTGTTGGTTGTACCAGTTTTTGTGGTAGTTTTTGTAGCTGTTCTAGGTAGTAGTAATAGTGGTAGTGGTGGTTATAGTAGTAGTTAAAGTAGTAGTAGTTTTGATAGAAGTAGCAGGGATTGATGCAGGTGTGGGTGTGGTAGAAACTGGAAGTTGTGGTATGGTAGCTGTAGTGGTAAGAATGCTGGAAGTGGTGTTGGTGGGAGTTCAATTAGCAGATGTGTTAGAAATAGTTATTTTCTTGTCCATAGTTATTTTAGTAGTTGTAGTAGTAAAAAGTTAATTTTGAAATTGGTTTATCAACATTGTTTGTTTTGAACCAAAAATGGTAAATGGTTCTGCACTTCTATGCCTTTTGATAAATCAGGTGTTCTAAACGTAAATTATACTTTGGTACCCTGACAAAAAACAGCCAGTTTTCAGTCTTCTGTTTTTTTATTATTATTATTTATTTTGAAGTCACACTATCTTCCTTGTCATGTGACCATCCTCCTTCTTTCAGCCTTGACCATAAAATCAAAACAAGGTTTAAAGCATGATAAAATTTGACTTTTATTTTGAAATTATTTTTTCTTTTATTTCAAACCCCATCTGGAAAAGAAAAAGGGCTCTGTTCTTCATTTAAATGTTTTGATTGAAAATAAAAACCAAATAATAATTTAAAAGAAAAGAAATTATAGTTTGATTCTGATTTCCAAAAATGTATGTTTTTAACGTGGTTATACAATAATTAAACTTAAGTACCCTGACCTATAACACCGTATGGACAAATTTTATTCACAGTTGCAGCCTTGGGAGGGGAAACAACTTGAAGAGCTTTACAGGAGAAGACGATGAGCTCCCTGAGGTCGCATGATCGCCTCCAGCTCTGATAATCCACACGTTTGACGCTTCGACGGCGTTGGCACTGAATTCTATCGCCGTCCACCCTGCTCAATCAGACACAATATCTTGCTCCAGCAAACAGAAGCTGCGGTGCCGCCGCTTAGCACCAGGATAATGATCAGATTAAAAGCTTTGACTGGTGAGACTTGGACTAATGCCAGGTGATGGGAGCAATTTGCCGCCAATCAACACCGCACGAAGGAGGAGGGGGTGCACTATTGGCTACTGCCAACAGCGGGGAGGGGGATAAAAAGGGGGGAGAGGGGTTGTAAGGATCCCAACCCCAAAAAGCAGCTGGTGATTCACCAGTTCCTATTGTCACATTCCATTACATCCCCTCTGTCTCCGCCTCTATTTCTCCATGTGTCTCTCCTATTTTTCTTCTAATCAAGTTCTTCCCCTGTCTTCATCACTTTCTCTCAAAAACCAGAACTGCTGCCCGGTTGTTTTACGCCTGATTTAGGTTTACAACTGCCGGACAGTGAAAGTACAGTAGTGGGTCGAGAAGAGGCCCTGAGAGGTGGTTCTTTGTGGTCGTGAGCTCAGTAAAAATCATGTGACAAAGGACTGAATATCAGGCCTTGAGAACATGACCCTCACAAAGTCAGTGTGGGCATGTGTGCTTATTTCAAAGAAAATCCACCAAACCACTCTTTGAGGGTTAGATTCACAAGCAAGGGATGAACATGAGGAAAAATTGATCTCTAAAGTCCAAATATCTCATCAGTTCATTCTTTAGTCAGAGTGGACAATCAGGCAAAGTCTGACAATTTCCTCCAAGCAGGGAAGCAAGGGATAAACGTGAGGCTCATGACCTTGACCTTTGATCTGTAACTGCCAAAGCCGTTCAGTCCACCCTTGAGTCAAAATGAACATTTAAGCAAAGTTTAAACGAAGTCCTTGAAAAAGCATTTTAGAGATATATCGTTACCAAGCAAGGGATGATGATGAGGCCTGTTGACCTCTGACCTCCACAGTCAAGTCAGTTTATCCTTAAGCCACGGTCAAGATTTGTGTAAAGCAAAGAAGTCATTAAAGTATCATACAGATATGTGTCCAAGCAAGGAATGAACATGAGGAGGAAAATCCCTCACAGCATTCCTGGGGTATCATGTTCATAAGCAAGTGATGTCTATGAGGCCAAATGACCTTGACCTATTCCTCAAAAATATAAAATCTTCAATCCTAAACCAGAATGGACATTTGTGCAGAGTTTGAAGAATATCCTTTGAAGCATTCTCAAGATATCACATTAACAAGCAAGGAATGAGCATGAAAACCCCTGACCTTGACTTTTAACTTATGACCTTCAAAGTCTACGCAGTTCTTCCTTGGGTCTGACTGGATATTTGTGAAAAGTTTCAGGAAAACTCCATATAGCTTTCTTGAGATGTTGCATTTACAAGACTGGCCTTCAAGATGGAAGCACATGTGGAGGAATGAACAACCTGAGGACCCCTTACTTTGACTTTTAACCTTTGACCTCCAAATTTGACTCAGGTTTTTCTTCAGTTAGAGAGAAAATTTTTGCAAGTTTCAAGAAAATCACACAAAGCTTTCTTTAGATATTACATTTGCAAGACTGGCCTTGACAAACAGAAGTGCAGGTGAGGGGGGATGGACAACCTGAAAGCATAGCGCCTCTGGCCTCTGCTGTTGCTCATGCAGAGACAAAAAAAAATGTGTGGTCAGCAAAAGGCTTTTCCTGTTTGGCGCACACTCACACACCTAATCTGAGGGCACGATGAAGCAGGAACTAAAGAGAAGGAAGTGAGGCTGAAAAACACAACGGGCAAGCTGAGACTAAAGGAGATGTCTTTGTCAGTGAGAGGGAGACATGAGTGGGCCGGCGCGCTAATCATCGATCGGATGATTAAGGCAGATGAGGAGGGCTTTTTCCCCCAGTGAAGGATCTGATTGTTGGTCTCCTCCCGCCCGGCGTCCAGGGAGCACGCCGGCGGCAGAAGCTCAGGATCAATACACTCAATCACGGCTGAGAGGGGCAGCGTCAGTCACGCTGTGCCAGACTATTAGGACCAAGTAGGCAGACAGTGAATAACTCCATGCTTCCCTGGTCGCAGCTCACACCTCAGGAGGGAGGCCATGTACTGGCTGGATGGCTGGCTGGAATGTGTGTGCGACTAAGGAGGAGTGTGTGGCTTAGACACCTGCTGGAGTCTTAGTGAAAGGAGTAGTCCAACAAATAAGAGAACACGCTGCTCAAATTTGTCATGATGTTAAATGAGGGAACTGATGAACTTTTGCACCAGTCACACATTCCCGTTTCTCATGGCGATTGTGCACGATTGTCATAATCCTGATGAAACGTGTTTTGGTCGTGGTACATGCACTACTTGATCTGGATCAGCGTTGTATAGTCGTGGATGAACGCAGGGGAACGGGGAAGGGTCCTGATTGTTTTGAACTGTCGTGGAGAATCGCCGCTCTCAGTACAGTGGGGTGGAAGCCTAATGCAGTCCTAAGGCGAACGGTATTAGCGTGGCATGTACGGGGCTCAATCGGGCTGATCGTGGCTCAATCCAGAAAGCTTTCTAAGGACGATTGACAGGGACGTATCCGATTGCGCCCCGACTGTGCCCCGTTCAAGGCATTTTCACAGCATTGTTCGTATCTCGTATGGGAAGTGAACACGACAAAAACACAAGCGACGGGGCTCAATCGGGGCTTAATCGGGGCTCACGTGACGCAAACTGGGCTCAAACAGGGCTGACGTCGTGTCAGCGGGATGGAAATTCATGGAATCCTCCTTGTTTCGTTGTACTGACCTAATTGAAGGAGGACAAACGCCCCCAAAGTGCTGTAGAAGCGTTACTGTATGTACGGGGTGTGCCCGGGGGAGACAGTTTCTTCCTGTATCATGTCGATCAAACCAGCCTTGCCAATCGTGTACAGTCGTGCACAATCGCCATGAGAAACGGGAATGTGTGACTGGGGCTTTAGGAACTACAGTCCAGGGATGTTCAGATTGTCCAGGGCAATTATTGAAGATATCGTCATTGTGTTTTGGCAAATTTGATGCCTGCAATGCGTTCCAAAAAAGGTAGGACAGGGGAAAAAAGACTGGGAAAGTTCAGAAATGCTCAAAAAACATCTGTTTGGACATCCCACAGGAGAACAGGTTGGTTTAATGAGGCTTAATCATTCACAAGCAAAGACGGGGAGAGGGTTACTACTTTGTCAACAACTGTGTGAGCAAACAGACCTACAAGGAATTCAAGGATTTCATCATCTGAAGTCCATAATATCACCAAAAGATTCAGTGAATCTGGAGAAATCTCTGCATGTAAGCGGCAAGGCTAAAAAGCAACACTGAATGCCTTTGACCTTGATTCCTCAGGGGGCACTGCATTAAAATCTGATATCATTCTGTAAAAGATATTACCATGTGGGCTCAAGAACACTTCAGAAAACCACTTAACACAGTTTCTCACTACATCCACAAGTGCAGGTTAAAACTCGACCATGCAAAGCAAAAGCCAGATATGAACAACACCTGGAAATCGAGATCGACTGATTCAAAGTGGAAAAGTCTGATGAGTCCATCATTCAAACTGTTTCTGGAAATCATGGATGTTGTGTCCTCTGGGCTAAAGATGAAAAGAACCATTTAGTTTGTTTTCAGCCCAAAGTTTGAAAGCAGCATCTGTAATGGTATGGGGGTGTCTTAGTACCCATGGCATGGGTTACCTGCACATCTGTGAAGGCACCATTAATGCTGAAAGGTACGTAAAGGTTTCAGAGCAACATGCTGCCTTTCAAGCAATGTCCTTTTCAGGGACGTCTCTACTTATTTCAGCAAGACACATTTGCAAGTGTTACAGCAGCATGGCCTCATAGTAAAAGAGTCCAGGTACTAGACTGGTCTGCCTGCAGTCGAGACCTGAAGCACAAAATATAACAAGGGAGACCCTGAACTGTTGAGCAACTAAAGTCGTACATCAAGCAGGATTAGGAACAAATTCCACAAATAGCTTCAACAATTATTGAGTGTTTTAAGAAGAAAGGTGATGTGGTAAACATGCCTCTGTCCCAGCTTTTTTGGAACATGTGGCATCAAATTCAAAATGAGTAAACATTTGCAAAAACAATGAAGTTTATCAGTTTTAACATTAAATATCTGGTCTTTGTAGTGAACTCAACTTAATGTTTGAAAATGATTTGAAAAATCCCTGTACTCTGTTTTTGTTTTACACAATGTCCCAGCTTCATTGGAATTGGGGTTTCTAATTGACTGTTACCTCTTTGCCATTATTTTTTTCTAAACCAACAGTGATCCACATCTTACTTATTAACAAACAGAAGCATTTGGTGAATTTCGTAGCCGTGAGTAGCTTTGACCATTGGTTGTTGTAACGTTAGCAACAACAGCTAATCAAGGGAGGGTTTGATTTAATTTAGAACAGCAGAAAAGTGATAAAAGGAGAAATTCAGTCTATCAGAGGGTAAAATTATGGGGTCTGCTTTGCCTTAATTTGTGTTGTAACATAGCACTGGCAGAGTTACGCAGAGAAGTTTGGAGAAGGACATTATTTCCTCTAAAGGACTCAGAAAATCTACAAATAAACTGCTTCAGGGAATACTGACTGTAAATAACAACTTACTTTAATTCTATTTGTACGTGGAGTTCGTTTTTGGTCATAGGAAACATGATTTTTTTGTGCTGTATCCTTCGTCTTTTCACCACATTTCCTTGAGAATCACTCATCCCAACACTTCAGAAATCTAACATTGAAAATCTCCTCGGACCAAAAGAAATAACAAACCCCCGTGTGATTTTCTGCTCTGACATGATGGCAGAACACCATACATGCCCTCCATCGCACATCCTCATCTCGCCACTTGAAAACCTCACGCGCCGGCAGAAGCACCCTTCCTCCCCTCGCAGACGACACTGCTGTACGTGGTGGGTGAGAGACTCTTTAGCGCCCTAAGAAAGGAGGAAAAGGGAGGACGGCACTTGTGAGACAGCTGTGTCCCTGACAGACAATGGATGGCCCAGGTCCATCTGGATGCAGCAGCCCTGGACCAACATGATGTATACATCTTCACTAGCCAATGGGTGCCATCAATCCCTCCTTCACCGTGGTGACCGCTGGTGACAGCCAGCTGAGGAGCGCGGCCTCTATCCAGCTATCATCCGTCTATCTTTTGCTTTTCTGTTGGGGGTGTCTTACAATGTTCATCAATAGAAGGACATTTTTGTGATTATGTCCCTCCTCTGATTCAGATTCCAGAACCATTTCAATGCATAAGCATGAAGAAAATATTTCTATAAAGCCAAATAAAAATGAAAAACAGTGGCTTTGCTCCATTAATTAAACTTAATGGTTTGCAGTAGGCTGAAATAAGAGTTAGGGACCGTGTCAAAAGTGTAATCATATCAGCCCATTTTTATCTGTCTATTTTATTTGATGGTTTAAATTAGATAAAAAGTAAGTAGCTTGTTTTCCAGTTGGATGGTTCTAACAATAATTTAGACAAAAAAATTAAAATTCCTGATTTTCAGGACTTTTTTTGGAACAAAATGGTTAACTCTATCATACGCACCTGTAGCAAAAAATGCAGTCCAAAACTATTAAAACAAAATAAACTGATTTTGATCCAATTTTGAAGTCAAGTTGCTTAAATAGTTCCTTGAGGTTAGGGACCATCTCACAATACCATCAAGAAAATGGATGAATTTGTAAAACTTAACGTTTTTTTTTTACTGTAAAAACAAAATAAATGGATAAATGAATAAACAGGACATTAAAAAATTGAATTTAGGGACAGTCTAAAATGAAAGAAAAATAGTGTACTTAAAAAAAATAATTCTCAGAATGAATAAAGAAGCACAGCAACTTTGTTTATATTAGGTGATGAATTTTGTCCATACTTTTTTTCCATACTTTTCAATTTATTGTTTTAAACATGAATCATAAATTCACCATCAAAGGTACTTTGGTTTTAGTTTGATGCTTATAAATGTTAAAATAACAAGTGAACATACTGTACCATAATGAAGCGTTTAATTTGTTAAACCTATAATTAAACATCAGGGTTTTTATTCTTTGCTGAAATTGAGATTTTAAATGTCACTATGTTGTTAAATAAAGTTAAATCACAGGTATAACTGGAGAAAATGGAAAAGTAACTCAATTTTAACCAAAAATGTTCTGAACAGATTTTGAAGCCTGACCCGCAGGAGAAAGGTTAGGGACCGTCCCTAAAGTACAGTGCAAGCAAAAAATCAGGCACATTGTTAGAACATGAGACTTCAGGGTTAGGATGAACACGTGATGGACATATTAAAGAATGACGGATCATGCGTTTTAGTCAGATATTTGGAATAGCTGATTGCAAGAAACTGAAAACTTACAATGTAAAATGTAGTTAAACTGAGAATTTTCTTCATTTTTGATCTAATGGGTTCATCTTGAATATTTTCCTCAAATTAAAAAGTAATTTATATTTGCCTGTCTTAAAGAAAAAATGATGAAAGCCTGACCCTTAAACCACCAAATACATTTCTTCTTTCCTTTTTTTTTCTTTTGTAATTTATCTTCAGGCAAAGGAAAATGAAAAAAATTCCTGTCTATTTAAATGTGTTAAACTTGTGGTTATAAAATGTGGCGGAAAATAGTTTAATTTATTAAACATTTTGTCATGTATTCACATATTATGTCTAAATCTACACTGGGCCTGTTTAAGTCTCAAACATTTTTTCTTTCCCTAAATTCAACATTATCCTTTTATCAGCGCCTGCTTTTGAGTTGAGTGTTTGCAGCATTCCTCTCTAATCTCCATCTTTAAAAAAAAAAAAAATAACAGGCAACCTTGTCAGCCGAGCAGTGGAGATGCAAAGAGGGATTGGAGGAACGGCCTTGCTACAGGACCATTCTGAATATGTTAACAGCGCCGCTTCCCTTGAACTGTCACAACTTGAAAATCCAGCGTGTTAAGAGCTTCACACGCAGGCAGTCATGAATATCTGCCGTTTCCATAGACTTGGCCACAGAGGCTCTTAAAAAGCACTTGTTGTAATACATGACCAATTCCCCGGCAGCGAGTGCAGGGGAGTATTAACATCTCCTCAGCCTGGTTCGGTTTTAATGTGATGGAGATGTTATTAGAGCCATCACGGGCCCAAATGAATGGCCAGTGGAAGCACCACAGCAGGAGAGAGAGAGAGGGGGGAATGTATCGACCTTCGCCTTCACCAAGGACAAGGACACTTGTGCTCGTAAAAAGGGGTGGTCCAATTGTTCACACCAGCCATGGCTGCTGAACCAAGCCTTAGAGTCAGGCTTACATATTCCAGATACATCAAGTCAGCGCAAAATTAACTGAATTATTCCATTTATTAATCTAACATGGTGGTAAGCTTAAAGTAGTTTCATTTTCCACTCTTTAATCTCTCATTTGCTTATCATAAGCTCCTATAGTTGTGTTTTTCTTGTATGAATGCATAAACAAACTAAAGAATTCAAGGGGAAATGTGTAAAAACCCCTTGAATCTATAAGTAATCAATAATAAAATAGGACACATATGCTGTATTGAATTTACTAATGATTTATGAGCGTATAAAACATAGATTACTTCATGTGGGGCCTGTTAAATCAGGTAATATGCTGATGACATGCGGGTTTACATTAGTGATTCTATTAGTCTATAAAGCTATATGTGAAACTTACTGATTTAGCATGACTGAGTAAGGGTAAAATGTAACATTTTCTTTAAAAACCTGCCAACTGAAGCTGAAGCTGATAATAGTAAGGCTTGAAAATGCTGTCTTTCTTGTAGTATTAATGATCTGAAGAGCTTGAGGGTAAAATATTAAAAATAACAGTTAAATATGTAAAGACAGTGAGACTTTAGAAAAGGGCTTTGTGCTGGTGACATGCAGGTTTAACATGGTATTTCAACTGAAGCTGTTTCAGAACACCATAACATTTGCATTTTTCCGATTTGACCAGAACCTCTTTATCTTCTTTGTCAACAAAACTGGCAGAAGAGAAATGTATCTGACTAGTTTTTTGAGGAAATCATTTTCAGGTCCACGGCAACAACTTATGTCAGGACAATGATTTCTTTGTGCACCCTGAGCAGCCTTAAACAACCTTTAAGGATACTACTAAGAGGTCATTTAGAAGCTTATGAAACATGAATCACTAAAAAAGGTTTTTAAATAAGGCTTTATGCTGACGACATGCAAATTTATGTTGGTAAGTTTATGAGGCAACATATGTGAAACTGACAGATATTTAGCACCATTACATACGTATGAAACATAACAAAAGCTTTAAAAAGTAATATTTAACCCTCTTAGACCAGTTTAGATCAAGACAGGGCAGGACATCTGATGTTTATTTTGTCCACAAGAATGTCAGAAGGGAAACTGACCTGTCTTGTTTTTTAAGGGGATAATTTCAGGTCTACCACTGCAGCCCATTGTTTTCATGTTTTCTGGGTGATATGGGTTAATATCCAGCACATGGTTTAGTAAATGCCCCTAAGAACATGAACAAAAAGAATCAAAAGCCAGTTTTTACAATCCAGCAGAATTTCGTGCCAAGGAAAATATTAAGAAACTCAGGCTGTCAAAAATGGCAGCTTTGGACACAGGCCCTTAAATGGGAATTTGATTATCACAAACATTCAAATACAATACACAAATAGACTCGACTTAAGTTGTTTTGAATTTAAGAATAATTATAAACATATTACCTACAATTCACTTTATGTAAGGCTTCAAATCAGGTAACATGTTGATGACATACAGGTTTACATTAGTATTCAGTGAATTAGCACCATTTCAGACATTAAAAACATAACATAAGCTTCATAAGGAAAAAAATATGTTTTTACTAAGCATTCTAATGTAAATTATCATTAAAATAATCTATATAAGAGGGCACTGTAAAGGTAAAAATACTGTTTTTATATTAAACATGTTCAAATCTTGTTAGTGACTCCAAAGTCAATATTTTTTGCATATAAAAAGCAGTTTCATTTTCCTATCAAGCATTTGATTATCATGTTGTTGTTTTTAATTAAGGCATTAACTTAACAAATTCAAGGATGAAATGTGCAAAAACTGCTTGAATCCATAAATGATTGATAATGAATGAGAACACATGCTGTATTGAATTTGCTAATCATTTATAAGCCTATAAAAGATAAATAATGTCCTGTAGGGCTTTAAATAGGATGTTATGCTGATGACATACAGATTTACTTCCCCTAAACCTAATATATGAATCTGCTTAAATGAAATCAACCATGATATAGCAGCATAACATGTGCTATACAACCGTTTTAATATCTCTGACTTGATTAATATTGCCGTCCTGCATTGTTGTGTCAAGCAATTCTCGGCGCGACAAGAGGTGCTCTCGTCTTTGAACACTCCTCCTGCCTCCCCCTCCTGTCCTTTGAAGTATAATTATTTTGCTTTAATTAGGAGCGAATCATGCTTAGTAAACACAAAAACACGGTCTCTTCAGATTAATAAGCCGGGGTAATGCGTTAGACACGAGGAGTCGCTTCTGAATGGGCTTTGGCTTGCCTCCAATTCGGCCATGATTCTCATTGTGCGACGCCTCCCAGGCTTGACGGGCTGAGCGCTGACTCGCAGTCTGCAGACGGGGAGAGTGAAGATAGAGCAGCACAAGGCCTCATGTCGGACACTGAATTCTTCCATTGTTTCTGCGCTAAACATGTCGCTCTTTGTTGTCTGCTATTAATAATACACCAGGCATGATCTGTGAGTCAAATGGAGCAGAATTAGGCATGAGGCACCTCGATCAAAACCTGAACTGAGTATTACATAACTGCCGTGAATGTCGGAAGACTTTCCATGATGACAAATGAGGCTCTCTTGGATAAAACCTGAAATTTAGTGAAATGGGATCACTTTGAGGCCATTTTTCTGCAATTATCTAAAATACTTTGTTACCACTTAGCAGGGTAAACTTCAACAAACATTATTGAACTCTTATGTCAAACACTACATGAAAGTAGACTGTCTTATTAAGGTGGATAACTAGCGGCCTGAGGGCCTCATACGATCCCCCACTCACTCACAGGATATAGAGCTATAGTTGGCTGCAACTGTTTCTTTTATTCTAAAATGCATCTGTGACAATAAATATAAGTAAAACGCACTGTAAAAACCAGTTAGCGCTACATAATTTGCATTAAAAATGAGCTGAAACTGACCTGGATTCTACATTTAACTCAGTCAGTGAAGCTTTTCTTCTTGCATTTGAGTTGACATTATACCCTCTGGTAACAGATAAATATTTGTCTATTTTTATTGAAATGTGAGTTTTACAATCATAAAGTTGAGTATATCTTACAAATTGTAACAGTACAGCCCCCTGGCAATGAGGACCCAAATATTGTGGCCCTTTTGGTAAATTTGTCCTCTTTGGGTCTACATGTTTCCACCTTAAAGGTATAGTACGTTTGAATACATTAGCCACAATGATTTCGACAAGTTCTGCCCCTGTAAGGAGAGACTTGACTCAGAAGTTCATTTCAGGTGAGGCAAACTCATAAAAACAGTATTGGGGGGGGGAACTTTGTATTAAACTGTATTAAAATAAATAAAAATGCTTTAATTTTATGCTAGCAAGCCATTCTGTTTGGTATCAGTGGTGCAGCATGAGGAAATGGTACCAAAACACCAAAACAAAGGGACCTGGTGATGGAAAAGTAAAACATTGTAAATGTGCTGAGCACAGTATTCAATCAGCCTAATGCTGTTTTTTTTGTTTGGCTTCCCCCGAAATCCAATCAATTACTTGAGTTCTTGGCCTCACCTGCACCCTGTTGTGGGTTGAATCTGGCAAAATATCACAGCAGTAAGCAAGCTAACGTAGCATTTATAAACATGTCATGCAAGGGGTAGTTAAAGATTTGAGTCCACAAGTTCATTCAAAATATAATCTCTCAATGCTTCAGTCTATATCCCAGCACCATCTGACGCAGCTTAAAAATAGCTTCATCGCTCAAAAAACTGCTCCAAGCTAAACGACATTACTCCTTTATGGAAGGTTGTGTATTTGCGGGTCATAGTGCATCAATGGCAACAATGCTGAAACTTCACCCTCTAATCGAAACAAGTCTGTCGAACTTCATTTGTAAGATCGACCTAAATTTAAGAGCATTTGCAAATTCAATCACAATACCAAACTGAACAGATCAAAAGCTTTGATTTTAGGTAGTTCAGTTCATCTGAGGAAACCTGCATTAGCCGAACATTCGACTAAATATGAGCTTTCATGTCAGACGAGCCTCAGTTGAACTTAGATTACACTTTATCTAAGAACCTTAACACATTCAATTATATTATCAAACTGAAAAGATAAAATGCTCTAATATTTACTTGCCAGTTTCAGCAGCAACGCCGAGGGAGGGAGAGGAAGCGGAGGAGGGGGTGTCGCTCTCCCAGCAACTAATTACTTAAGCAGTTGTCAAAGGTTTGAAGCTCGCTCTTGAATTCCAATGAACACTGTCCATGGACAGCGGTGGTTTTGCATATATTATGAATATTTCAGCTTCTCCCAGTAACCTTGGTGTCGTTTGGCAGATAGGGGCTGGCAGAGAGCCATTTAAAAGCTTCTCTGTTGCAGAAGGGAGGAGACAGGGTATTAAGCTTTATCTATACTTGACATTTCCGAGCATTTGTAATTAATTCATATAGAAAATTCCCCCCCTTCTCTCGCTAAATTAGCACCAAAAGGTAACCGCTATTGTTCCAGAGGATGGACACATGACAAAACTGCACCTCCAATAAGCTCTGAAAAATGAACTGAATATGAAATCATGTTTTGTTTTTAAACCACTGGAGGTTTAATGGAGGCTTACACAGACATCTCTGTTTACATGGCTCAAAAATTCAAGGTAAGCGCTCACACGCAGCATGAATACAATCACAGAGGTTTAAGATTCAGAGTGAAGATGTACATGTTAATGCTAAGAAAAGGGGAAGTGAAAGTGCAGCCAGATGGGAAAACTGGAGTCTTCGTGCGTGTCACAACACCTGGCAGGGAGCCAAGCACAACGGCGGTTTTGCCATCAGGTAAAGGTAGGCGACCACCAGGGGCCTCGTGCTCCAAGGGGCCTCAAGCTTATGTCATTGGAGGTCGGCATCAGACATGAGGTATTATGCCTTCATTTTACCAAATTACCAAAATACTTCACACTCTCTAAATCTCAAACCAAAAAAAAGGATTGTTTGTACAAATTTCACCGTTTGCTTGTGTCCAAACATTTCTCAACAATAAGTTAAGGAACATTCTTGCACTCATTTAGTACATTTCTGGTAAAGAAAATTATTTTTTCTGACTTTTTTGCTTTATTCTTATTTTTCTGACCTATCCTCACCGGTCATTTTACTGGGCACAGCCATTCAATCGCTAATTAGCACAAATAGCTAATCACCCAATCACATGGCAGCAACACAGTGCATTCAGGCATGCAGACAAGACTTTGAGCATGGCATGGTTGTTGATTTATCAAGGGTTTACAGAGAATGGTCCAAAAAAAGAGAAAATATCCAGAAAGTTGCGATTCTCTGGACAAAATGTCTTGTTGATGCCAGAGGTCATAAAAGAATGGCCAGTTATTCAAGATGATGTCAGCAGTAACTCAAATAACAACTAGTTACTACCCAAGTATTAAGCAGATGGATTTCAACAGAGGTCAACTCCAGGTGTCACCCCTGTCAGCTAGCAACAAGACACTGAGGCTACAACTCAAAAGGACCCACCAAAACCAAATCATGGATCCATCCTGCCTTGTATCAATGGTTCAGGCTGGTGGTGGGGGTGCAATGGTCTGGGGTTCGGGCCTCTTAGAACCAAAAGAGCATGATTTAAATGCCAAATCCGATCCTACCTGAGTACTGTTGCTGACCACGTCCATCCCTCCATAACATCAGTGTGCCTAACTTCTGATGGCTACTTCCAGAAGGATAACGCACCATGTCGCAAAGCTTAAATCTTCTCAAGCTGCTTTACTGAGCCTAACAGTGAGTTTACTGTACTCTGGTGGCCCCCAGTAGAGCACCTTAAGGACGTGGCTTTCACAATGTTGCATTAACAAGCAAATCATGATGACAGGTTTTGACCTTGACACAATTTTTAACTTGCTGACTCACTTTACAAAAGTGATCTTGGTGCAAAGTTAAATGACAATCCCTCTTTAGATTTCATGTTAGCAAGCAAAGGGTGACCAAGGGGTGCCATGACCTTGACCCTAGAGCTGAGACCTTTAAAATCTAATTAGATAATCCCTGTGCCATGGTGAATATTTGTGCAACATTTGAAGAAAATCCCTGTGACATCGCATTTCCAAAATTGCTTTTACTAGCAACCATAAACATGAGGCCCTGAGGCTTTGACTTTTGACATCTGACCTCAAAAACTTAATCACTTCAGTCATGAGTCAGAATAGACAGTTGTGCATTTGTTTGATGGAAATCCACTTTGGCATTCTTGCGATATCCCATTCATAAATAAAGGATAACCACAAGACACCATGACTTTGATCTTTGACCTATGACCCCTAAAATCATATCAGTTAATCCTTGAATCTAGGTGGACATTTGGTTTAAGTTTAAAGAAAATCCCTCGAAGACTTTTGATATTGTGTGCACAAGACCTTGACAAATATGGACAACCTGAAAACATAATGCTTCTGCTGTCATTGGTACAGAAGCAAAAAACTCTTAAAGATGGGAGGTGTTATCCTGATACAGTCTGAACAATTTAACAACTAGGAGAAAGATGCAAACACTGAGAATTTTTTAAGCAATTTGTTTGGTCACAGCAAATTAACTGAGAAACTAAAACTGGCAAAGAGCAAGAGAACCAAGAAAACCTTCGTCCTTCGCCAGTTTCCTTCGGCACTTGTCGAAACTGTATCAAACCTGCCAACTTTTATTTTTCTTCAATTTGGACAATTAATAATTAATTTTGATGAAGAAATACCTTTAATTTCTAAGGCGTTTTTTTGCATTAGACAGCACTTGAGTCTGAAAATTGTGTTTATACTCCCACACTGAATCCACTAACAATATGTCTTCTTTTCCCCTTTGATAAGAACAAGATGAATGCATTTCAATCTTTTCTTTCTGCTTGGTTTTGAAGACTTAAAGGCCGCCATGAAGAAATACTTAAATGCAGCTTGGACCTTCCGATAGCTTGAACGTTTGGCCTTGCAAAGAAAATATCTGCAGTTCCTCTTAAACTGGCCACTAGCAACCACTTGTATCCACCTTGAACGGATGAAAGTAAAGAAAGCATGTAATCACCATTCCTTTATAAGTCCGTTTTTAATGTACAGTGTTAACAACAGTGAAGAGAACTAGTGTTACCTGGGAACCTTGTGAGGTTTTGCAGTCTGTATATTGTGAATTCTGCCATATATATATATATATATGTCATGTTAAGAAAGAATTTCAGAGAAGAATACCTATTGTCTGACACCCCACAGAGTTAACAAAATGATGTAACGAACTTGCAAACAATCGTCAGGGTTGTTTGGGGTCATATATTGGTTTCTTTCTGCCCTTTGACCTTTTCAGCTGGAGGTTTAACAGCCTTAATCCAGAGTGTGGCTTCTATTGAACTCCCTGAATTCAGATGTAAAGGTACAAGTTTGAGCACTCTAAGCTCCAACCTCTAGCACTGGAAAAATAAAACTGACACAGGAATATAAAAACTGCATTTCCTTGACTGACCACTTAAGGCTGGTCTCAAAATCAAGTCAACCCATTCAGCTCCATTCAAAAATGCTACGTTTTCCAGCAGGTGTTTAAAGCTTGATTGGTTTGAGATCAAGAAAAAAAATTGCCCACGTTTGGATATAGAACTCCAAAAAAGTGGCAAATTCTAAAATAAAAAACAAAGCAATTATGGGAGTGTCCAGTAAACCTGCAGTTCCTCCACTGACCCCTGTAGCCACACCTATTTGGTCCCATTATTAAATGCCAGTTTTTACAGCAGGCAGGAACAAGTTTAAAGCCTGGTCCAGGAAACAGGTTTGGTTTGAAATCTCTTCAACAAATTTGTTAGGTAGTGAACAAAACACAACACACTGAAAAGATTTTTTTTATTATTACTAATCTTTGTTTGTTAGTTCAAATGTAAAAAAAAAGTCATAAATATGTTAAACTGCCAACATTTGGGTATTAAATTGTAAATACTGGCAAGGCACAACCTTTAGCACTGACAAATAAAGCTGTTATGAGTGTGCTAAAAACTGCCGTTCCTTGACTGGCCACTTGAGACTGGACCCAAAATTAAGCCAATCCTCACCAGGTGCCATTTAAAATGTCCATTTCTACACCAGGAATAAATAAATACGTTTAAAGCCTTCTTCAGCGAACAATTTTGGGCTAAATAGCATATTACTTTTTCAACAACAGAATGAATGGAATTGTTTTGTTTTCTTAAAATGCATATGTTTTAACTGTTTTGTGAAAAAAGTGATCAATACCATGCAATATCATAAAAAGCAAATATGAGTGCAAAAAAAATTGCAATTCCTTTCCTGACCACCTGAGGCTGATCCCAAAGTGAGTCAACACCCTTTGAGTCCTACTCTAAGAAGGCTATTTTTACATCAGGAAGAAACACATTAAAAGGCTGTGCTTAGGAATTTCTAGAGGTCAGACAAACATACCTTGACGATGTGTTTGGAGGTCATTACTGTCCTGCGAGCTTATTCTTCAGTCAGATTGAACGGGATGAGGTGTTCTGCGCCTGCTCCACAGTCTCCATGCTGGGCTGAGCATATTTACACTGTGAAAAACAACGTTTTCAGAGGGTTTAGATAGGGTAGATATTCACAATAAATATATGCTGTTAAAAAGAGGTAGAACCAAATAAGTGTTAACTCCCCCTACTAATTTCAAACTTGTAGACCTACACAAAATATCAAGCTTAGACTATTATATCTATAATGTGTTGTACGATCATCTTTTTATTTATCTTTGTTTTTGACATATTTGAAATAAATACAGTAATATCAAATATCTCGCTCATTAGCATTAGCATTAGCATGTTTATTTCACGGACACTTTGCTGCTGTGACACTAAACTCCACCTTTTAGATCTAGGTGGTCTGTAATACATAAGGAAGGCAAAGCCCCTGTTCAGGCCCCCCATGATGGTGCCAAACCACCCACCATTTTGGAGCTTTAAAAATCTACTCCACCTCTTGGTTACAAACACATCTTCTTGTTTTCCACGCTATGGCTACGCTGCCAGATTGAGATGCATTAAATTGGGAAATGTTGGATACCAATGGAAGATTTTTACATGTTTTTCTTCATAATTTTATTGTTGTAGTCATGTTTTGTTCAAAACTTTGTATGAAAAACAGTTTCTTTGATGCTTGTTTGGCTATAGTTGTGTTACATAAAAGAAAATTCATACACCAGATAGAAAAGAGGTCACATTTCCAAACTCTTCTTGCTTTAGTGATCCATTAAAAACCATATCCAGAGTTTTCCTTGATAGGAGCTAATCTCCTCAGTCGCTCTGATATTCCCAGGAACTCGGCCTCTTTCCTGGAGGTGATGTCAATCCAGTGAGATAACCACGTAAGTGTAAAGACTTCAATCTGTGCCTGAGCCTCATCCAAAGCCCGACTCATCCACACCATTGTGTCCCTTTTCTAAAAGAGTGAGCGAGTTAGGGCGGAGTGGGGGTTGTGGTGCGTTTGCGTGAGTGTGTGGATTTGTTTGTGTGTGCGTGGGGAGAGCGTGCCTGTCCAAGAGGTTGCCAACTGGCATTAGGGGAATGTGAATCAGTGAGGGACCACCGCGGTGGTATCCAGTGGTGAAGCGAGTGTGTCCCCCCACCCTCCTCCTCCTCTACCTCTACCACTGTGTTCCCTTTCACAAGCCACCCCTGTCCGGCCCCCTCCCCCCTTGTCCCCTTGTTTCTGCCTCCAGCTTTAGCACTTCCTAGTTTAGTTCTGCCTGAGCGCCGAGCGGCTCTCTCTCCAATTTAGTGAGTGGCAGGGAAGATTCGGACTGACACCGGACTGATTCAGAGAAGTGTGAGAGTGGAGTGTGGGTTTGTGGGGGTGTTTGTGGGGAAGGATTGTGTGTCATTGGTCAGGGTACCAAAGTATAATTTACTGTTGGACATGATTTGATTAGAGACAAAACCCAGACAGGGATCATGTCTTTCTAACTTAAGACGGGAGTATGAGCTCATTTTTGTAACATTTTTGGAAAAAGAAACAATATAAATGAAGAAAAGTAAAGGTCCCTTTAATTTTGATGATTTCGTTGTTTCAGTTTAATGCAATTTAATACAGGAACAGCCACATGACTGATAATATCAAAATAAATCTCAAGACACAAGATGGACCCGGCTTATCCAAACTATGGCTGCCCATGGCCCACTGTAAATGGCACCAGACAATAAAATAAAATGTAGCAAAATACATAATTTTTGCAAATGGCAGCATCAAGCATGCTAAACTTTCCTCATGTCTGCTGAGATATCTTGAGACCTGATGTAGAAAAATATATAGTCAACTCATAAAATGTATATATATTAAAATATAATAATCTCATCAAAGTGTCAGATCAATAAGCAGAGTCAATAACGCAATTGGTATTAATACAAAAATAAAGAAAAAAATATTTGACAAAAACAGTTCTAAACAGATGCAGAGCAAAAAATAATAGAATTAGCATGATAATTGCAAAAATACTAATAATTATAAATCCCTTTTTAAAAAAACATATCTTTATAAGCAGGTTTTCATAGTCTAAGATTTACTTAGGTTAACTTAGCTGAGCTAGTTGTACCTGGGTTTAACCACATTCAGTGATTTTGACCTGATCTGGCAGAGTTTAACTGGTTTTGAGTTTAAACCTGTACTTTAAATTTGTCTTCATTTTATGGGTGAAAATAAAAACTGGGGTAAAGGTAGTCTGGAAGTTATGTCCATGCACCCCAAATACAGAGATTGTTGTCTTTCATATCAGTGGTTCAAATCTAGCTTCTGGCCCCTGTCTTGCATTTTCATCCTCCATCTTTTTCCTCAGATTTATAATTTATCCACTGCCCAATCCATCAAATAGAACTCCAATAACATTTTTTAAAGCGTAGATCATATGATGACTACACCCTTTTTCCATATGTAATACTGTTGTTAAACTGAATTATACTTTGATACCCTGACCATCATTACTTCTTGGTTTGGAGAACAAACTGTGATGAATAAGAGGGACTAAATCACAAATTTAAAGTGTATGAGGAGGAAAAAGGTGCATTAGCAGCTAAACAATATCTTAATTTCACCTCAACAATCATTCTAAAATAATCACCAACAGTTACACTGTGACCTTTGTGTGTCACTCCTAATTACTACTCCATTCATGTCGCAGAAAAGAAGACAAAGGAGCTTTTAAAAAAGGCCCAAATCATATACTCTATCTCTCTAAATCCCCTCTTTTCATAGTGTAGGCTGGTGTTTGCCTCCACGTGAAGCCTGTATGTGCAGAAAAGCCATGGCGCTCTATGAGAAGGCCAGCTCTTAGTCTTCAGGGTGCCATCCCGTGGCAACATCAGAAGAAATGTCAAAGATTTTGAAGGCTTGGTTAAATACGACTGGATTTCTTTGCCTTAAACCTTCAATGACATTTTTGGCTGTCGGAAAGGTCAGCGTGCAGCTCCTGTGAAATGCTAGCTCTTTTGGGGTGAACTTCAATACAGGATAATAAATCCCTTTCTCTATTTTCTACCCCTCCATACTTCAGCGCCGGCCTCGCCACAATAGGCCGTCAACAAGTAAGAAAACAAGAACGGTTTGATGGATATTTCTGTCTTTGTGTGATAAATCTCTTTGTCCTGAAGCTGTTATTATGTATTTCCCTAAATTCCATCACACAGCTGTTTACAAGGGATATTTATGCCTGCCAAGACATACGAAAATAATACTGACCATCCATTTTCAGTATTAATAGCATTTATTTATACATCAATAAAAGCTGTGATATGAAGGGCCAAGTGCGGTGGTTATTAAGAGCTTGATATTAGGCATCAAAAACGTGAAGCCCAAATAGGACATTATACAGTTTAACTTTGCCCAGTTTTCCTGATAGCAAGTGAATTTTTGGGTTCTTTTCTTGTGATCTTAACATATGAAATGCATTTTTTCTCAACAGCTCACGAAAATAACTTGAGCTGACATAGCACAAAACTGATACTGCACCATGATTTTTTTGATAATCACTGACACTGGCAGGCTGTGTTAATCCAAAAATATTACCCTTCTAGCGTCACAGTGATTACTTTTTTGCCATAAAATATCAGAGACAACATGTAGCCAAACTGGCATATAAAGGGTTAAAATTCTAAAGAATATTTATTAAATTCTTAGTAATGACTGGAGCATATGTTCCTCCAAAACCTGAATGTACCTTTAAGCAATAATGGTACCTTCAGGTATGTGCAAGCTACCCATGCCATGGGCACCAATACACCATCACAGATACTGGCTTTTGAACTTGAACAATCTGGATGATCCTTTTCCTCTTTAGCCCAGAGGACACAATGTCTATGATTTCCAAAAACTATTTGAAATGTGGACTTTTCAGACTACATCACACGATCCATGAGCTCAGGCCCAGTGAAGCTGGCGGAGTTTCTGAGTGTTGTTGATATTATGCTTTTGTTTTACATGGTAGAGTTTTAACTTGCACTTTGTAGCAACAAACTGTGTTTAATAAAAAGGATTTCTGAAGTGTTCCTGAGCCCACGTGGTAATATCCTTTACAGACTGATATCAAGTTTAATGCAGAGTTGCCTGAGGGATTGAAGGTCATGGGCATTCAATGTTGGTTTTCAGATTTCCTGCTTACATGCAGAGATTACTCCAGACTCTCTGGTTGTTTGGAGCTACTTAAAACCCGGTATAAGCTGACTTTACAACATACAGCATAAGGAGAATGAGCTCTTACACCACTTTCTTTAACTTCTGTTGTAAACAAACATGTTAACGGTGAAAGAGAAGCATTGTGGCACTTTCAGCAAAGGTATAATTAAAATATTGACCACACAGCCGGGTATTGGTTTGCAGTCACTTTCCATTAGTTGCAGATGTGTTCACTGCTGTGGCTGCAGTCACTGAGCCTCATTCATTGACAGAAGAACATTTTTGTCAACAGTTATTTCAGGGGAGGAGGAAGTCATTTTTACATAAATGCCTCTCAAGAATCAGTAATAAAGCCTTAAGCAACATCTCAAGTCATGAAATATTTTGCAGGATGCTTTTACGCCTTACTTTACCAGAGGATGTTGCACTCAGCCGTCCACAGCGATGCACAATTACTCCTTCAATATGATGCCACACAAAGACGATTTGGAGCGATGGAGGACCTGATGAAAAGCATTGAACAGGAATTAAATCATGTTTTCCACACCATAGGTTCAGAAAATGGTGCTTGAGACACTGGAGAGCCCAGCGGCGGATTCCAATCTGCCGGGCTGAAATTGGAAATGAACAGCAGTGCCGTCTCCATTCTGACAGCCGCGTGTCAATAAAAGTCAGTTTCCCTCCATTGCTCCTCTCCGCTGACCACAAAGGGACTTTTGTCAGCTGCAGTCAAGAGCGCGGGCCGGCTAATGTTTTGCTAACGTGGAAAAATTCAGCACTTTGATTTTAACGATTAATCTGCTCAGACAGAAAAAACTGTGCCTCAGAATCTCCCACCTGTGCCCGTAAGTGCCACATTACACAGGCGTGAGATGGTCGTTTTGTGCATTCAGAGTGAACAGCATTCGCCACTTCCATGTGCAGAGGAGATCATATAATGTGATTTATGGTTGTGGAGTGAATTATGGAAACACTGACCTTCCCTTTACATCCCATCAAACAGATAACTGGCCAGTAAGTTGGTGTTATGATAGGAGGAGGGGGGAGCTCTGTCACGCCTGTTTACACGTTTTTCCAATGCAGGCCAAGTGGCGAAGACGAGATTCGTATCAGACGCCGCCTTTGATAGATGAATTCACATCAAAGATTTGGCAATAGGGAAACTGTGAATTTGAGTGTGTATATGCCCGAACGTTTGCCGTAATGCTGCTGAAGCTCTGGCCTTGGTCTGACATGAGCCAGTAAAGGTGGAATCTCATGTTTTTAAGCCTCAGAGCTGGAGGCTTTGTTTTCACAGTGTCAGTCTATTCAGGGTCATTCTTGTAAGAGCTATATCTAAAGAATTCTGGCATGGATTTTCTTCAAACTTTGCACAAATGTCCACTTTGACACAAGATGGAACTTGCTAGCTTTTAAAGGTCATAGATTAAAGGTGAAGGCCATGGTTCCTCATGATGTTCTTATACTTGTAAAGGCTGTATCTAAAAATAACACAAAGGGATTTTCTTCAAACTTGGCACTAACACCCACTCTGACTTAAGACTGAAGTAGGTAGATTTTGGAGGCAGTAGGTCAAAGGTCAGCGTCATAGTGTCTCATGTCTATCCCATACCAGTAACGGCCACATCTATGGACTGACTGTAGAGATTTCCTTTAAACCTAGCTCAAGTGTCCCCCTAACTTAAGACTGAAAGAATGAGACTTTGAAAGTCCAAAGTCAAAATTTAAGGTCATGGTGTCTCATGTCCATCCCATAATTTTGCAGAGGGGTTTCAGGTTACACTATGATTCAAGACTTGAATTATTAGATTTAAAGGTCACAGGTTTAAGGTCAAGTAAGGATTTTAATTGTAAGAGTGTGATATCTAGGTCAAAGGTCAAGGTCATGGTGCCTCATATTCACTACTTGCTTTGAAATGTTAATCTCATCAACCTTTTGAGGAATTTTCTCCAAACTTTACTCAAATGTCCACTCTGACTGAAGACGATTTTTAGACTTTGGAGTTCAAAGGTCACAAGTCAAGGTCACTGGGTCTCATATTCAACCATTGCTGGTGAACACAACTTCTAGAAAATGCCTGCAGCAATATTTCTCAAACCCTGCACAAATGTCCACTCTGACTTAAAGATGAACTTCATAAACTTAGGAGGTCATAGGTCAAAAGGTTCTGGAAGTACAAAGTCAGTGTTACTGTGACCCAAAACTTTGTGAACCCATTCTTAAGGATGCCTTTGGGGAATTTTTGTGAAATTTGGCAGAGAGCTGCACATGGACTATAGTGTCAACTGATACAATTTTAGAGGTCAAAGGTCACAATGCTCATACATGGTATTACCACTTTAATGTAGCTTCTGAGGGGTTACAGTCTCTTTGAGGCATCGCTTGTTTTTCTGAAAACAATCACTTCTTTTAGCCAATTTGCACCATATTTACTGAAAAACTCAAGGCTTTATTTAGCGTCTCTATGAAAATACTAAAGTAAAAAAAAAAACTCTTGATAAAAATCCAATTATTTTGCCAATAATTATCTTCATCAGACAATAAAAACAATTTCCCCTTCCTCCTCTGCCAGCCTGAAAAACACAACAGGCAGGATTGATATGACATATTTTTCTTTTTTTTGACTGAATGTCTGATTCAGTACAAACATTTCTCAGTTTCCTACAGACCTATTTACTTATCAAGACATCAGTTTGAACTTCATACACCTAACAACCTCAATAATTCAATATTTAACAATAAGAGATGAGGTTTCTACCAATGAAACTACCACAGAAACCACCCCAGCCATCCTCTTGACCCTCCACAGTCCAGTAACGGTATACCTGGTGTGGGCTTAAAACCGCCAGCTGTTAGTCCTCATTCTCCCCCAGCAGACTTCCATGACAATACCGTCTCTGAGATTTTTTTTTTCCTTTCTTTTTGGGAGGAAAAAACCCCTTCATCTCCCCCACCTTTGTTTGCACTTTCAATTTGCATATCAAAGAAATCCCACCGGGACCTGCTTTGCATATTTACATCTGATTAGTAACTTTAAATGAACATGTCAAAAATGGTCGAGTATTCTTTTTTGAATGTGCGAGGACTACCTAGCTTGTATAATTAGTGCCAGCACATGTAACATTAGCCACCAAAAAAAAAAAAAACAAAACAAGTCGATTTCAAACAACACAAGAGGCACCTTTTATATTGCCTTTCATTAGGCGTACTCAAATATTCCTGTCTCACCTTCGACCCCGGCGCTTGCTAAATGATAACTCCCTTCCGAATGATAAAGACAAAAATATGTACTGTATGTTTGTGGTAATATTTCTTTGCAATGACATTAGGTCTTGTAAATCCTATCAGTTTGCTTCTGATGGGAATATTTTTAGATGTACGGAGGAAGAGTTTGAAACGAGGAACGTCTGGGGTCAAGGTCACTTAGTTCTGTGACAAAAACAATCTGTCTGCTTACCGTCATATAGTTCAAAGTCACAATAGGCTAAAGTGATATTCTGTCGTCTTACCTGACAGCGGAGTGCGTCTCCACGCTGACATGTTATTCCTCTCATTCTGCAGCCCGAGCCGGGAGATCTGAAACCGAATTTAAACATTTTATTTCGCCTGTTTTGTCACATGTGGGTGGGGATGGACTCCGGGGCCTTTGCTTTCTTATTTCCACTAAAAGTTGACATGTTTGACGCTGCATGTGTGTGTGTGTGTGTGTGTGTGTGAGAGAGAGAGATTTACACAAAAACTTTTTACTGCAGAAACTTTCAGAAGTAAAAGAAGTAGAAAAAGCTCTGGGAGGTATGGAGGCTCCGAAGTACAAAACACAAAACACAATGACGAACTACGAAATTCAACAACATATGTAAAAAAACAAAAGATCAAATTAAAAATTGCAACAAACAATAGAAATAATAAAATATATGAACCACACAAACGACAAAAACAAACAAAAAATGAAAAAAAACCCCAGATGAAAACATGTAAGGACAAAAAAAAGAACAACTAATAAATAAAATAAAAATAAAAAATAAAATAAAAACTAAACTAAAAAATTTCACTTAATTCAAGAAGAATATAACAAAAGTAAAAGCGAAACAGAAACAAACAAAACAACAAATGAAGAACTAGGAGAAATAAAAAACAAAAGCACAAGTCAAATGCAATTACAAATCAAAAAACTGCTAAAAAAACACAACCACAATCATAACATACAGCAAGACAAAAAACATAACTACACTTAAAAAAACTGCAAATGAAAAACACAATAACAAAAAGTTCCCACAACAAAAAATAATAAAAGTACAAAGTAAAACACACAACCACAAAAAAAACACAACTGTGAATAAGAGCATGCAATAAACAAGAATAGAACAAATCAGCAAACACAACAAAAAGTAAATAAAAACCAAACAAACAAATAATACGCACAACCACAAAACAAAAATACTGAATACAAAAAGAAATCGCAACAAATAAAAACACAACTACAAATCAAAAAACTGCACAGAAAACACAACCACAAATATAAAAGCACATAAAAACTCAATACAAATCAAACACACAACTACAAAAAAAGACAACAAATAAAATACAATATATTCATTAGTTTACTAGAATTTATTTTAAGTATTTAAAGTATTTTCATATTTCATTGGGTTCAGAGTTGTTTTATTTTCCATTTGTGTTGTTTTTTTCTCTTTTTTCTTTGTGTTTTATGTGTCACCAATTTCTTAATTATTAGTAAGTTTGTCATTTTATGCACCTGTAGTATTTCTGATTCATGGTTCTGTTTTTTGTTTTAATTTGTTGTTGTGGTTTTGTACTTGTCGTTGTGTTTTGCTCTCCAGGCCCGCCGTACTCACCCTGCCTAAAACTGAACTAACTATGTGATTATTAATTGAGCTCTAGTTTGATTCAGTATTCTGCGCTGCATATCGTCACGGCTCCTTGGTGGGACTGTGTCTGCGTGGCGGTGTGTTGGGTTTAGGGTGGGGTGGGGGGTGTGGGGGGGGTGTTAGTCTGGAAGGCTGTGGCGTTCGGAGCACGGCTCTCTTACCGGCGCATCGGCATACCAATGAGTGGGGTTAAGAAGGCACGGCTCCTCCAGGAGACGCCGCTCCTTTCGGCAGACCCAATCCGCCGAGTCTCCACGGACCCATTTCCAAAAGCTGCTCCTAATGTGGGCTCGTGTCAATCACCCCCACAGACAGCTCCCCCACCCCCACCCCCCTCTGCGGCCCCCCGCTCCTGTCCATATGAAATAGTCATACATTAGGAACCAGGGGAGCGCACCTCGCCGTCGAGGAGTCCTCATGTATTCTAATGCTATTCAAAAGCTAAGGCTAGTTAAAGTGGGAGACAGTTTCTGGGTGTTACTCTTCCCGCTTTTTTATTTTGGCTTTCAAAGAGTTTAAATTTCGACATGTGAGGTATCCGGCTTTTGTCTGCTGTCTTTTGTCTCTTGTTTGTTTGTTTATGAAGAGTCATACTGTGCAGGAGAGAGGAGGATTTAACGTTCTGTCAGCGAGTGGACGGGGGGCTAGATATTGGATCTCGAGCTGACATGTTTATGTGACAACATCATTTGACGGATTTGACACTCCATAGACAAACAGCATCAAAAAGACACGGCTGTATGCTCGCCCAGATAAGAAATATAGGGATGCCTCTCTGCTGCCAAACGTACACCTAGCTTATAATTTCCTGTTTTTACAGATTTAGCGCTCTTTGAACATAATTAACATTTTGTTGCTTTACACTTTAAATACTGTTTGACTGAGTGTGAAATCTTGAACAAAAATGGAGACATGTTAGCAACAAAGATAAACAAATACCTGGAAATATTCAACATTCACATTTTTTTCTGGTGTCATTAACTCAAAAACTTTAATATTTGGTCTTCAAAAGCAAAAATCAAGCCAAGAAAGACCCAGTTCACCACCTAGGCCTTTAAAGTTTCGTGAAGGCACGAAAAACACAATTAAAGCTCCTGTGATGAGTTTGTACATATGAAACAGACTGATTCTTTGTGGCCCACAAGTGCAATTCAAGCAAAAAGAAAGAAGTTTTGCATTTTCAAAAATTTGTCAATTTTGATTTATTAAAGAGTGACAGGGGGTAGGTGTCAGATAGATAGATGAATGGTTTTTACTGGGGAAATTCTGCTTAAGTGACAAACGACTTGAAAAACTAGGATATAGAGAACAAAAAAAGCAAATAAACTTTTGTCCACAGGGGGCGCCATTTGACAGCTTTGATACTTTGACCATTGGATGTGAGGCAGGATGAGTGAAAGTACATGAAGAAAAAAGTTTAAGTATAAGAGATAGTATTACAATGCTGTGGAAAAAAAAAGAGAAATGATGAGAATCATTGTCAAAATGATGAGAAAAAAGCGCAAATCATATAAAAAAAAAAAAAAAAAAGAAATAGTGGAAACAAGTTGAAGAGACAAAAGAAAGTCCAAATAAAAAAGGTTTCAATGACAAAACATTTTATTCAAAAAAGTTTTAAAATAATGAAATGTTAAAACAGTGTCGAAATTTCTGGAAGAAGTAAGATATCAAATGTAAGCAAAATGTTATTAAAAAAAGTCAAAATGTCAACATTGCAGAATATGTCAAAATCTAAATCACAAAAGCAAGATGGTGAATGTTTATATAACTTCAGCATGTCAAGAGGAAAGTCAATTGTTGCAAAATAAGTTCAAAGGTCAACAAAGGTCAAAATTACAAATAATGGGACGTCAAAATTTAGTACAAAAAAGAAAATAAAAAAGAAGTTATAATATCAAATACTGAGAAAATGCAAAAAATTTCTGAAAAAATATGATTAAAAGAGTCTAGATGGCAAATATCAAGAAAAAAAAATTCAAAAAGTTATAAAAATATCTAAATGTCAAATGATTCCGAAAAAGTTAAAATGTGGTCAAAAAGCCAAAATGACAAATTTTGAGGGAAAAAAAAGTATTCTAATATATTTCATATAAAAAAATTTGCCAAAAATGTCAAGGAAAAACTCAAAATGTCAAAGAAAAGCAAATAAAGGTGTGAAAAAAAAATTAAATGCCAGAGGGTGAGAGGGCAGGTCTATTAGTTAAGTACTGAGTTGACTGTTCAAGAAAAAGCCAAGAAGGAATGGAAAATGTCACTAAAAGAAGTCAAACTGTCGAAGGTCTGAGCGTCAAAATGCTTTTTTAAAAAGTTAAATTTAAAATAAAATGTCAAAAGGGCCAAACAATAAAAATCAGTTTTATGTCAAAACACTTTATTTCAAATCTGAGCAAAACTGTTTTTCAATTTAACTTGTGACTTTTTCACATTTTAATTTAAATTTTAACTAAATTAAGATATTTTGGAGTTTTCCTCTGAAGCGTTTGCTGTTAGTAAATAAAAAAGATCTTACTGCATTCACCTCGACCCCCCTGACCCTCTCACAACACCTCATCACTGATTTTCTTCAGGATGATCCTTTTCTTTATCTGCGGTGTTATTTTTTCTTTTATTGCAGTTTGGACTTATATCACTAGACAATTCTGACATTAGAAGTCACACTGTGGTGCCATGAAGGCAGCCTCCGTTCTTTTCCCCCCACGACCAAGGATCCAATCTCCTCTGGGGTCAAAGTACACGGGGCCTTGGCGGCCGGTCCAATAGCACCATGCCTGGCTGAGTGCGGCCCACGCTGAGCCCCAGCTATAGTGGCAGGTCCACGGGACGTGAGGCGGGATGAGTAAACTGCAGGGATCCGAGTGGATTTACTCTCCTGCTAGCATCCTTTTTAGCCGGCAGCGGAGCCATTGTGCTGGCTCAATATGTCATAAGCAACACAGAGATAAAGAGCCGGCTGAGGGGGACGGAAAATAAAGGCAGGAAGAGGAGGGTTCTTAAATGTGCCGTAACAAGGACACTTTTTTGTTTATTTTCTTTTAATTGTCTCTCTTTAATACGGTAAAAATTAAGCTCCAGTAGAATAAAAGGACTGAAGGTCATCAGGTAGAAAAATTATCAACACTTGAGGCGGAGTTTTTAAGTTCTCTCTCGGCGCGGGGAACTTGCCTCTGAACTTAATTTATTACATGTGAAAAGAAGTTGATAACCCAATTAATTGTGAAGAAGTTTGCAATGGTGAGAAAGTGGACTTCTTTTAAATAGATTCATTTAAGATAAAAATGTTGAAGGCTAACTCCTCAGAGAACATAATTCCACTCCAATAATTCACACTGTTCTGACCAGAAATTAAGTTTCAGAGCATCCACAATGAAATAAAGCGTTGAATTAGTTATAATTCATCTTGTTAAAGTGTAACAAACCTTCCTTTTAGAAATTTTGATGAAACATAAAAGAGGGGGGTCACAGGACAGGAGCACTTTCAAGAGTTTCCCTTGAAGAAATTACTTAGTCGCTTTATGATGCCAAAAGTTTGAAGAGAAACAGTTTCAGCTCCACTGTTCAGCGATAATCAGCAGTTTGCAATGTGGTTTGTTCCTGCAGCTTTTGTGGAGCTATGTTGACAATTGTCACAATTTGGTGGGCTCAATGTTTTACCTTCAGCTGCACAAAAAGTTAGATAACTGGTTTCAGCTTCCTGAGTCAATACTGCCTCAGTTTCTCTGATAGATTTGTTTTTGCTGGTTGAAATTTAAGAGAGCCGTCATTGTCCAACTTAACTGAAACTTAATGTTCTACAGTGTTCTTAAGTCAAGTCTTAAGACAAATCTTCTTCTTAATCATTAGTCATGGTTCAAGTGTCAAGGTGAATTTCACAGAACTAACGTAACAGTTCAGCTAAATGCCTGCTCTAGATTTAATATAACTTTTTCCATCCATGCACCTCCAAAGGTATAGCTAAGGGGGTTTTGTGCTCGTAATACTAGTTGAAATGTAATTCCTGTGGCTGTCTTGAGTAAGAGTGAACACTTGGCCAAAGTTCGAAGAAAATACCTCAAAGCGTTCTCTAGAATATTGCATTTACAAGCAAAGGATGACCATGTCAACCTACAAACATGACCTTTGATCTATGAACTTGAAAGTCGATAAAATTCATCTTTGAGTCGGAATGAACACTTGGCTCTCAAAGCATTCTCTAGATATCCAGTTTACAAGCAAAGGATGACCATGTCAACCTACAAAACTTTGACCTTGACCTTTGACATATGACCTAGAAAGCTGAGGGAATTAATTCTCAAGTCAGAGTGAAAATTTGTTCCAAATGTGAAGAAAATCCCTCAATGCATTCTCTAGATATTGAGTTTACAAGCAAAGGATGACCATGTCAACCTACAAACCTTTGACCTTGACCTTTGATCTATGAACTTGAAAGTGTACAAAATTCATCCTTGAGTCAGAGCGAACAATTTTGCAAAATTTTGAAAAAAAAATAAATAAATAAAATTAAAAAAAGATGTGCTTTCTAAATATTCACAAGTAGAAACATGTCAAAGCATACAAAATTTGTAGTCGAATTTGTATTTTTTTTGTATGCCTCCAAGCAAGACCTTTGACCTCGAAAGTCGGCAAAATTCACCCAAACGTGCGATTGTTATCATTCAAAATTTACCCAAACTTGTAAGACAAATAAACAATTAATATCCGTTGAATAAAATATTTTTGACTCTCTAAATTCTCCAACTTTTGAGACGATCACAATCTAGTGTTTATCATAACTATGAAAAAAAAACTATGTAAAATTAGGTGTACAGTGGAAGTGTAAGGATAATCATCGATCTGAATTTAAAAATACAGAAATATTCAAGAGTACAGGAACATAAAAACGGCAAAAAAAAAAAAAAATCTTAACCTTCTAATTATAAATATAAGTGAGCAGGTATTCAAGCATCATATTAATTCTTTGTGCCTGTTAGGACTACACAGGAAGCATCTATTAAAAAATTAAGTTTTCAAGGCCACTTCAGAACGGAGCCTCCATGAGAAACTTTAACAAAGAAATATGTTTTTTGTAATACTACAACAATCAGATGCCCTCCAAACCACAACTAATTTCCATTCATCTCCTAATGCTACAAACTTTGATAATTGTGCACATTTTCATAAGACCTTGGATCTGCTGCATTACAAAAGCTCAAGTTTCTTCCTCTCAGTATTTGACACAGTTACCATATGGCATAAAGCCCAATGGAGGAATTTATCATTACTGACTGCCAAGCCTGATGGTATGTGTGCTTTTAAAATTAATGACTGAAGCACTCTGACTTTTAGTCCGTCTAAAATTTTCATTAAATTTCATTATTCAGCCGTCTCTGTGGCCCTGAATTAATAAACCTCAGGTATCATACCATGAATTCATATTACATTTGAGACAGAAAGAGACAGGTTTCTGCCTCCTTACCCTCCGAACAACGTCTTCAAAACATACAATTAGGAGAAAGTTCAGGCTCTTCCCTCTCAGCACAACTTTTGAGGAGAGATTTTCTACAAACTTCAGACCGACGACTCTGACCCAGTGATAAACTGACTCCATTTCAGAGGAAGGTCAAGGTCACCAGGGTCATTTTCATCCCCTGCTTGTGAACCCAATACGTAAGTAACACTTTGAGGGATTTTCTTTCAATTTTTCACCAATGCTCACTCTAACTCAATGACAAACTCTTTGAATTTTGAAGGTCACAAATTAGAAGTCAAGGTCATGGGGTCTGGCTTTACTCTCGTAATTTTGAACCAAATATCTAAAGAGTGATTTGAGAGATTTTCTTCAAATTTTGTACAAATGTCCACTCTGACTGAGTGACAAACTTATTTAATTGTGAATGTCAGAAGTCCAAGTCAAGGTCATGGGGTCTCATTTGTATCCCCTGCTTGTGAAGCCAAATACCTAAAGAAGCTTTGAAGAATCTTCAAACTTCAACAAATGTCCACATTAATTCCATGACAAAATCTTTTAATTTTAAAAGTTTAAAGGTCAAAACTTAAAGGTCAAGGTCGTTGGACCTTATTATCATCCCCTGCTTGTGAACCCAAAATCTAAAGAAAGCATTGGAGAATCTTCTGTAATTTTTTTTTTACCTTAATGGCAGACTCTTTAAATTCTTAAGGTCACAAGTCAGAAGTCAAGGTCATGGGGACTAGCTTTACCCCTGTTATTGTGAACCAAATATCTGAGGCGTATTTAGTCATTTAGGAGCTCAAGGCAAACCCAGCCATAGGGCCCTCCATATCCCTGTACTGCACTGACAAAAGTTTTATTATTATTTTAATCTTGTACCCGCTAATGTCATGAAACTAAATGCATTTCCTCAAATTCTGTACCTTAGTTCAATTTTGACAAAAGGCGAGTGTGTTATTTAGGCCACTTGTCCTGCTTCTGAAATCTGTTACAGTTACCTGACAGCTCAAGTTAATAGTTACATAACAACGTTTATATGTCTCCCCATCCAGTGAATAAGGTTTATCACCAAAAAAAACCATTTTGAATATTAATGTTTATAATGAAGCAGCCCCTAAAGGGACATCGGCAAAGAAATAAAACAAAATAAAAAATTCTAATGCGCACGTAAAACTAACCCATGCAGGGACCTTATGCTATTCATACTAAATGTCAAATAGTTTGAAAATGTATTAAAGGGATAGTTCAGTATTTTTGAAGTGGGGTTGTATGAGCTCCATATGGCCACTAAGTACCTTAGATGCAGTAGTTTTCCCCGCCTACAAGAACTCCAATCAATAAATAATACCACAGTTTAGGAAAACGCAACCTAGAAATGCTTTTAAGTGCATTAACTTTTCGGAAATATGAAGTTTATCTGGAACTAACCAACTCACGTCACGTATTCATCCGCGCAGCACTTCCGCGAGCCGCTGAATCACTCCGCTTCTCTCTCAGGTGATGTAAACTTGATGTAAACATAACAAACTAGCGGACTTAATGCAAAAAACAAAGTTAATACGTGTCTTCACTTCATCTCCAGTCCTCCATCCTCCTCTGCTGACGCTGACAGGAGCGTCTGGCTCTCGCTGTTGTTCAGTTCGGTGTCGTGAGTAAGCTTTACAGCTTCGCAGTTTTGATAAAAACTATTAACTTTCTTCTTCTTTTCTCCTCTTCTCTGTCCCACCGGGATAACTTCGCTTAATTTTCTTCAAAACCCTTATAACTGTCTATGCTGATAACCGCGCCAACAAGTTTGTTTTGCTCACGTCTTCCTGAATCAAGTCTGCACATGCGCAGTAACATGGAATAGTCCATTGCATGAGAGAGGAGGGGGAGCAATCGAAAAGATCATGAAAGATTAAGCACATTGATGTATTTTTGAGCGTTTAAATTAAGACTTAACAAAAGTAGCTGCTTTGAATTGAAGAAAAATGTATTAATAAGTTCTTATGAGACATTTGGGGGCCTCTGGAAATCTCGGTGCCCCAAGCAATTCCCTGTGTTTGCCTAATGGTAAATACGCCCATGATCCAAAGACTGATTTGAGATATTTTCTCAAAATTTGTACAAATGTCCACTCTGTCTGAGTGACAAACTTGTTGAATTGTGAAAGTCTGGAGTCAAAGTTAAGGTCATGGGGTTTCATTTTTACCCCCTGCTTGTGTACTTAATATCAAAAGAATGTTTTGATGGGGTTTATTTGAATTTAATATGAAGTTCACTCTAACTCAGTACAAACTCATTGAATTTTGATGGCCAGAAGTCAAAGGTTAAGGTGATAGGGTTGCATTTTCATCCTGTGCTTTTTAACCCAATGACCAAAGAATGCTTTTAGGGATTTTCTGTACAAATGCTTACTTTAATTCAGTCACAGAGTCCTTGTATGTTAAAGGTCAAGCCTCTTCAAATTATGAACAAATATTAACTCAGTGCCAAACCCTTGGAATTTTAAGGTCATAAGTCAAAAGTCAACATCCTGTAGTATCCCTTAATTGTAAACCCAATATCTAAAGACTGCTCGGATCGATTTTCTTCAAATTTTGCATAAATATTAAATCTAACTCAGTGACAAATTGCTCTAATTTTGAAGGTCAAGAGTCAAAAATTAAGGTAATGGGACCTCATTTTCATCTCTTGCTTGTGAATGCAAGCAACTCTTGCTTTGTCAACTTTGAATCAAGGGTGAACCTTTAATATGCATATCTCAGAATACTAACAGGGATTTTCTTCAAAGTTTGAACTTCAGTCTGCTTTCACTCAATGGTGGTTCTACTTAATTTTGGATGTCATAGGTCAAAGGTCAAAGGGGTGGAGGCCCTTGTTCATGGCTTGTTTCTAAATGTGATATCTAAAGGGCGATTTTAAGGACTTTCTCAAAACTTGGTAGAGGATTAACTGAAAACATATGAAGACTTAAAGATCAAGGTCCAATGTTCCATTTTATTTTTTTTTTTATTTTTTTTTTTACAAAACATGCAGTGACAGCATTTTGAAATTAGGATTTCTACTAGTCACAGAAACTCTAAAATCACTCTAGTCCTCGTTCTTGGCCCAAAACCAGATGTCTATCTGTCAGTTTCATACCACACACAAGCACATAACAATGAGGGATGTTTAAAAAGTATAAAAACCTGGTTGTATTTCAATATCTACAACTAAAGTGAACCATCTGCATGAAAGTCCCATAGTCACAACGCTCTTCAAACAAATTCAGAAGAAGAGAATCCTGTGGTTTATATTTGTTTACCTTGAGTGCAGTGGCGCAGAGGTTAAAGCTACCTTTAGGCTCCATAAAGAGCCAAACCTGGAGGGTGGAATGAACACGTGTTAATAGTGCTGCCCTGGCGGTTTCTCTTCAACAAACTCTTTAAAAACGAGATTTGAAAGCAGCAGTGATTCTCCCTGTATCGCTCTCAGGCCCTGAACCCTCCACCTTTCAAACTCAATGCAGAGATGGATGTGAAGTTTGTGCCGCACAGAGTAACAAAGCACGAGATGAGAAAAGGAAATGTGCTAAACTATAAGCTTTTGAGAGAGGGTGCAGATTCTGTGAAGAGGGAACCAGGCCAGGTTTGGTTTGGGCGTTGTAAGAGGTAAACTGAGGAAACAGCTACAAACAGACTCCAGGTTAGAAAAGTCATTAAGTGCATTCAGGGATTCTCTTTTATCTTCTCCCTGTGGATGTGGACCTACTGAGCTTTCAGAGGCCTAAAATACACTCCTGCCACAGTTTTACCCTCATCTTATTTATTCTTTTCATATGTCTCATTATATCTAAACAACTTAATGACTGTTTATAGAAGGAAAAGGCCGATATTCATTTAAGCTAACATCAAGACCAAATGAAAATTATTTCAAAATTACACAGACATTTTATCTGTAATAACTGCATTTTTTTAGATTATGAAGCCCAGGATCCCCTGTTTGAATGGATACTCCATCCTTTTTTTCTTTGTGTGTCTTTTTGACCTAATTACAGACACTTCCACAGTGGTTCACGCATGAGCCCTGCAGTGTAGTTTTGTATGTATTTCTTTAGAAAATTACATTAAGTGCTAATCTTAGTCTAAAATAGATAACGTAGCATACATCACAACAAGCATACAGGACTGTTAGGAGTTTAGAATTTATCTGATGACTGTAGGCAGAAGCAGGCTAACACTTCCCACTGACTCCTAGTGTTTGAGCTAAGCTAATTAGCAGTGGGCAAGCTCTGCCCTTTCTCTTTCTTGTTACTGCACGCACAGTCGAAAGAATTGTGTCTATCTGCTTGTTATGGACTGGAGAGTGAGGCATGATACGAAAAGAAACAAAAAGTTGGTGTTTCCCTTTAACCTGTTATATTTAAGATATGGTAGCATCATTATCAGAGATTAAAAAAAGTGTCCAAACTAAAAAGTAGATGATCATATGAGTGTTTTTTGATTTTATTATCTTTTTCATTTTTGAGTTAAAAAATTATTGACAGAAAAAATACCTCATTAACAAGACAAAATCTTTCCTCTTTAAAGTTCCTCACTATAGCTTTAAAGTCAATTTAAAGCTCCCATAATAAAACTTTTTACATGATAATGGACAAGATGAAACACACTTATGTAATCTAAAAGGGTAAAAGAGATTGTATGGAAAAAATATTCCCACCATATTCTCATATAGTGCTCTCTACAAGCAGAAACAGCTGACAGGGGGTAGGAGTTGGGCAAATCTGGAAACTGTGTGTCTCTGCTATATCTGTTTTTCACAATTTCAAATTACAGGAAAAAATCTGTTCGATGAGAAAATATTGAAACGCACAGTTTCATCAACAAGGCACGCCAAATATGACACAAACCAAACTTCCTCACAGGAGCTTTAAAGCTGAAAAAGTTCTCTGATTAAAAAAGCATAAAGGTAAACTTAAAGATACCACAAGAGAAGTTTTTACATGTTGATATTGACTGAAATGGGCACTTATGCCATCAAAAAAGCCAACAGGGATAGTATGAGGAATAAAAGATCATCATATTCTCACAGTTGTATATGATAGTGGAAACTACTCTTTGGGAGTAGGTGTCAGGCAGATTTTGACATTGTGAGCTGCTGAAACATCCATTTTTTTTTCAAAACCTGTAAATGTGAAGGATATTAATTATAAAGTGAACATAAAGAAGATATACAGTTTTGTTCACAGGGGGTGGCCAAAAATGACACAAACTATCCTTCTCACAGGAGCTTTAAGGCTGAAAATGTCCCCTGATTTAGAAACATAAATGTAAACTTAAAACTCATTCAAGAGAAGTTTTACATGGTGATACAGACTGAAATTGGCACTTATGCATTCTAAAAGGCAAACAAGTGTTTGGAAGAAACAAATATAACCATATTGTGTTGTATTTGTATAAAGGTGGAAATCATGGACAGGTGGTATGCAAATTTGGACATATTGAGCCCCTGCAATATCCCTTCTTTTAAAAACTTTTAAATTTAGCAGACAAAATCTACAAGTAAATGAGATATTAGGACATAATGTTTCATCCACAGGGAGCACAGAGAAGACACAAACCAAATGTTGTCACAGGACCTTAAACTGAAAAAGTACTGTTATTTTTAAAGTGTGAAGGTGAACTTAAAGATAAAACAAGGAAAGTTTTAAATGATGATGAATCAGACTGAAATACACTTCTGTAGGCCAAAAGGGCAAAAGATTGGATGGAAAAAAAACATTTGGAGTTCCTTACAGGTGGAACTCACTGATGGGGGGGTAGGTGACAGGCAGATGATGAAGTTTTGAGTCTCTGCAGTAGCCTTTTTTCACAACCACAAGATGAATAGGACAACATCTGCAAAGAGACAAGACATTAAGACATATTGTTTTCTCCACAGGGGGCGCCAAACACAACACAAACCAAACACCCTAACAGGAGCTTTAAGTTTAGCTATAATCTAAATTCTCAAGCATTCTCCAAAATAATTGCTCTTTGAGTCCAATCAAATGATTAGTGCCATGTGAAAGACAAAATCTAAACTGTTCAGCTTGTTATCCTTCAACAAAAGGACTTTCAAAAATTGAACACAGTGGATTATTGGTGTTGTACTTAGCGTTTAATTGGCTAATTTCTCCAAGAACGAACGATGAAACCTCAAAATCCTGCTGAAGAGGAGTCGCGTCCGCTGCCAAGAGCAGGACACCGGCGACAAGCGAGGACAGCGGAGACAAATGTAACTAATTGTCATATAACCTCAAACCGGGGGGGCCATGAAAGTGTCTAAATAATGGCAGCTAATTTGCCTTGTATTGTGCTTTCTTGATGGGCTTAAATTGAATGAGTCAGGATCCATTCTGGCGTAATGTGAAAGCCGGGGCCACTGGTTCACACCGGAGACATTCAAGGTCGAGCCACTCCAAATGACGAGGTGACGGACGGAGAGGAGGGGGTGGCGGAGAGATTTAAAGTAAGGCGGTTGAGTCAATGGACGGCCCGGGTGCAGATTTGGCGGAGTATTCAAGTAACCTTGAATTATTGGTTGTTTTTTTCCACATTGAAAGCTTTTCTGCAAGAATATATCCTTTTTTGTCGCCCACATTAATGGCACAATCAGCCAGAAAAAATTGCAGCCACAAATTATTCATTGTAATCCTCCATTTGAGGACCTTAATGCCTCTAATTGGGCTTTTATGACTTACAAACTGTATCTTCCACTTTTTTTATTTTTTTATTTCTCCCCCTCTGGCGTTTGTTTTTCTTCCTTCCCGCCACGCTGCGGAGTGACATTGAGCCTCTCCCTGTCGGGGTGCTCTCTTGTCTCACTCCAGTGCACATTTTCGCTGTCCCCTCTCCGCCACCCACCCCCCCACCCCCCCAGACAATGAGCTTTTGACTGAATACATTATCCGAGCTGTTGTTCTGTTTGTTGTTGTTTTAGCATCCAAGAAAAGAGATGAATTATTAATGATGACAGACAAAAAAGAAAGTGCAGAATGAAAAAAAAAGTAGCATTTCTCTATTTGTTTTTTTAGGGATGCTGCGGCTCCATCAAGAGGCCTGAAAATAAGCCAATAAATAAACAATTTACAGCACAATGCATGTAGAGCCTCAATGATTAATCGATTAAAGGAGATTATCAGTCAAATACTTGGATACTACTTTCTTTATCTTGAGCTTTAACTGCTTTTCTAAGCCATTTATGGAAGTAGATGATGAATCCGATGTTCTGGATGACAGAGTTAAAGATGTTATACAGGTTGTATGAAATCTTTTCAGTTCTTTAGGACTTAAAGGTTAATTATCTAATCCAAAGCGTGTCAAGAAAGACTGAAGCCCTTAAAAGTTGCAGGTACACTGCAAAATTACACCAAAACATTGGCAATAGTTCGATTTTAAAAAAGTACAATCACTGTTTCGGTGATTGATACCAAAAAAAAGGGGGAAAACATACAAATCAAAAGTGTGTATCAGTACAGAGAGTTTGTTAAGGAGGACTGGATCCATCAAAAACTGCGAGTAAACTCTGAACTCTGATGGCAATTTTGTGCCAAGTACCTATAGTAATAAAACTAACCCAGCATTTGTTGGCTAAAATTGAAGATGATGTTGAAAGAAAAACAACTTTTGTCATTTCACTGGTTTTATATTAAAGTTTTAAAGAGTGGTAACACTCAATTCCAAGCTTTTAATAGTTCCTGGCGGTACTTAGTACCAAATATCCTGTGTAAAGTTTATAGTGCCTTAAAATGGTTAACTTAAGCATCAGAAATGTCTTTCATCAACCAAAAAATGCACATTTTTTTTCTTGATTTCAGGCATTTAAGCCAATCAATCAATCTGATACCAGTATTTATAAGCACCAGGAACAAACCAGCTTATTCCAGTGGAAATGAGTACTTTGCTCCAACTTTAGAAGTTTTATATAAAAGGTAGAAAATGTATATTTAAAAGTTGGAGTTTATGGATAAATAATTGATAGCTTAATAATTCTGCCCTGATTTCATTGTGTAATAATTATGTAAGTATATTTTTTTAAGCAGCTAATTATACTAAAAATGTGATATTTTTTATACTAGTTTCCTACCCTTAATAAAGGTTATTTTACCTTAATCAATGCATATTTGTGTAGTAAAGTCTGTATAATGAATTTGCTTAGTAACTGAATAAACCCTTGGTCATGGTTTTTAGGGATATTCCTCTTTTTTTGTACCATATCATAAGTGTAGAGCACATAATCACCTCATACGCTCTGCTGTATTTCCCCTGAAATGTAAATGTTCCTCTCATTTTCCCTTTAAGTCTTGTTTTCTTCCCCTAAAGCTACACGCTACATAGCAGGAACTATTCTATTTACACAATGGGATTACACTGTAAATCCCAGACTGTATTATAAATCACAGCCGCATATGCTTTAAGTTGGAGCCTTGAGGCCTGTGGAGAGAAAATACGGGGTTTGGCGCGTCCCTACAAAGCTCCTTAACACTAAAATTGCCCATAAAACAAGTTAATTCCAGCTGTTTGGATTATTTAGTTTGAGACAAATAGGCTTACATCTCAATATCACCATCAAAGTCAGTGCATTTCTCAGGCCTCGTCTTAATGTGGCTGATCTGAAGCAGGGATTGCTGTGCCCCCTCTTGGTTGTAAATCAGCACTGCACTGTCAGTCACAGCTTCATTTCAGGCTCCACAGAGAGCTGTCGCTGGGGTCCAGGCGGCTGGATTGATGGTTTGAGTGATCGGGTGGAGAAGTTGAGGATAAACTCGGAGTGGGTCAGGAGGAGGGTGGATGCATTGTTTTTGCTTTATCATGCTCATTTGGTTCTTTGTGTGGGAACAGAGGGTGTCCACTCCGACTGAAGGAGCAGCCACTGGTGATAAATTAAGAGGTGATTGTGTCGGTTTTCGTCAAACATTCGTCGTGAAGAAGAGGAGCATTTATTCGCCATTTGAGGAGTCAATGGACAGGAGTGAATAAAGACAAATGACAGAGGAGGGGGCAGATTTTAAAGAAAGATGCTGCATACACCATATGTGGTCTTTGTTGTGCACGACTTGACGCTGAGCGGGCACAGGCAGATGGCTGAATTTGCATAGGATTTCTGCCTATGACACCTGTGAGTCATGTTCTGCCCAAGGTGTCTGCCTTTTAATATCAATGAGTCTGGTTCTGTCCAAGGTCTCTGCCTCTTAATATCAATGAGTCTGGTTCTACCCAAGGTCTCTGCCTCTTAATGTCAATAAGTCTGGTTCTGCTCATTGTCTCTGCTTGTTGACATCATTGATTCAGGTTCTGCTCAAGGTCTCTGCCTCTCATTATAAATGAATTTGGTTCTACCCAAGGTTTCTTCCAATTAACATCAATGAGTCTGGTTCTGCTCAAGATCTCTGGTTTTTACACCTATAAATCTGGTTCTTTTTAAGGTCTCTGCTTCTAAACATCACTGATTCAGGTTCTGCACAAGCTTTCTGCCTGGTAGCTTCAGTTCTGGTCCAGATTCTGCCCAAGTATCTTGTTTTGCTTAAGTTTTTCTCTGTTACACCTATTAGCCTTGGACACCATTGAGTCTGGAGTTTCTTAAGGTCTCTGCCTGTTAACACCTTGAATCTGGCTCTGAATATGATTTCTGTCTGATATACCCATAAGTCTAGTTCTGGTCCATTCTCTGCCTACCTGTTGACATCTAAGAATCTTATCTTGCTCAAGTTTTGCGCCTGTTAACACCTATGATACTAGGTCTAGTCATGGCTCCTGCCTTTGGACACCTTTGAGTCTGGTGTTTCTTGAGGTCTCTGCCTCAAACACTTATGGGTTTTGCTCTGGTTTTTGGTCCATTTACAAGAACAGGTCTGGTTCTGCTGGAGGTCTCTGAATGCTAACACCTTTACATGTGATTCTACCCTGGTTTCTGCCTGTTTTAACTAAAAGTCTAGTTCTTCCCTGAGCGTTGGCCTGTTAGCACCTGAAAATGTGGTTCTGCTCAAGTTCTCTACTTATTTACGTTTTTGGTTCTGTTCCGGTTTTCTACCTGTTAGCACATAGAAGTCTGGTTCTGCTTGAGGTTTCTGCCTGTGAAACGAGTTATCTTTGGCTTTGATGCCACTTTCTTGCCTTTTAATAGATAATTGTTTGATATTTTCTCTTAGATTGATGGATTATATTCTTGGTCTTTTCTGAATGTTTATCAATTAAAAATATACAAAACTGCAAGAACAGGCGTTTGCTAAAATGCTTCATGAGGTCTTTAAAGCCGCAGCAGAGTTTCTGATTTAAAAGTTGCAGTCGATCTACTTTTTAGCCTTCTATTTTTTCCTTGTTGTTGTATTTTTAGCACCTCTTTAAGCCCGTCTTCCCTCAACCAGGGAAAAAAAGGCCTGCCTGTTTGGGCGTTTACAGGATCAAAGAAGAGGTAAAATATCATTTCCATAACATTTGAACCAGTTAACCACCAGCACAATGCAGATAAACACTACTGTAAGCGTCTGACAATGCCAATGAGGCAGGAACTCTGTGATTTGCCGCTCCGCCAAAGAGGAGGGAAGCGAGCGCAAACATGGAGGAGGCCAAGGGGTCAACTGTGCTCTCCCTGCATCCCTTTCCAAGCAGAGCCCTCGAGCGCTTGTGGTGTTTTAGGCAAGCGTACCTCACTTTGGGGGGAGGCCTGATGGATGCCGTTCCCAAGGTGAATGGAAAGAATAGCATTAAGCTGCACTACACCGCCTGGAGAGAACTACACTGCTTTGGGTGATTCATCTATTGATTATTTCTACCCAAGCATGGAGGTGCCATGTAAACACACATATATTAGCGGTCTACATTGCACATGTGCGCCCTGAACGCACATGCAGACACAGTGGATCCAGTGAAGCACGCCCCGGGCCTACTCGCTGTTTTATAATCAGATTCCGACTTCTACCAGCTTGTGGGCATCTTCAAACCAGCGGGTGGATGCATCTGATGGAGAACTAAATAGAGATGAATGAAGAGATGAAGGAATAAATAAATGATAAATGCGCATTACCGCTATTTGTGTGGGCCTATTGTGCTATTGATTTAAGCCAGTGTGTGTTATTTTTCGTGAGTGCTCTCGCAGTAAGTTTCAGGATGTGGACCAGGGAGGGAAAAGTGAGAAGAATTTTAATTTTTCTCTGGAGTTTCATTTAAAACAATGATTTTTATGAGTTTGTGATGAAGAAACTTGTTATATTTTACTCTTAATGATGGCAGGTATTCTCTGATATTTACTTAATTTTACTTATATTGGTATTATTTAAGGTAAACAATTAAAATACAGATAAAAACACGAAGGCTGTTAAAAAAGTTTCACTCCATGAGCTAAAAATACCGAGTTTGTTTCAGTGTGGGCAGGACGAAGACGCCGGCACTCCAACACGGTCTTCAGCACTTTTTCAATCACCGTCCTCGCTGCTGTTGTCCAGTCGCCCTGCACTACAGCAGCCTTGAGGTGTAAAACACAATGACAAATGAGAAAATGCAAAAACAAATTCAAAAACACAAATAAAAAAAAACTCGACTACAAATTAGAAAACACACAAATAAAAAAAATGTAAGAACAAAAAATGAAAGTTCACCAACATGTCGTTGCTGTTGCACCAAAATCTCAAACCTGCTTTTTCTGATTCCTTTTTTCATTTTTTTTTTTTTTTACTTTTCTTATACAACAGTGCTGTTGGTTGCATCCTATGTCAGACAGTGTTTCCTTTTTTCAATTTAAACTAATTAATTTGAAAAAGTAACAATTTATGAAATATGAGTTTTTTGCCGGACAGCAATGATATGAAGAAAACACACCAAGACAAAAAAGAACACAACAACAAATAAAAAACATATAATAATAATAAAACCAAAAACAAGAAAAATAAGAAAAAAAAAACAAAATGCAAAGACACAACCACAACTACAAACAAAAAAGAACTAAGCAGAAAACACAACAACAAATAAATAAAAACCTGAATAAACAAAAAGTTTTAAAAAATAGAAAACACATCTATAACAGAAAGGACAAATAATAAACAAAATTTAAAAAAGACACACAAAACAAACAAAAAAATAAGCCTGAACAAATGAAAAAAAAAAACACTCCAACTGTGTAAAAACATAATACATCAATTTAAACAAAACGTTGTTTTTCATTCTTAGTTTGTGATTGGATTTTTTTGTTTTGTTTTGTTTCACAAAAGTTGCTCCTCCCTTTGGTGTTGTGTTTCTTAATCAATCTTGTATTTGCCTATTTGGTCTGGGGTTTGTTTTTGTTTTGTTTTTTTCTTGTTGTGCTTTTTTTGTTAGAAATGTTGTGGTTTTGATTTGTTTTTAATTCCCCTCTTTGTTGTTGTGTTTTAAAATGGTTCGTGGTTTTGGGTTTTTTGTGTTTATGGATTTGAATTTGTAGGTTTTCCGAAATGTTTTTCAGAAATCTGTTACCATTTTCTTTATCTCTATTTGGTGAATTTGTTTTCTAATTTGTTTTTCTACAATCTGCTGTTTATCTTTTTTTTTGGTATAACTAATTTATTACTTTGTTTTCTTAGTTGCGTTTTCTAATTTGTTGGTTAATTTTTAGTTCTATTTTCTGCCTTTACATTGTGCCTGTGCAACCACCATCCTTATGCGTCTACATTGCATCAGATTATAAAAAAACAAAACACAAATTTCAATTTGTGTCAGACATGAAACGTGGGTAAACTACAGAGAAACAAAAATTGTGTAAACTGATAACTATATGCAAGGAACTAAAATTGTTTGAAAGTATTGTAATTTCTTTAAGCCTTTATTTTAAATTCTTACTCGCAAAGCTAAGACTGTTTTTTGTATTTCCCAAATTTTCACACTTTATTACTTTTGTGCTTTTGCAAAACTGTCTCAAATATGTTCGTATGAATTGAGACTTTAAATAAACGTGAAGAAGTGTCCTTAGACAAAATCAGACTGGATATTGGCACAAATACAGTACTGCAGCAGCACTTTCCTGTTCGAGATCCTTCTAATAATCAAAATATTTAGTCCACTTTTCACACTCTTTTGTCCATTTTTGAAATTTTATCATATATGTTTTTTAATATAACTTTTTGAATGTCATGTAAAGTTTATTTTAAATCAATATGACGGCAGTGGTGTTGGTGTCATAGAGTTACAATCTTTAACACTGACAGGAAGTGTTTGCAAAAGAGGCATCACACATTAACAAAAAAAGTATGAACACAATTCTGAGCACTAAACAAATGTTGGTTTTCATTGTTTGTTCTCACGTAACAACACAAGCCTGGGAGCAAAACTGTCTCCATGTTTGCTCAGGTGATCGTGCATTCACGCTGCGGCCTCTTCATTAATTTGCTTTAACGTGGACGTGCTCGTGAGACTGAAGCGTCCTCCAGGATTTCAAACACCCTGTTTGTTCGCCTTGTCTCATGAGACTAAACCAACCAAACCTCCTTTAGTTGCTCAAAGGTTCATCTGGATTTTAAATCTACATGACAGACTAGCATTTCATGTTCTACCTGATCGCCTGAATAATGACGAACATCGGCGCTCAGGTTGAAACTCAACCTTTCTTTACAAACGGAGAATGCCAGAGTTGTCACTAACGTTGGATATCATCGCTCTGGGCAGGAAAAGAGCTCTTCTCCCGCATGTTTCCTTTTCCACTGACTTTTCTCTCTTTTTTTTAAACGTTAGACGTGGCTCTCTCCCTTAGGGGCGGTAATGGCATTCTCCATGACAACGGCGGTGTGACATGGCGGTGCCCTTGAGGGCCGGGCGCCCCCTCTGGGGGGAGCGCTGCGGAAACACGACAGGGTCAACGGTCACCTCCCATCATCCACCAGCAACCCGTCCTCCCCTCTCTCTCTCTCTCCTTGTATCTCTCAGGTAGAGCGAGGGAAAGAGAGAGAGAGAAGTCTTAAAGCGAGCCCACTCAGTCCAGGCCTGGCAAACGTGGAGCTTTAGCCACAGGCGGTTCTGGCTAGGTCTCTAGCTCCTTGCTGTTCCTCCAAGGCCAGGGCTGGATCAATACGTATAGTAGTGCGGATTCTTTTGGCACCCAAGTATAGCTATGCAGTATTGCCCCGAGGTACGGGTCCGTTAAAGACATAACAGTGTGTGCATGTGAGCAAAGTGGACGGAGTTTATTCAGGAAGGTGTTGAGATGCTTGGCATAAAACTAATGCTCCCGATGAGGATTTTTTTTTTTTTTTTTTTTTATATTTTTCTATAAAATTGCACAAAATGTGACATTTGTGATGAACCCAGCAAGCAAAAGCCTCACAAATTCACTTTTCCATGAGCCTCCATTTTGAAACAAAGCTCTACTGCCACCTGGTGGCTACAATGTGAACAAAAGTGAAACCAAGTTCATCATTTTTACTTCACTTTTCATCATAGAGCATAGAAATACACATAAAAGTGCAAATACACCCTGGCACAAATATAGAATAACACATGTTCTTGTGTTTTACGCAAAATTGTAAAAATAAAAGCTCTAACGTCAGCTGTGTGTCCGCCTTGGCACGTCTTGAATGAAAATTCAAAAGGAAGTAAAGAAAAAACAGGATGATGTCAGTTCAACAAATCACGTCCTGTGCATTTGGCGTCTTCAAAAACAGAAAATCTTCAACTTGTGAGCATAAATTTAAACATAAAAACAGACAGCACACGCCTAAAGAAGGTATACAAATGAAAATATCCAAATGAGTCATTTCTGGTCCAGTTTGATTCATCTCCTTCAAGATTCAACAGTTTTCTCTTTTTAAGTGATTTAGAGGTTTCACACAGAGTCCAGTGTCCTCATTCAACTCCTCAGCCCGAACACAAACTTCCACTCAGAGCCGTGAGGAAGTCGCTCAGGCACCTGCAGCAGAGAGGAGGGAGAGAGCAACAGAAATATTTACATCAATCTTTCCTCTATAGGCAGGAATTCAAAGAGCCTCCGGTAAACTGGAGATGGAGAGGCAGACATCAGATGTCAGGAAATATATTTATCACGCATTCAGCGTCTCCGTGTTGGTTTGTTTCAGTGCCAGAGACAGCCTGAAAATACCTTTTATTATGTTCTTAGACTTTGCTCTTTTATGGTGGAGATAAACTCCTTCACAGCTAAAAATACAGAATTATGGAAATAATGTAAAAAATTAAATCAATGTGTAAATCAATAATGTACTCCATAAAACTATTCAAATATTCCCAACATTACTTCCATGTTAGGGTGTCGTGATACCAGAGTTACATTTTGACAGAAAACATGTAAAATAATCGAATATTTGATCCTCGTCTGATAACAGCAGAAAAATGGAGTGTCACAAACCATTTGATAACAATTTGCAGTAAATTCTTAAGGTTTGTTTTGTAAACTCATTCTGTCGTTAATGCTTTTTTCAATGATTAAACATTTTCTATTTAAACAAAGTACAAAATTACAAGAACATGATCAACTAAAACAACCTCAAGGAAGACAGGGAGGGGAGACGTTTTTCTTTTAGGTTTTTTTATTATTAAAATAGGGGGTATTTAGACAAGGTTTACCTGGAAAAAAACATATTTAAAAAATCACTGAATACATCAGGTTAAGTTGTTTTAAATTAATACAATTTCAAAATGAATTACAACAGAACAAAATGTTTTAGTTGTGATGCTGAATTTAGCTGTTATGCTAACAAATGATCGGAAAAAAAAGAGCTTTTTAACGACTTGTTTAATCAGTCTGACTTTTTATGACTTTTATTAATGGAGATTTCTTTTTATTGCTTTAGGTTTAAGTAAAATTGTTAGTGTTTGTTAGGGATGCACAGTATCAGCCGTATGACATTGGAATCTGCAGATATGAACATTTCTGCTGATTTTTCCCGCCTATTTTAGCCTTTCATATTTGCATCAAGAAAGTGCTTTTTATGAACATTAATATTAAATGGACAGTATATGCTCCAGCAGGTAAGTAGATGAGTTTTTACTGATTTTACTGTTACTGTCATAATACATTTTACATGACACAAGCGTTATCTTGAAAAAAATGCTTTTAGTTGTTTCTACATATCGGTATCAATATCGGCCAAATAGTTTTGAAATATATCCACATATCACCAAAAAACCTTGTATTTGTTATCATTATATTTTTTTATTATTTTAATCCTTGCTTACTGTATCATTTTAGATTTGATTTAGTTGATTTAAAACATGGTCTTTATGATTTTTTTTTATTCATGTCAGTCAATTCTAGGTTTCATTTCTTTGCTTTTTCCATTTTTTCCTTTTTATTTCTATCAAATGTTTTGATTTTATAGTTTCTTTTACATTGAATTGGTACAAAAATCTCTCGACAGCCTTTAATTCTTTTGACATTTTTATAATTATTAGAACTTTTTAATCTTCTTGTCAGTCACCATTTTCTGCTCCGCTGTAAAGCACATTGAATTGTAATTAAATTTGTCTAAAATCAATCAAAGTCAGTCTCTTAAAGTACAGATAATCCTGTTGTTTACCGTTTTCCATTTAGCACAGGGCAGCCATGTTTGTTTGCTGCCATGTATGTGGGCTGTAAAAGTACGCAACATCTGATCTTTTACTCTCTGCAGTCTCTGTGATCTTATTGGCTAACGTGGGTATTATGTGAAGTTCAGACTCAATTTAGAGCAGCAGAGTCGGGACATCGACACTTAATTTGAGAATTATTTTAACTAATATTCAGTTTTGTCGAGTCTAAAACCCCCAGCCCTCCACGAGTCCTTCTCCGACACTCTTCCTGTTGGTTTCGTGGTACTCACCGTATTGGTATATGGACCTGGGCGATGATGGAAGCGTGCCGTTAGCGTCGCTGGGGGCCTGAAGGCCCGAGCTTTTCCTTTGACTCTGGAGGCGTGACCTTTGCACCGCCAGCGCCACCGCCTGTGCAAACCTGGATGGGGCAGAGCTGAGGTTGTCCTGTGTGGCTGGAGATGTGTAAGGCGTGGATGATGAAGCGGGCACGTTATGAGGGTCCTCGTTGGACACACTTGTCTCGTGGGACACACTTGTTTGCACATTAGAGGTAGAGCTTGAGGAGTCTGTTGGTTCTGTTTTATCTTCTACATCACTGAAGAATACAGGAGGGGGAGGTGGAGGGAAAAAGTCCTGGTCTTCCTCCTCAGGGTCTTCCTCGTTGGCATACCAGCCCCTATTGTCCACATCTGTATCTACAGACTCTCCACAGGGGATTTGATACTGTTCATAATCATCATCCTCAGGGTCACTCTGAGCCTCATTGGGAATGTCTTCCGTTTGTAGCACCTCAGATGTCTCTTCAGGTCCATCCTCTTCCTCTTCCTCTTCTTCTTCTTCAACAGTGTCCTCCCTTTCTACCATCTCTCCAACCTCAGGTGGGGTTAAGCTCTCACTGTCCAACTTTTTGTCCAAATCAAGCAAAAATGGAAGACAATTTGAAACCTCTGGACTTGACGCATACGATTCAGGCCGTGACTCTTCCAAGCAACTTGGAGCTTCCTCAGCCTCATTTTGATCTTCCATATCTTCAAAAGAATCCTCACCCTTTGGAGTCTCCTCGACCGTTACTTGCTCTGGGACTGTCAGGGTGATCTCCCCATCTGTTTGACAAAACTTCTTGGATGGGACCACCTTAAAAGTGGTCAACACCCTCCTTTGTGGATCCTCCCACTCCTGCTCAGTCGGAAGTTCTGACGAAATTACGGGATCATGCTCTACGCTGATGTCGCCGTTCTCTGGTCGTCTATAAGGCATTGAAATAAACGAAGGGCCTGCATGGAATTTTGGTAAAGCGGCGGCGTTTTTTAGCCGTTTCACAAGCGTTCCTTTGGAAACAGATGATGTCAAGACTTTGGCGAGGGCACTGCGAGCGTCTGATAGGTCCTTCCCTCGAAACGAAGGCAAGTGCTCTGCCATTTGTTGGGAAAGCGACCGGCGTGAGAAAGACGAGGATGGGCGTGAATGTGGTGGTAGGGGTGATGAGGATGTGGAGAACGAGAGGGTTATGGAGTCGGATTCGTCGCTTTCTTGTTGCTCCACTAGAGGGCGCAGGGAGTCGAGAGTTCCTGGAGAAGAAGGAAAGATTGAGAGACATAGAAATGCCAAAAATGCCAAGAAACAATAAACAAGTTTTGAAGAACCGTACATGCTTATTTTTTAACTTTTTTAGGGCACTATTTGCTTTGAGTTGAACTTTTAAGGAAACTACAAGGCTTTCTGAAATGAGACCACAAAAATTAAGTTAAAATATTACACAAAATGCTTTTTTATTGGGAAAAATATGGATAAAAACAAACAAAAAAATGCACACGACTTTTTGAAGTTACATTTGCTTTTGAAAAAAACAACAACACCTAAATGGATCATCAATAATACTAAAGAAAAAGCACCATTAAAGATATAAGATATAAAAATAAAAAAGAGCAAGACAGTGAAGAGACAAACTAGCAAAAGAAACACAAAGAAAGGACATTAATAATCTTAAAAATTAGGTTTGAAATGAGGAAAACAAATATTGCTCCAAGATGACTGAGATATTCCTGATTTGGTTTCAATTTTCAATCAAAGGCACAATAATTTGTGAACAAATCCAATAATTTAAAAGGAAAAACACAAAATTATAACAGACAAAACAAGAAGCTACATGATAATTAAACATGATAGAAAGCAGAGAAATACGCCAACAGGATAAATAAATAGTGTTTTAAGTGCACCAGGCGACAGGGACACACATCCATGAAAAGCCACTAAGACAGGAGAGGAGGAGGAGGAAGAGGCCGACGTAGGAGGACGGAGAGGAGGAAGAGGGGAGTCGAGGAAGGAGGAGAGGAAAAGGAGGACAGCAGCAGTGGCAGGCCTTCAATCAATCAGCCGCTTCAGGTGACACAGAGTCTGCAAGCAGGGAGGAGAGAGAAGCAGCCGAGTTCAGTCTGCAGGTCTCAGAATCAAAAACATAAAGAGTCGCTTTCACACATGATCGACGTTTTTCTGAATTTTGTTTAACTTTCAGTGTTGGGTTCATGAATGAAGGCAGACAAATGTTCGCCCTGACTTTTGTTGGAAATCAGGGTGAGCTGAAGTGCGAGAGAAGAGGAAAAAAAGTTCAGGAATTAAAAGTGTGTAGTTGGGTTGGACAAAGTTTATATCCTTTATCTGGTAATAAAGCTGTCATACAGTTTTTTAGTTGCCGTCATGTTTTTTATGGTCATCATTCAGAGTCCAAATAAAGTATTTTTACAACAATCATTTTATTTCATACCTCAATTACCATTTAAGTGTTTCTTTATGGTAAACTGTGGTTTAAATAATGGTTTACAATTATTCTGATCATTTTTTATCTCTATGGCTGTGAGGATTTATCTGTTTTTATTATTGTGATCATTCCTGTGATATCTGTTTTTACACTTAGCAATAATCAAACCATTTTTATTACATTTAAATGAATTACTCTTAGTTTTAAATGTTGACCTCTTACCTTTGTGTTTAAATAATAAGTTAAAGGTCTCATGTCCTGCAAAATCAATTTCCTTTCCTTATAATGTTGTAAGAAGTGACTTGGGGAGCAGAAGAACATGACACCATGCCCCTTAAAAAGCTCTGTTTTTTACTTCCTGGGATTTATGATGCAATAGCTATACAACCTCCACCTACATGTGTTTTCTGCTCATCACAAGCAGACGCCATGCTGTTTTAAACCCTCCTCCCCCTCCTATCAGGCATCATTTGTGCAACTAATCAGCGTAGAGCTCATTATCAAAGCCTCCCCACCCCCTCAAATACAAGAGTTTCCAAAGGGAAGGGAAAAAGAGCTGCATTTGATCCTTTACAGTATTGAAATTATTGATTTTGTTATTCAACTTTAATCAAATTCTTGCTTAATAGACACAAAAGTCATGACATAAATGTTCAAACACATCAGGACATGAGACCTTTAAAATATTAATTCTGGCTTATACTGTGTAAATATTAAATTTATACACATTAAATATATCATTAACACCACAATTTATAATTTTGAGTGGTGTATGAGGTGTTTTTTTTCATTACTTCCATTATAAGTCTGTTATTTTGTAAAGTTTGTTTTCTACTTCCAAAATTAACGTTTAAAGCCCAAAAGCTACATGCTAAAGCTGGAATGACTGCATTTACATATTTTTTGTGACAATAACTTTATGTATTATATATTTATATTGTTATAAACTACCTTTGATCAATTTCTTGACCACTTGCTGGTAAAGCACCAGCATAACAACACTACAAAGTCAGAAAATGTTGAAGTTAAGTGAATAGTATGATGATAGTCTCACACTTAGTTGCTTTGTCTCCCATTTTGAATACATCCTTTTTGCCTGCAACAAATGTAAAGGGCCAAATCAGGCTGATTTGAAATCTTGGACAAATTTTCAGGAGTGCATGTGTGAAAAGATTTCCACATTAAAAGTCAAATCTTGAGCTAGTGTGGTACTTTAAAACTCTGATCATGTAAAAGTGGGAGTGCAGGATGAGGAGGAAGCAGGGCTGTTTTCTCGGCCTTGCAGTCTCAGCAGATTTTTGCACTATTACAGCTACAGAAGCGAAAGGAGTGAACCAAGGAGGCAGTTTGGTTGGATAATTAGAACACTGAGAGCTCAGAGCACTTTTTTTCTTGTAATAACATTTCTCTTATTGAAGAACAGTCATTGTCCTCTTGTCTCTAAAAGCAGATCAGTGAAAAAGGAGCCGTGCACCTGGTGGTGAAAGCAAATCAGACAGACTAATACAAGAATAAAAGCTTGGACAATAGAGGGATTTATCTGCGAGCCGATATGTTCTGTGAACGAGGCTCGGCGGGTCACTTTAATTGCCCTGAACAGGGGTTAAATTGTTCTGACTGATAAAAGCAGAGTTTTCGCACTGGATTTAACTGCTAAATCGGCCATTTGATGGCATTCGCTGTGACATTTTAATCTTGATTTAACTTCAATCTCTCTTGACCTCAGGCCGCGCCGACTGGAGCCGTGAGGATTTGGTGGACGTGAGAATTCACCTCACTTTGGAGCGTTTTGATTCCAAATAAAATACTGTAAAAGGTCAATTGGGATTATTGTTCAGCACGTTTCCTTTTTTCTGCTGTTTAAGCAACGCTGCCTCAAAAACCAGCACTAGAGGGCGACAAAAACAGAAAATTCAACTCCTTTAAATCTAAGTGTTCCTACTATTTCCCCTTTATTTAACAGTTTAATCACAAAGCACAACAATAATGAGGCTGTTACCTTTGACCTCTGAGTTCAGCTCCTGGTGGTTGTTTGGACAAGGAGGGGGAGGGGCTCTCCTCTTGGTGCTCCTTAATGTGGACTCTGCAGACCTCTACAGAGAGAGAACAGCATTATCAGAGGATGTTTGCCCTCATTTTCTTTAAGTTTTTTTGTTAATCCAAAATAAAATCAGTTTGTAATTTGTGCTTCAGAAAAGTAACATTCGGAGGTAAAAAGAGAAAAAGTTTTCAAAAATGATGAAGAAGCAGGAGTAAGGATACAAAGAAGAAAGGATGCAAAGAGGACAGAGATATGAGACGCCAAGAGGAAGCACAAACCCACCTGAGCCCCTCTTAAATGACAGGTCGTGAGGTTGCTTGGGACGCTCTGTGATGCGCCCATAGGTGGCTGAGGTGCTCTCCTCTTTTTGGGCATGTCCACCGTCAGCGTGTGTGAATGTGAAGAGGAAACATCCTGCACATTCGCACTGAGTCCCACTTTAAGACCTGGAGATGCTGGAGCACTCAGTGTTCCCTCCTACAAAGATGGGAACAAATATTCTGGATTAAAAATGAACAAAAATGCACATATTATCTGCTGGAAACACGCTGTACCTTCTTAGGCTTCTTCTTCTTCCTTCTTCTGAATAAACTGAGGAACCCGTTATTCTCCTTCTGCTTCTTCTCCTTCTTTGGCAGCTCTTCAACACAAAAACATCCCGATTATCAAATGAGTTGAAGCATAAAAAAGGGGAAAAAAGACTCTTTGCATGGAGGCATTCGTGTGTTACCTTGTAGTGGAGGTGGTGAGATGACCTCTGTTGGTGTGACGACTGTTTCAGGTAGAAAATAAAGCACTAATCAGGTCCAACCACACAGAATAAACATTCATTCAGCATATCAAAATTTAAATAAACCTTGAAGAACCAAGTACTGTTCCACTTTTATAGATTCTTAATCAATCAGTAGCACAAAAGACTTAATAAATGGAAATCCAGGGGGAGAATATCCAACATTTTAAGATAACATAACCTCCAGCGTGACATTTACATGATAATAATGCACAGCTGCTGTAACAATTGTAATTTCCTGTGAAGGATTATTAAAGTATCTATCTATCTATCTATCAATCTTTACACTCTGACTTCTGCCTTTGTTATTAACAGTATGAAGGCAAAATGGAAGAATGAAGTGATCCCTCCCTGTGCCAGTATCTGAGGCAGTAACAGAGATGCTACAGGGGCAAGGCTGGAATCAGCAGAGCCAATGGGGGAGCACAGTACTGTGTGCAAATGTGTAGTTTCCCCTGAGCTGTGCTCGTTTATGATTTTACAACACAGTAACTCACTGTGGACTGACACCAGTATCACTCCAATGTGACTCGAGATGAAAATCTTCAGGCATAATGATAATAGAGTTTCATAACTGCAACTTGAAACCTTTTTACTGTTAAAACTATGATAACTATCTACACTGATGCAAAACAGTGATTCAATTCTGCTTACAATGGCTGGTCCTGCTGATGTCTGGCACAAACCTCTTATCTCCAAAACTGCTACTTTTCAAGAAATGAAAAAAAAAAGGCTCTACCACAAAATGTTGTTTTAAATAAAATACTACTAACGCAACCAAAACTTATATGTCAGTGTGTGGCTGTGATTAAAAAACTATTCATCATTTAAAAAATGTTTCAACCAAAAATTATGCCCCTATATTTCCTTGAAAGTGCCCATTTTATGATGTTTTATGTAATTATTTATTAATGTAAACTTACTTATTTCCGGTGTCATGGATCGATGTAGATGCTCACTGGCTGTGTCTTTGGCGAACACCTCCCTCAGACTGTGGTCGTCCAAGCTCTTGCTCAGATCCAGCGGCTCTTTGGACTGCGAGTCTCTCAGTAAAATGGTCGTCTCTACTTGAAACTCACACTTTTCACACACTACTGGCATCAGCAACTCCATGGGCACTTTGGGATTCACTCGCACCACGGCCTTGTGGGACTTATTGTAGTTGATTAACAGGCGAACAGAAGGCTGCAGGGAGAATAAAGGTGCATTCTGGATGAGTTATGCATGAAATGTAGAATTAGCCAAAAGCTAACAGCATAGCAGAGTATACCTCGGGCATGTACGGCCTCCTGATCTTTTCTTCCACCCCTTTAGGCTTCAGCACAATCTTCTCCGCTTCCAGTGAGCCGATGGGCGAGTTTGGTTTGAAGCGGATGTTGTTTTTGTTGGGCGAGAGAATCTGGACGGTGTAGTCGGACAGATTCAGGTGGTAGTCCGCACAAAGGGTCACCAGAAAGTCCATCACTGGTTTACTGAGAAGACGAGGAAAATGAAAGAAATCTCATATCTCATTATATGTCCCAGGGCGCCTTAATGTGCAGGTGAGTTTACGATAAACTACAACTTTATGTGCAGAAAAACTTGAGTAGAAATAAGACATATATCTCCTGGCATGAACTTGAATGATAAAGAATATAAGACACACTTAGAGGAGGAAAAAGGATGAAAAATCGAAATAGCAACAGCAAAATAAACAGTTTTACCCCTACAGTGGCCTACCTTCCATGTACTGTGGCATGCTTCTCCAGCCCACCTGGCAGGACCACAGCCAGAGTGTGGTCTCGGTCCAGCGGGTTTACCTGCTCGTCCATCTCACACGGACTCCAAGCGAGTTCAAAACCCTCTCCAGATTTGATGCCACCTCTGACGTCAGGCAGACCTCCTGGAAGACCAGAAATATTCCCTTAAACAAATTATTTGCGTAACCTCGTGCCCCCAGGTGATGTCAGGGAGAGTTCAGGTTGACCTTGAAGCAGGGACAGAAATAGAGTCTGCAGCGGGATTTCCCTTCTGGAAGTTAGAGTGTGAAATGTCTCACAAGTGCTCTAAGAAGTTTTAATACGGAGATTTGAGACCTCAACCCCGGGCGACTACACCAAGACTAGGGCTGGAAAGTATAGAGCAAAAATTAAAATACTTTCTTCAACCAAATGTCAATACACATTAAATGCAATATTTATTTATTTTATTTTATGTTTTTTATTATAGGGACAGTATGAAGCAAGAGAATATTGCCGCATTTATAGCCTGAGCTCATTTACAATGCCTGTCCCTAGCTGGGCTTTAAAAGACATAAAAAAACCCCAGCAATAAATAGGGTTGAAAGAAACAAACACAGGCAAAAAATAAACACATTACAGACAGAACAACATATTGTTAAAGATGACTTTCCTCAATCGCTCTCCCTGAAAATGAAAATAAAATGAAAAAGAATATAATAAAATAGTAAAACAGTCCCATTATTAAATGTTAGAGTCAAAGAAATGCCACAGCTTTTCCAGAATTGTTCACATTTTTGGTCATTTAGCCAAGTAACTTCAAATTTTATGCAGTTATTTAAGAAAAAGCCAAAAGATTTTTTAAAGTATTTTTAGGCCCATCAACTCTATATTAGCTAACTTATATGCACTTATCAGTATTAAAAGCCAGTCAACAGCCAGATAAATATGTTTAATTTCATTGGTAACTGCCCATCCCTACATAAAAACACTTACGATTTATGCTGGTTAATCTTTGTCTTGATAAGAGTATGCATTTTAAGTTTTATACTTTTTGTTTAGTCAAACAACTTTTAAGAAAATAATCTTTAGTTTACTTTCTGAAAGATGAATTATTGAAGGAAATATCTGCATTTTGTTTTATTTAGGAGCCATCAATAGTGCTTTTATTACCAGAATTGTTGAAAGGTTTGGTCTTTTGAGCGAGTAGTTCACAAATCAATGCTGCATGAAATTCAGCTTCGATAACTTCCTTTTCCACTTATAGCACATGTTAATCTTCACTTAAACAATTCACAGCACACTAAAACATAAAGTATTATGCTTTATTTCAATTACTCTTACATATAAACCCATAAATTCTGCTACTCTGGTTGGCTGATATGCATTTGTTAATATTTAAAGACTTTTGAATGACAGGCAAATGTGTTTAATTTAAGGTTGTTGTCCAGCTCTATCAAAGAACTGTTTTCATAATGAACAATATTACAACGATAAACATGAAAAAAGCACATATAACACCCGAAGTCCGTGGCTTGTATTGTCAATAAAATTGTTCTTTAATTATGAAAATTATCCGAATAATCGATCATACATCCGATTAATCGTTTCTACGTCACCTGCACAATGATTTGGACAGTTTGAACACTTCTTATTAATACAGATTACTCCCTTAAAATGGTGGAAAAACAGTTTTTATTCATAATACAGGTACAAAACGTCCATAAGTTCAGCCTCACTGTTGAAGGATGACAGTTTTATCAACATTAAAAGCTAATATAGAAAAATATGTCGACTGTTACCTTTAAAGCCTTTTCTTCACAGGAGAACCATGACAGGAGTACAACACCGAGATACTTCTTCATAAAAGTAGTAAAAAGTGTATTTAAGGTCCTTAAGTCTTGAAATACGTGCAGAAGTGTCACGTTTTGTTGTTTGTTTGTTTGTCGGATTGTTTACGAAGCAACTTCCAACTGTCGTCGACGCTGTTCAGGTGAAATGAAACACTTCCACCGCTTTTCTACATGAATTAAACCTTTTAGTGTCTTTATTTTTGCTCATATGTGCTTTTATTCTAACAAAAAGGAACCACTCCCTTAAATAAGTCCCAATATAGCGAACACTTGGTTTATTTTGAGCTAGGAGTTCACCGGAGTGTGAAGGTAAACAGCTGTGAGCCTCTGCTCATCAACACTGTGCCCCAACGTGCGCGCGCATGCTCAGGCAAGCGCGTTCACAGACGTTGGTGAGAATGCTAGGCTATGCTAGGCTATAAACAAAATATAACATTAAAAAAAGTACAAAACTAACTTTTATATTATATTTACCGCATTTAAAACACAATTTAAGCAGTATAGCAACAGTGACAAAAATAAATTCCATGTGGTCATCAGTTATTATGGATATTTTAAACTATTTAAGGGGTTATGTGTTTATGTGTTTATTTTTGATAAATCATTTGTCAAACAGCTTTATTTCCGTTTGTTCGAATATTCATATTCCTTCCTACAATAAAAGAAAAAAATACCATGTACAATGGAGTAAATGAAAAGATAGAAAATTCCAAAAATGTATTCCTTTCCTTCCTACAATATCCGGTATACTACTAAAGACAAGTTAAATACACTTAAATAACATAAATCATTAAAACTAAAATGAAAACTGGGGGGCCCAATCAAAGTAAAAACCAAGTTATTCAGGAAATCTTAAGGTGTTTCTTTTTTCTAACTTTTTAAAAAAGACAACAACAAAAATCCTCATTCCAGCCCATTCTGTTAAACAAGTATACACAAATTTGATAGATTCGTCCAAAGTTCACCTGCATCTCAATGCTATACCTTTTTTTCGTCCATTGTTTTTCTTTTTGAAGAAGCAAACATCATCTTTCCCCATAAATTATAACAATGAATTGTAGGCTTTGTCCACTGTAGTTGACACAGTCTTTAACGAGTGATAAATTAAGCTAAATGGGTATGAAAGTGCATTATATTTTCAAATTATCAGGCCACTGTTGGCAGCTATGTTTTTCAAGCTTGTATTTTGGCAAAAGATTGATTTTTCATTTTTTGAGTGTCTGTTTCTTTAGTAAACTGACTTTCTTAGCATGACCTTCCCTTGATGGCATTCATGTTTTATTTCTGAGCTCATCCCAGCTAATTTAGCTTAATATTTATCCTAGCACATCAATTATGAATAAAAATGGGCTAATCTGTGTATTGTTTGGCTTGTAGGAGCCCATATTGTAAGTTTTATCCAAGGCTGAGGCACTTTCCTTAATATATGCAAGCAATAAATCCAGTTAAATAGACAAACACTCAAAACAATAAAAAACAACAACATTGGTCTATTGATGACAGGAACCATGTAAAGCTTCTTGTTAAATAGCATTCAGTCAAACCTTTAAGGAGTCCTATCTAGCAAGCTGTTGTCCCATTCATTAAGAAAAACAAAGCCTTATATAATTTATTATAATCTGTTTAAGGTTTTTTTAGGCTGAATTTCTTCAAAAACACCAATCAGAACAAATGAATTAATGATATTTTATTAGATGCAGTATCCAATATGTTATGTTCAGTATTGTTTTTCTTGTGAAAAAAGCAAAATATTATTTATTTTTGTAAGGCAGAGTTTGAAGAAGCCTAAAAGTTCCTAATTAATTTTCAAATGATACAATAAATGGTCAAATAAGAAAAAACAATTTCCTCAAGCTCCATACAGCTCCTGTGTTTTTGCAGCCATGCTGTCCGAGCAGTGGGCTAATACTGAGATCTAAATAAGCTTACACTGTTTCTCCTGTAAGAGGGATTAGAGCTCTTTAAAGGCCGAGTCTCACCGTGCTACCTTTAAAAACACTTCAGCTATAAAAGCATCCTTTGCCATTTACACTCACCTGCGTCCACAGATTCTTCCCATCCTTTTTCAACCCTCTTTCCTGTGTTGTTAGCAAAGTCAGAGGAGAATAATTGAGTAAAAACAGTTCCTTCCCCAGTACAGTAATCCCTGAGTAGCAGACTAGCCTACCACACCCACAGGCCCTGCCCAGTCATGTGATTTCACTTTGCATGTCTGTGTGAGCAGTGTGTATGCTTTGTGGGAGGTGAAGGTGGTGAAAGGATGGATATTTGCAGTGGCAACCACATGGTAGTATTGTGAAACAGCTCTGCCCCAACTACATCAATATTCCTCTATTTGTATAAGTGCCTCTCATCACATGAGCTGGATGGCTGAACCTTTCCTTTAATAAAACAAATGCAATGTCTTATTCTTTGTTATTATTTCTAGTTAAACCACCTCTTCTAGGAAAAAAAATATCTTAAATAAGTTGCATATTTGGTTGAGTTTAACACAACTGCCAACTTGAACAACCCTGCCAAATAACATAAGTTCATGCCAGTTCTTTTGCTGCTGAGGGGGTCTTAAAGTGGCCTGCTGTGCTAAGTCGCTGACAATGTGGACTTAACTGAGATGATTTGAGGTGCATAAAATAGCATGCAGTTTCCCAGGTGAGCTCAAAATATCAGCAGTGTCAGTGTGAGAGCATAAACATGCTAGTTTGCTAAGCTAGATGCATGAAATTGTACGACTTTTTTCTGCTAACAATTGGAATTTTAGCATTTTCAGTGCATGAATGTTAGTATGCAAGCCTGCTAAGCTAGTTGTCATGTAAAGTATTTTCACAATTTGCATCAACTTGTAAGTTATTCATTGTGAGATTCTCAGCATACCAGCCCGCCAAGCTTTTGCTTCTTAATTTTATCTCATGGAAATACAGTGGAGACCCTTTGTTCAAAAACAAGGGTCCCGAGGTAGCAAGGCATATGGGGAGTTTTGGTGGATCTGTATGAATAAATGGGTCATTTATGATATATAATAAAGCCATATGATAAAAGCTCTTGATTCATCCACATACAATAGATAAGTGTTAGCATTCAGCTAAGTGGGAGTTTTAATCAAATTAAGTAGAGGGAACACATGTCCCTGTGGACTGTAATCTTGTAATCTCATTGTGAAGTCTTTCAGGGGACTCTGTATGGACCTCTGCAGTAAACAGATCACTGCATGACTGTCTCAGCTAATAAACTTCTTTTGATGACTAATGGATGAACAGAGGGCCTGTTGGTCACACTATCCAGTCTGCTTTTCTCCATCATCACTCATCATGTTGTGAAATGGATGCCGGCCTGAACTTCACACTGCAGAGCTCAGGCAGTAGTGTGAGGAAGGTGTGAGGCTGAAGAGCCTGATTGACTGATGGGTGTTAATTCTGAATATACTGATTAAAAAAAGAAAAAAAAGTCCAGTGAACAATATAAAGACCTTTTGAACCCTCTGAAAACCCAAGCTTCTTTGGTTTGTCGTGTGATAAAAGAAACTTTAAATCAACATAGACTTTGAACTCTGGATCTGAACCTAAAACCTTTTTACTACAAGGTACTTATTCAGACCACTAACCAAAGAGGCTGATGCTGTCCTGCTACAGCAGAGACTGGAAGTGATATTTGAAAAGTTGGGTTGAGTTTTCTGAATCCACACTTTGGATTTGAACCTGCAACCTTATCACTTCAAGAAACCACTACATGAACTTGACACCAACACTAAGAAGTCCAGACTTTTAGTGGTTTTCTAGTATTGATCACTTTAAATCATTACACATCTGCAGGGGGAATTGGTTGCTAAGTGGTGGTTGCAGTTTTCTGAACCCACACACCAAATCCCACACAATAGATTTGAACCTTCAACCTCCTGACTTCAGGGAATAATAATGTAGTAATTTGATTTTGTTTTTGCTGTTATGTAAGAATCTGACAGAGACAGAGTGCTAACTGGAGGTGTATAGAGCAGCTGAGTTCTTCGTTGACTCACTACAACTTCATTCTGACACCTCTCTGTTTGAATGTGAGTGACCACATTCAGCACTCTGCGTCTAATGAAACATGAAGCAAAGTCTCAACGAGCTGCCAAGAATGACAACTGTGAATACAGCTTTGGAAACACTGTTCACACCAGGGAAACTCTGTGTATGAGGACGATCTCCATGTGGTCCTGTTTTAATTTGAATCCTGTAATAGATGTTTTTATCTCAGAGTGAGGGCCGGTGGATCAAAACAACATTGTCAAACCAGTGTGACTGAAGGCTTTATTTAACACAATTTACATACATAGGGCATTTAAAACTCAAGGGTGGGTCTGAAACTCATTCATGTATACAACTGTTAGCAATAACTATAATGTTATTTGGGATTATCAAGGTCGCTGCAGTCCAGTATGGAAGTCTCAAAAACTCAGCTACACAATGTCAATGCTGCTTATTTATGTATTCCCTTTACCCACTACACTGAGAATGACACAAAAAGTAGTAACATGTTTTTTTTTGACTCTGTATCCATGAATTTCAGCATGACCTCTCCAAATAGAAATGGCACTGTTCAATTTGCATCATGCTCCATAAAAGAGGAAGCAAGTAGTATAAAAATGCTGTCTTATGTGCAAAAATCAGAGCAAAATGTACATTTATGTCATGGCACTAATTGATATCTAATGTTGTACTAAAGTATTTATTCATCTATGTAGAGTTTTGTGTCATCTGCATAACATGAAATCTATACAGTGATTCCTGTATATTACCAGGAGGAAATCAAATATAAGATAAAATGACAGAACACAGAACCTTCCAGTTTATGTAGCTGATTGTTTTTCTCTGGTTTTATTGATACATACAGCAGTGTATCATTTACACAGCAATGGAAATTTATTGAATAATTCCCCATAATATCTCCAAAAATGAAGCAGATATATAGTGAAAAAATGTGGACTGAGCACCAAACCTTGTGGAACTCCATAATGTATGGAGAAAAGGAGGCTAATATAAGATAAAAGGCTTTGGGCTGAACACAGAACCTTGTGAAACTCCACAGCTTCTATTTAAAAAAACTGATGGCCTGTACTGGTTTCATTAATACATCTAGCCATGTGTCTACATAATACTGAAATGTGTCAAATAATTCCTTATATTATTACCAAGAGCAAGCTTATATAAAGTGAAAAGAATATGGACCAAGCACAAAACCTTTTGGAATTCCACAGCAACCTTAGCATGCATAAAGACTAATCTTTTAGATGTACAACTTGAAATTTATCTGACAAATACTCATGCTTCTAGTTTACACAAATATCTTCATCTGACTTCATTGGTACATACAATTCCGTGTCATCAGCATATTAGTCACAATTTATGGATTGATTCATCTGTTTTTAGCCAACAAGAGGCTTATACAGAGAAAAAAAGAACCCGGACTGAGTAAAGAGCCTTGTGGAACTCTGTAGCTACTTTAGGTGTGCATAAAAGACTAATCATAGCATGTAAAAAAACAGATTGATCCAGTGAATGGTCATGTGTCTAGATTACATTGCTGTTGTGTGTCATTAGCCAAACAATTAATATTTTTTAAAGAAATTGCTCATAATGTTGCCATAGAAAGTGAACTGAATTTGTACCAAGAACAGAACCTTGAGGAACACCAACATCACTGAATGATTTCACAAGACTTCAGTGATGCATACAGTTGTGTGTAATTGTCATAAAAATTAAAAATTATGGGGTGATTCCTCTTTGTGTTACTGAGTGGAAGCACATATTGAGTTAAAGGAATGTGGACCAAGCACAAAACCTTGCGGAACTCCATAGCTAACTTTGGTTTGCTTATCATTTAACAAGTAGAAACTGAGACCCCTTTGATAGATAAGTTGACTTCTGTTGGATTGATACTGCCATTTGTTTTCTTGCTGTTGTAAATGTAGCAGCATGCTGTGAATTGTGTTGTCTAACACCTTCCACAGTAATTTTACATATATTAAAAATGTACTGTTTACACCTAATTTCAAGGAATTGAAACCTTACAGCTTGCTTAAAGAGTGTCAGGAGAAGGTGCCACTTCTGTTCACAAGAGAAAATAAAAGAGTGAGCACCCATGTGTGAGATGCCCTTGACTAACACAGCTGAAGGGCGTGTCCATCACTACTTTTTGGGCTCTGTGCAGAATGTTTTCTATTTAGAGAATGGAACCTGGGGGGCCAAACTCAGGATGAAATAACCCACCATTTGCCTGCCTCTCATTCACATTGTGGTATTCTTGCATAAGAAAGCTATCGGATAACTGTAATACATGTCTTGCTGTTTTGCAATTCAAGAGATTAATGAAGGTATTTAGAGGTCATCTGATAAGTAAATCAACCTGAAGCTCCAAAGGAAGTCTTGAATTTAGGGCAAAATGGGGAATTTCCTCTCAAACAAGGCCCAAATCACCATTCGACCCTTACATGCGATTGCATGATGATAATGTGCACTGTCCTCTATCAGAGAAAAGAAATAGGAGAAGGAAATAAGTCTGTCATGCAACATGGAGCTGAAGGGTGTGTCTCCCTCTGCTGACCGACCCTGTACTGGATGACATTTCCCCTCTTTCACTTCTCAACTGAAAATCACCTGTCAAAGTAAAGCACACAACAGTGCACTTTAATTGAAGGCCATTGTTTGTCCACCTGTGTTCAACACATCCCATTCATTCTCCAGCTCCACAGAGGTAAACAAAGTCTCTCTTTATGAAGGCATTATGTGATTGAGTTTGGGTGTAATGCTGAAGATTGTCCAGCAGGTGGCATAAAATCACAAGAAAAGCACAACAAGTGGGCCGGTGGTGTTGTGTGGTCCTCAGTGTGGTCCTCAGTGTGGCTACCACGTGAGCAGGAGCATGCTGACACCTCTCTGACACCTCAGCCTACTCCTGCATCTCAGCACAATCATTGAGAATCTATTATTGTCTCGTGTAATGTTAAATATAGCTGTAACTATGCACTTAAGTCCAGCAATATAATGGTTTATGAGTAGGTAATGCTTTTAAAACCCCTTAAATTGTTTTAAATTCACCTTACAACACAAATTTACCCTGTAACTGTATTTAACTTCTTAATATGAGCTCATTTATTCAGGCTGGCTTTTAATGCTTGATCATTTGATGGCTATTATTTATTGTTATCCCTGCTGTTATTCTATTCTATATTGAAATCCACCATTTAAAATTTAATGTATGGTTTAATCTTCTTTTATACAGTGATCTTTTTAACATGATGATTGATAAAAGATCTTTAGAAGAAACAAACAATTTTCATCATCATGGTGGCATGGAGTAAAAAAGATATCTTCGTTAGCAGAGCAGTTTCATATACATGTTCTTTTTGTCACCATTTACTTTCTGTCACACAATCACAACACACTAAAAACAACAAATTGGTTAAATTTAAAATAAATAGCCTGAGAATAAAATCTAAAAATACAAGTTAATACAGCAAAACAGGGTAAAGAATTTATGTATACTTCCACAAGAGACTTCCATACATCAAAAACTTTTTGATACATTTATATTGGGACCAACTTACAGTAGCCCTGTGACCCTCTTTTGTGCCTCGACCAACCACTTGAGAACCTCAATAACAGATATTCAGCAATTTTGAAATGACACTAAATAAAACCATGACAATAGTAAAGACTTAGCTAAAGGACAAACATCTGTTAAAAAAAACTTTAAAGCACACAAACTGGCAGCATTTAACATGAAACAGCCTAATTAGGTATTAAGTCAAGCTACGAGAGTCCAAAAAAAGATCTAACCTCCTTAGTGGAGGTAAAGAGTTATAGAGATTTAGACTAGGTCTGCTGAGGGTGTACCTTCACTGTAAATTAAAGCTATATATTTTAGCCCAGCTCCTCACATTAATGACCCACCAAATGCAACTCCATGACCCACTTTTGGGTCTCAACCCACCAGTTTAGAACCACTGGTAAAGACATTAAAGCAAGTTTTAAAGCACAGAGCGAAAAAATAGTGCTTTTGTAAGGCTTTTACATGTAGGACAAGCAACTGAAGAACAAACTTGAATTACAATTTAGTCTCATTTAAATTTCCTAAAACGTGACAAAAATGATTATTTATCAAGTTTGCCGAGTCGCTGTGAGGTAACAGGATTATATTTAATTTTTAACAGTCTGTTTACGTGATAAATAACAACAGGTTGTTGCTCAGACTTCTTTCTAAGTGAGCACACAGGCCATCTTGTGACAGTCGCAGCTTTAAGGACATTCATTCCCAGCCTGTGATGCCCAACCAACCGGAAGCGCGGATTGATTTCTCCACGACGAGCGAGGGGCGGCTTTAAAATAATCAAAGGGGCGTTTATTAATGATAATCAATCAGCTCTCGGATTAAAGAAGCGGAGAAGAGCGGGGTTTACAAGTGAATCTGTCAATCTTAAATTAAGGATTATTCTCTCTAAGATGGGATCTACCTTCAGGGTCCCCACCTGCTGGGCACCGTAATGGTGGTGAGTATGTAGATCTTTACAGGACGGGGTCTTTTACCTCTTTTCTTGACGTGACGAGTTATGATAGTCAGCTCAAAAAATACACAATATCTTAAAAGTAAAGCCATGAACATGTATTTGCCGTGAGGACTGAGAAAAACCGTGTAACGTGTGAGGATTTTTACCTACTTTTCAAATTATGTCGATATTCTTCCGCTAATTGCGCACGTTTGGTATTAATAGGCTCGATGTCACATATTTTCAATGATTCCCCTTTTTCTAGTTCGCGTTAAAACTTAGAAAAAAATACAAATAAAAATGTCAGTATATCCATAACTGTTGATTAAATTGGCGTGTGAGAGCCATATTGCCCTCTCGGGGATCAAAGTGTAATTTTCCCAACATTTTCACCTTAATAAATCACCTAAAATAACCCTCACGTCGTGACAAAATATGCTCCGAATGAAATCAGCCCCCCGGATGTAGGCTGCCGGGGAGGAAAAGCCCCCGTACCTACAGGTCCCTTTGGTGTGAAAATCTGTCTCATTTATTTGCATAATGAGTAATGCAATAAAGAGGAACATATAGAGGGGCACTGCCTATAAAACCACCGACTGAAGTGACAGAAAACAAAAGGTCTATTTCTATTTTTGGCTGCTTTTTGTGGAGATGGAATGATTACAAGCAATAGACACATCTGGCAAGAAGATGACACGCCCAGACTCATTCACACTCATTCATGGCAGGCTGTTGTAAACCATGAGCTGCTTTTTTGCATATTTGATTCAATATAGGCTCCACTGTCAGGGCAATTAGCTTCAGTTTCCAATATTCCGCTGTGTTTGACTTGAAAAATATGGAAGTGTGGAGAAAATAAGTTTAATAACGGTAGGAAAATTAAAAAAATGATGCAGATGCAGCCCTGGAGCACAAGCCCCTGGCACGACAAAAGCCCTTGAAGAAGTGACAGAGGTGACATTGCTTCATTACAATGAAGTTAAAAGTAGATATGACAAGAATTTGCTGCCCCAACACAGCCAACCTTATGTTTGAGAAACAAGGAAATGACATAAAGTGCACTATATTAATTTTAGATATTATTGCTGTAAGTTTAACAATATGATAGCTTGATAACAAAATAAGTGGCTGACCACTTAAGTAAAAGTAGGGTTGGGCATCTTTTCCAACACTTGTTCTGAATCAGTACTTTTAAAGATGTACAGATGTCTCGGGTTTGGAAACACATTAACCTTACTTCATTTGTAGGTCATTTGCGTCCAATGAAGTGTAAGGGCACAAACTCTACATCCTGAAGGCTCTGAGGAATGTTAACTCTTTTCAGCTGTATTACCAACAGTTGTCACAGCTCACATTTCCCCAGCTACCAAACCAACTTCAAAATATGTTTCAATCAGGACTTGAACCGGTCCTCAACCCAAGCCCTTACGAACTGAGAAAACTCATAAAGAGGTCTTAATTTGTCTTAAATTAGGTTCATATATTCATGATGACTGCTAAAGTATGTTTGCAGTCACTAATGTTGAAAAAAATCTGGTTTCATATACAGAGTACCGCTGATAGTGCTGTATTCTCTCTCTATCTGAGACACTTTGGCAGAGCTTCATCTCTTCCCCACATCGACCAAGTCCCCTCTAATTGGTGTATTCTGTTGTGATTGGTTTAAACAACTCTCAACGTCTTTCCTCTGCAATGGGCTTCAACTGACAACAGAACGATGTTACATCACAGTGGTAGGTTCGCTGCTGGGGGCTGGTGGAGCAAAGCATTTTTAAGCTACGAACAGGAGAAAGAGAATTCTTAATGCCACAGACTCTTTGTTTTGTTTATAGAGGAGACATGAATAAAGGGCATATAAACCTAAAAAAAGCATGATATTACCTCTTTTAATTATAGGAGGCAGAGATGGTTCAGCATCTGTGGCGCTAAAATTTAGTAAATGGTACTCAAAGAAGCACATATATATATATATATATGTCACGTTTGTTAACTATTTTAGTAGCACTGTTAAGGACTTTGATAGCCTAAAATACATATAACCAGGACCAAACTTTTTATTTTTGATCAAGAACTTTGAATTAAAAATGAACAGAAACATGTCTGCCTAAAACATTAGTTAGTGTTTTGCAGAGGTTTCTGCTATTAGCACATGAAAAGTTTAGCATTTGAGCTACACATATCCTTACATTACTAGCATGAATACCCTGTTAGTTTTTATCAGACTAATAAAAATGTTCTTACGTTTACAATCATGCTAAGCTTCCTTACCTTTTTAAACTATATTCATTATTCTTTATATTTCGCTATATGATTTTGATTAAAAACGTAATACTGTAAATTATTTTGCATAAGTAAATTCATATTTCTGTTGAAATATTCGATAAAATGATAGCTAATTGCAGTAATACATTATTTGAATGTTACAAGTACACCTTTAATTTCAGCTTTAGTCCTAAAATAGACTGAATTTCATGTGGCACAACTAAATTTTATGGAAATTTCCACCAAAAGACAGACTTCAGTAAGCCCATATTATAATAAGTACAGTCTAACTTCAGAGGCTCATTATCAAATGTGTAACTTTTGTCACGTCAGGGGCTTTGTCCCACCAGGGGGTTGTGCTCCAGGGCAGCATTTGGACGCTCCTCCTAATTAGTTGCTGTTTTTTTGTTTGTTTTTTTCGCTTGGGGCTGTTTAAGCTACCGTTCAGTGATCCTGATTTGGCCCCCGAACCCTGGTTTGTGCTCCATTGAGTCTCCAGGGGGGATGTTGATGGGTGGCTGCCGCCGCTGGGGCGGCTGAAAGCGTCAACCTCGGTTTGCTCTCTCACCGGTGTCTTCGCCTGTTCTCGTCATTTCTGTCCCCCGTATTTGGGTGTCGCCTCGTAGCTGGTGGCGTTTCTTGAAAGAGGAGGTGGGAGATGGGGAAGCCAATATGGCAGCGGTGATTTCGACAAGCTTTATTTCCTCCGTGGAAAAGGGAAAAGTGTGTTTTTTGAGACGTGGAAATGAGGAAGAGAGGAGGCATCATCAACATGGCGACAGCTGCCGCGGCCCCAACGGCTCGCTTTGAAAACCGCGACAATTAAGGTATCGTCTGGCACTTTCAACTCATTATTCCTGATTATTTATTAGCTTTTAAAGATAATCTAACTCAAATACCACATGTTTGTTTGACAGCTGTTTAAGTTGTTCGGAAAAATCAAAACTATGGTGGTAAAATGAGACATAATGTACCAAATTAACGTCTGTTGCCTTTAGCCTGTAACAGGTAGTAAAGGACAAGAAAACGTAAATGTGCTCAAATATCGCGAGACAATCACTACATCAACGCAAACAGAGAGGAATAGTGCATATATTAATTGTTTAGAGCTAAATATCAATCGTTTTGGAGCTAAATATGTATGAAATGCCTAAAAAATCTGGTTCCTATTTAGCTCTTAATGTGACTCAACTCACACTCGTTCATTTTGGTCCGACCATCTCTGTAGTTGTGAGAAAAATGAACACACAAGTCTCAAGATTAGAAGATTTTGTACCAAATTAAGGAAGTATCTGCCTCCTGTAGCCTGTAATAGGTACCCAAATCCACCTGAAATTCTTTAAAATGGGTAAATAATCAAAACATTCATCTTCAACAAGGCTAACATACAGAAAACTGCATATTTCTGCTTTTTTGAAGCACAATATATGAAAAATGTCAGATCTTCTTGTCTTCTTAGATTATATTGTGGTAAATTAAGTAAATAATTGCCTCCTGTAGACTGTAATAGATACCAAAATCTATATTTATTATTTATGTTAGAATGCATATTTTATTAATATTAATGTTAATTTGTGTCAGAAACAGATGCGGAGAATCACAACGTTGTTTCCTTAATAAATTAAACTTATGACTTAATAAAGTGGACATTGAGTGATGATGAGTTTAAATTGTGCATTGTGTCAGTATTACAGCGAATATATGGGATATTATTGCCAAAAATGGACTCAGCCATCTCAGCAGTGAGAAAAGAACAATTCAGACTTAAAATTAAGAGATATTGTACTAAATTAATGGAAGGTCTGCTTCATGTAGCTTGTAATAGATGCTAAAAGCTGCCTGAAATGCTCTAAAGTGGGTAAATATTAAAAATACTCCTTATTACAAAGGCCAGCATACACAAACAGTGCATATTTCTGATTTTTGTGGCTAAATATCTCATCTGAATCAGTAGTTTTCCATTTCCTCTTTGTTTTTCAGTGCTCTCCTTGTTTCAGTACCGTGGACAGCAGCGCCCTGTTGACTCCACGTCAGCTGACATTTCAGTCATTCAGATAAAATGAAAGCGGATATAGTGAGCAAAGAGCAAATGGCTATATTAAGAACACTCCAAAGAAGCCACATTTTGTTGTTGTTGTTTTAAAATGTGTCTCACAGTGAGGCGGGTTCCCTCCTGATTGTTTGCTCTCCAGGCAGCTGCTCTCCCTCTTCAGCACCGTGGACAGCAAAACATCTGTGCATGGAAAAATAGAGCAAGTGTTTAACTCAAGGGTACTTTAAGGAGGCTTCATTGCTGTGGTGATGTGGACACGTTAAGTAGCCTATGAAGGACAGATTTGCTAATGTCCGGATGCAGGAGGTTAAATGGAGACGTTCATAGGCAGCTGTATACTTCCTGTAGTGTTGCTACAAATCCCCATCCCTACTGCTAAGTCTCATTGTTCTTTTATATTTCGGTGTATTATGGTGCACTCATAATGACTTTATAAGTAACAATTTTTATGACCAGATGATAGAGCTTCACAAATATTTGTTTTGAATCCCTGCTGGTACTGTTCAAGCAGTAATGTCAAGTAATTAAGCATGCATATAAAGCCTGACCATATATCAGTAAAGGGTATGCATTAACATCACAGTATGTGCACCAGACTGGCAAAAAGCAATGGCTGGTGATTGATAACAGTGAGGAAAAACAATGAGAAGCTCATGTTTTGAATAGTTTTCAGTACTTTCCTTAATATTTTTGATGATCATTATCAAAAATATTAGCTTAGATTCTAAGCTGATATTTGTGTAATAAAAAATGAAATAAAACTTTAGTAATAATACATTTTATTTAAGGATGGCTTTCATGACACTCAAGGTCACCTTACAATAAGTACAAATACAAAAAAGTGCATTAAAACAGGTATAAGAACAAATATAACAATACAATAGACAGTGCAAAAGATCAGAGGGAATAGGAGAGTTTGAACAGATGAGTTTTGAGTCTGGTTTTAAGAGCCATAAAGTTACGTGTATAGTGTGCCCAGGCTTTCTCTCTAGCCGTTCTAGTCGTACTTATTGCCTGAAAGAAACATAATCTGTTTCCTCAATGCATCATCATCTAAGATATATATATTTTTATCATTATTGATTTGCTGAAACTTAATGTGTAGATTAATGGTGCATTCCAGTTGTACTGGGAAGTCGGGATTTCCGAGTTCCGAGTGGGAAATTTCAACTAGAACGCCACCTGAAGTTGCAATTCTGGATTGGAAAGTTGGAGAATCTTCACCACCCTCGAGTTGACAATCGAGAACTTGGAACTGGTATAGTCCTAGTTGAAAATTAAATTACATTTACTGGGAATGCCCCCTTTGGTTGGAATTCATAACTTAAGCTAGCTCAACTTTACCAGCTCCTAGCTGGAATGTGTCTAGCTGGGATGTGACTTAATTCCCACTCCCCTCCTCCCTGTTCTGATGTAAATGGAAAACACCACAAACTTGAAACATTATCAAATCAAAATCCAAAAAATGCGGTACCTTTAGGTGTGATGCACTGATTGTGAAATCACAGCTGATGCCTGTGCAGATGGTTAAAATTATAATTTTAGCCCATACTGCTTTTCTAACCACCTATTTTGATGTAATTCTCCCTCAGTTGCAACATTTTCTCGGTTTTCTGATCATGAAAGCAGATCACAGTTTGTCAAGTAAGTCATATTCACCTCCCTAATTAAAGATTCTTCCATAAATAAATTAGGGCCTAAAAATAAAATCCTTGATTTTTCAACAACATGTGATTTACAATTTTAATCGATTTTTTTCCCACTCAAAAAAATAACAAAACAAACCTCAACGTGACTCAAAAATGACCTGAATCAAGTTAAGCCTCCATGCCATCAAAATATATTCCCAAACCAAACAGAATTTCATGTCATAAAATGTTGATTATGTAGTTTGTCTACATAAACACTGAAAGCTGAATTATTTTCACGGCATATTAACATGGAAATCTCTGATCAATATTTGATGTCATTTCAAAAACAATTAAAAGCCTAAAACTTTGATTTTTAATTTTCAAATCTGCCGAAAATAATTTGAGTTAATAGATTTAATTAATATATTTCTCTACCCTAAAATAAATGTATGACACAACAAATAAACATCTAAAATAGATATAATATTGTGCATCCCTACTTAAAACATAGTCGCCTGACAAGAATATAGGCAGACATATCGGCTCAGTGGTATATCTGTCAGGCTTCAATCACTTCACTGGAAGCTCAGTATAAATGAGACTGCTCCTGATCTAAGACATAATGACTAATTTTAGTGCCAGCACACACAGAATTACAGAAATATCTGCGGCCCTGGCGTGTTTACAGTCTGTCATGTTACATCTGACTCCAGGGATGACCAGACTCATAGCCAGACTCAGAGGTGGGTGAGGATGTTGGGCCTACGGTGGTCAATCAGGACTCAAAACAATAGACACCACGACCACCGCCGCCCCCTCCAGCTCGTGCCAGACCAGCTGTCAGGCCACATGTCACAACACTGGGTCCCGGGGCGGTCTTTGGGACACGAGCAGATGTGTTGTGTGAGATGCCCTTATGGGAGAGGCAGCAATTAAATCCTAGTTTTTGCAGGACAGATTCTTAGAAACACAACTTGAACTGTGTACTGTGGCTTTCTAATAGGGCTTCACTCCAGCTTTAATGAGTGCTACGCTCGCCTGGCTAAGGTTTATGCACCATTTATCTCCTGTTTTACCCCAGTGTGCTGTGGTAAAATGGTTAAATTAAACATCTCTCTGATGTCGAGCATCATCCTGCTTTAGAGAGAGGCTTGAAATGATCATCAGTGTCTCTTTCTGGACTCTTACCTGGTTATGTTGTTAACTGTGACCAATAACTGACCAAACAATCTTAATTAAAATCCTGTTTTTGATTACATCATAAGCTAACTAAGTTACCTATCGTGTTGTGAACCAGTAGATATTCAAACTTTCTGTTATTTAAAGATTCTCAAAGTAATAACTACTTTTTGCCTTTTCTTGCCATTTTTTGGTTTGAAAACTAAAATAGCCATGTTAGCTTCATCGCTGTCACATAGAAAAAGCAATTTGTCTTGTGAAAACTCTAACGCAAAGGTTTAATGTTTTACCAGGCAGAGTTTGGTACACAAAAGGCAGTCAGATCAGGTGACAGTATCCATAAAACGTGAGACAAAAAACAAGCAAGGTTGTAAATGGCAAGATAAGACTGTGAATAATGCTGGGATGAAGACTGTGAGGTACAACGAACTGGCACAGGACAACGGGAGACATGAGGTTAAATACAAAAGGTAATGAGGAGTGATGGGAACAGGTGGGGTGATCAGTCAGGTAGGTGTGACAAGACAGAGGCAGGGCAGACAGGAACGATCTGAAGGAGAGACAAGGGCTAGTGCTTCAAAATAAAACAAGAAGGACAAGACAAAAGACATGAATGTACAAAATAAAAGAAAACTTGACCGACGTGACATCTACTTGTTGGCATTTTGACTAATGGTAAGACTTAAATGTGTTCTTTGGAAATGAAGCCTTGGTAGGGTATTAGCTTAGCTTAGCGTATAGACATTAAACAGGGTTTTTAACGTTTTCTAGCTCTATGAATAGAAAAAAGTAAAAAGCCTTATAATCAGTTGAGAGCTAAAGAATTGTTGGTTGTAGCAATGGGACATGATGTTGTCCATGAATGGTACAATGTCTGTATCTGTCATTATTAACTCAAAGAGTTAAATATTGGGATCTGCAAATCTGAAAATTTCTGCGGATATTGGCTTTATCTCCCAAATATCAGCTAACAAATGGTCCCAGCATCCGTCCATCCATTATCAATACCACTTATCCCTTTTGTGGTCATGGGATTTGACGCCAAACTCAACTGACACTGGACGAGAGGCGTGGTACACTCTTAACCGGTCACCAGCCAATCACAGGACAACATAGAGAGACAGACAACAATTCACACTCACACCTACAGCAATCTAGAGTCACCAGTGAATCTAACAAGCATGATATTTCATTTGTGGGAGGTGTCCAGAGAAAACCCACGCAGGCCCGGGGAGATCAATCAATCAATCAATCAATCTTTATTTGTATAGCGCCAATTCATAACAAGTGTTATCTCAAGACACTTTACAATAGAGCACAAAGCTCTTCATATTATGGATACACATATATGCATATAAAAATACACATATACGTATATATACAAATATATACATCCAACACCCAACATGAATCCATATAGCCAATCATGAATCCCTCCATCATGGCGGCAAGAAAAAACCTTCTGTTAAGCAGCAGGAAATCTTGAATGTGGACCCCAGTCTCATGATGAACAGCAAATCCACACGATGCTGTGTTGGGTGTGTGGGCAAAGGGAGGGAGGTAAGTGGAGACAAGTGGACTAAAGTAAGAACTAAAGCTAGTGACAGATCAATGGACCAATCATAGACCTGTCGTCGTCAAATTTGTTTCTGCTGCAAATAAATTTATTAGAGGAGTCTGTGTGGTTGTGGTGAAAAATTCATAGAAGTATAATCAATAAAAGTCTTACTGGAAGTAAGAATTTATGGTAGTAACGAACTCATGGGTGCCCAGACCACAAGTGCATCCCTACCATATTTGTCTCCTTTAAGTAAAAACGTATTAATGGTAGACCTCTTGAGATGTGACACCTCATTTTCAAGAGGGATCTCATGTCCATGTGGAGCTAAAGATAGTTACTATAGATGTATCAACCATGGATAGAAAGATCATGTTAATATCAACATTAACAGCTATAATGATTATGAACTGGAGTGAGATGGCCAAATATGTGTTATGTCTGTAATTGTAGTTATTGAGGCTTCGTGACTCCACAGCAGCAGGCAGTCTCCACCAAGGATCCCAGGCCACCTAAAAGACAAGAGCCAGAGACGAGTACAGGAGCAAACAGAAAGGGGCAGAGGCAGATATGGAGAGAGAGTGTGAGAGAGAGAGGGACAGAGCCCAGTGTGCCAGATCCCCCCGGCAGTCTAAGCCTATTGCATCTTAACTATATGTCTAAACTATGGACTATGAGCTGGTCCCTAACTGAAAGCTTTATCAAAGAGGAATGTTTTAAGTCTAGCCTTAAAGGTAGAGAGGGTGTCTGCCTCCCGAACCGTGGTCGGTAAATGGTTCCAGAGAAGAGGAGCCTGATAACTGAAGGCTCTACCTCCCAGACTACTTCTAGAGACTGATGGCACCATGAGCAGGCCAGCATTTTGGGAGCGTAATGTTCTAGAGGGGTTGTACGGCACTACAAGCTCTTTGAGGTAAACTGGTGCCTGTCCACTGAGAGCTTTATAGGTGAGAAGAAGAATCTTGAATTCTATTCTATATTTAATGGGAAGCCAATGCAGAGAGGCTAATACAGGGGTAATGTGGTCTCTTCTCCTAATTCTAGTTAGCACACGTGCTGCAGCATTTTGAACCAGCTGAAGCGTCTTAAGCGACTTACTGGGACAGCCTGAAAGAAGAGAATTACAGTAGTCCAGTCTAGAGGTAACAAAAGCATGGACAAGCTTTTCAGCATCGCTCTGGGACAGGATAGGCCTAATTTTAGCGATGTTACGAAGATGAAAAAAGGCTGTTTTTGAAATTTGCTTTATGTGAGAGTTAAAGGGAGAACATGCAAAGTCCACACATCGACTCTAGGAGTTGAACCAGCAACCCCCTTGCTGTGAGGCAAGCACACTAACATGTTGCACCTCTATGCCGTCCTCAATCCATGTTTCTTTGAGTTCAATAAATCTATTTTAGCCAGTTTACGTCACTTTTAATTGAGTGTTAGCATAAGGCTAATAAGCTAAGCCTCTGTGCTCCATGTTGGTTCATAAATAAGGTAAAATAGTGAAAGAAGAAGCCATTATTTTAATTTGATCCACGTTAAAAAGTTTACCACCCCTGATTAGTTGGAGAATGTTTGTTTTCAGCTCCTAACATCATTCCTAAGACCAACAGAAAGCTCTACAATCCCTTATTATTATATATATTTAGGTTTTATCAAAAACAGTGTGTTTTGTCATATGTTTAGTGAGTGTTTACCTTTGTGTTTCTTTACTTTTCTGTTGAAAATATCACAGACTAAATTGATTTTCTGAGAATACTGGCTCCATTGAAGGCTGACCTTTTTATGACTCAGACATAAAATGAAAGGTTGCGACTCAGTCCAGGTTTGGTTGCACATGTATGGTCATGGTTCAGCCTCTTAGCTTCTGTGTGTTTCTGAAATGATATTGTTGTCTAGACTTTTCTCTGCCTCCCACACAGACGCAGGTTAAATGTCTGCTCTCTTTACGTAGGTTTGGAAGACTGGTCAGGCTCCATTCAGAAAAGGTAGAAACCTTATTTGAGTGTCTGCCAGAGGAAGGGTGGCCTGTTTTCTGAGCTAACATGGAGTCCCTGGAGGGGACAAAATCCACCAATGGGACTGCAGTGCTGGTGATGGCTCGATGGGGGTTTTATTTGGGAAGGCCTTGTTTGTGTGTTTCCCTGCTCTTTCCTTTGGGAGCAAGATGGGCTTGTGGGTGTGCAGTACACAGATGGTTTTCACTAGAAATCCAGGGTAGGAGCCTAACTGTACAAAGGAAAAACTAGACCTGCTGTTCAGTACTTACATGTTTCCATGAGGAGCAAGATTGCTGGACAGAGAAAGTCCATTGATGGGTCAAGTAGGAGGGCTCTGGTGGCTCTGTAGTAGATTAATTAAAATATGCATCTTTGAAGTTTAAGGAAAATCCCTCAGAGTGTTAAAGAGATTCAAAAATAAAAGATAAACATGATACATCACAACCTTTGTCTTCAACCTGTGGCCTTTGCAATATAATCAGTTTATCTCTGAGTCGGAGTGAAAGTTTGCGCAAAATATGAAGAAAACTCCTCAAGGTGATTCTGAGATATTGCATTTATAAGAACTTTGACCTTGACCTTTGAGCTATGACCTCCCAAATCTACTTCCAAAAGCTTGGAATTTCATCATTTTGTCAGAGTGGATATTTGTGCCAAGTTTTAAAAAAAATCTCTTAAAATGGTTTTCAAATATTGCACTTAGAAATACTTGATATGAGACACCATGACCTTGACCTTTGACTGATGGTCTCCAGAATAGACAGGAGTCGTCTATCCGTCAGAGTTGACATTTGTGCAAAGCTTGAAGAAAAAAATCTCTCAAATTGGTGTTCAGATATTGCACTTTGATGCAAAGGCTTAATATGAGGCACCATGACCTTGACCTCTGACCTATTGTCTCATAATTATACAGACTCTATATTTGAGTCAGAGTGGACATTTGTGCCAGAGTGACTCAGGCACAAATCTCTCAAAATGTTCTTGAGATATTGAATAAACAAAATGTCCAAAATGGGTTCAACTCATCTTAGAGTTAGAATGGACATTTCTACGAAGTTTGAAGAAAGTACCTCTGAGTGTTCCTAAGATATTACACTTACAAATAAAAGCTTCAAGTAAGGTTCCCTGACCTTGACCTTTGAACTATGTCCACTAACAAAGACACAGTTCCTCTTTTTGTCAGAGCTGACATTTGTGCAAAGTTTGAAGAAAGAAAATCTTTGAACAATTTTCAGATACTGCACTCCAAAGCAAAGGATTAACATCATAGTCAATGGCCTTGACCTTTGACCTACTGTCTCCAAAATAGACACACTTCACATTTGATTCAGAGTGGACATTTGTGCAGAGTTTGAAGAAAATATCTCAGTAAGTTATTGAGATATAGAGTAAACAAAAATGTCATGGACAGAGGAACCGTCAACAGGAAGACAATGTAGAAGTCAATAGTCATTCAGAGCTGGAGTGACAACAGTTCATATTTTCACACTGATGCTTCAAACCAATTAATTATGCAATAAAAGGGAAATTGCTCCCTCTAGTTCTTTGGAAACCACTTTGCTCATGAGGCAATTACATCATTAAAAGGCTCAGATGGATGATAGATTGGAAATTTTGGCGAGTTTCTTTCTCCTGCAGAGAGGTGCGTGTTTGCCTTTCTCCTCGTGTTGTCCACTTCGGTCGCTGCTGGCTATTTCTGTGTCCCTGTGAATCACCTAAATGTGCGTCACTACCACTTGCCCTGTCCTAATGCCTCTTTAAAGCCCCTCTGACCCTTCTGATAGGAATATCTCACCCGTTATTTAGCATAATGCTGAGCAGATCTATTTATATTGTCACAGTTGCCTTAAAGCAGCTCCACGCCTCTACATAACATAACAGGCACAAATTCATCTTAATCACACAGAAGCATTCACACGTTATCTCCCAGAGAAGTGAAATATTCCATCATTTTGGAGATAGTAATTGTTAAAATATAAAGGCCACATACGCATATAAGACCTTTTTGTGTCACTTTATGAAAATGTGATAGCCATTTAACATGTCTGAACAAGTGCCTGAGTCACTCTTATGTAAAAGTCACGTCGACAGGCCGGCTTTGTGGAGCTTGTAACAGTGCTGTAACATGTCACGAGGCTTTGTGAATGATGCAGATGAATGTAGAAGCTTCTTCAATCAGCCCTGATTAAGATATTTTTTCACAAAAATATTGTGCAAAATATTAAGCTTGTTTCATTCAGTGATTCAGCCTTCTTATAGCGTGAGCTTTGTGATTAGCTGTGCTCGAAACCCAAACAATTAAACAAACATCACTTAAAGACTTAGTTAAACAAAAAAGATAAAATAAAAATATTAAGTTGTGAGTGTTTATATCCAATTAGAAGCCTTTCTGGAATGGTAATAGTACACACCTCTGGCCGTATTTTTCCCAGTTCGCCAGCTGAGTGTTACATTTTTAGAGAAATGCTACAAGATCGTTAAAATGCTAAAAGATCATATTTTAAACTCTGAAATACTTAATGAAGGATTTAAACCTGGATTTCGACCACTGTCTTGAGTTGTAACTTTAATCCTCGGGTAAGGTAGAATATTTTAAAGCTGTGTGCCAAGATAGTAGCATTTTAACATCAATATAGTTTAAGCAAAAATCACGCATTGTTGATACCTGTTTTGATAGTAAGTTTTTGTTTTCAGTTATCAAAATTGCTCAGAAAGTTCTACACTCTTTCAGAATTACATTTAAACATTTATTCATAGTACTTTCCCGCCTCAATGAAGCTCCAGTGTTACACTGACGTCTGTATAAATTCTGCTAAGGCATGATATTATTTCCCCAGCCTGTTATCTCTCGTTGTGTTACGTTGTTGCAGAAGTGCAATAGAGCATGGCACAGTTGGAACTTTACACATCAATCCTGTCTCACCTTTGGAGGGCTTCTGTTCCGATCTCTGAAGCCTGCACAGAGGGGGAATCACTTCCGCCTCTATTTACATTTAATTTTGAAGGTTAAATGTCTGAAGGCGTGACTATGGCACTTTAATTTGAATGTCAAACCAACAAATTGGCAGTTATTTTGCACCAAAACCATTAAGATACAGTTTTTTCATCAGTTCTTTGGTACTTTATGATACTTTTGTCCATTTAAACAAACAGAAATGCATCACACGTGTAGCATGGAAAAACATAAAGAAAATTACTGACATCTTACTTGACAATACATGCAAATATTGCAAAAACATGGGAAATACATTTTTTTTCCTGTTGATCAAAGCTTACAAATTACAAAAAAAGATGCATCTTTATTTTTTGAAGGGTCTTTGTCTAAATCTGTTTAAGAAGTTAATCAAATACTGTTTTCATAGATCTGTTGTATTGATATGTTTTGGGTGGCTTGTACGAGAATTTCAGATAAAAACACGTTAGTGGTTTGAGTTTTGAAACCACTCCAATAGAAATTGCTAGTTGAAGAGAATGTAAATAAATGCATGTTAGCTGATTAGCAAAACAAGCTGTTAAAATGACAGCTGTGCTACATTAAGGAGGTCTTAAGCTGGAAATAAAACTGCTTGAAATTAATAGATATGCCTCCCTAAGACCCACAAAAGCAAACAAGGTCATTAGCAACAGCACTAAATTTTTATTCTTAAATTTAAGTGCTTTAAATGCTATCGTGGGGTAGGTGTCAAACAGGATAATTTATAGCAAACTTAAGAAAAACACATTTTCTTTTTTAAAAATTAATTTTTGAAGTCGTTAAGAGATGTATTTTTTGAGCCAAAATCGTCACAAACCAGATTTATCATGGGAGCTTTAAAGCAGGGCTATATTAATTTGGATATTTCTGCTGTCTTACTGTAAAGTAATAAAGAAAACTAAATCTTATCTCAGTCTTGAAAATGCTTGATCTTATGTTCGGTTTCCAGCTGCCTTTCCAGTCATTCTTCCATAAATAGATGTCCCAACTATTTCGGGGAGCCTCGCTGTGGTTCCTAACCCTTGCATTCTTCTTCCTGGTCCAGCTCCCTGCTCCAGCTGAGCCCCTTGCTGCCCTCTGAAGGAGCAGGATGACAAGATGGCACAGCTGCTTGTACCGCCCGGACCTGACAGCTTCCGCCCCTTCCTCCCTGAGTCGCTGGCCGCCATCGAGAGGCGCATCGCCGAGGAGGAGGCCCGGAGACCACGGGCGGAGCGCCGCAGCGACGACGACGATGAGAATGGGCCCAAGCCCAACAGCGACCTGGAGGCAGGGAAGTCTCTCCCCTTCATCTACGGGGACATCCCTTCCCGCCTGGTGTCCACCCCTCTGGAGGACATAGACCCCTACTACAGCAATCAGAAAGTTAGTCTAACCTAAAGTTAGTTATGTTAGTTAGCTAGCAAAACAAGTTCTTTTATCCATCTCCTTTGTTTATCTTTTTTTTGCTAAGTTAAGCTATCTTCCTGCTCACAACAATTGCTTGTTTGGGTAAAATATTACATTGTATTATGATATGTCATGGCTTCCTAAAGGACAAGTGATTAACATATTATTTAATCAAGTTTAAGTAGCTAAGGTTGCACAGAGGTTTGTGTACAGGACATTGTATTTATACTAGCTGGCTAGCTGGAAGAACATGTTGTTCCACATCTTTTCTTTTCCTAAGTTCATCTAGCTGCCTTGTCATAGCTTATATTTGTGTAAAACCTAAATGCAAATATAACTTATGCCTTAGATTTTATCTTGTGCTAGCTAGCTACTTAAAAAAGTTGTCTACCCTATCCCTTTTAGGTTGAAGCATAAACATTGTGGTTTCATTACAATATATCAAATGTGCTAAACTCAAAAATCTTACATTTCCTTACATCTGTATATGTAAGCTAATGTAGCTTAGCTTAGCATAAATACTTTGAGCACACGAAACGGCTAACCCTGCGGTCTGAAGGCAAAAAAATCTACCAGAAGTACTCAGAAGCTAACCTTTTAATATCTTGTGTATTTTGTACTTAATCTTAAAAGAAAAACCCAAGGTTATGTGTAGGACTTGCTTTTTTACACGCAAGCTAGCAAAACAAGTTGTTTCCACATCTTGTTTTGCATTGCCAAGTTAAGCGAATTGTCCTGTACCTGTTGGTTTAGAGGTAACAGCTTGTGATTTTTGGTTACAAGGGTTATATTGGAGATCATGTTTGCCCAAGCTAGCAGACAAATATTTTGTTTACCCCTATGTTTGTGTGATGCTACGCTAACTGCCTGTTTGTTGTGGCTTATGTAGGGTAAAAAACTTTTAAATGTTGTTATATTTGGTATTTGAAGAACATTTAGCTATTACGAGTTACTGTTTGTTACCACTGTCAAAAAAGTGGTAAAATTGTCTTGCGAAGTGACAGTATTTGCATTTATATTTTAGCATTGACAGTTTGAGTGCTGTACAGCAGGAAAACCTGACAAGAGCCAAGAACATAGAACATAACATATTAAAATTAATGCTTTTTGCTTTGTTGAGGTCCTTATCACTTAAGTGTTTTGAGAGTTTGATACAAATGTTAAAACCAAACTTACAGTCTGTCAGAATGCACTATATATGACTTGTTAGCCTAGCTTAGCTTAGCCAAATGTAAAGGCTTTCAGCAAGGATAACTGCTAACTTAAGACAAACATGCACTTTGCAAGGTGGTCAAAAAAAGGAAAATTGAACAAGCTCAGGTTTTACTTGAGTTTATCAAGAGAACTTAAGTTTTTCTCTTGTTAGCTTTACACACTAGTCCATGTCTATCTTTTGTGGTGGGTTAAGCTAACTACCTGCTTGAATTAGCTTAATATCATTACTCCTAGTGTATTTTTATAGTGTTGAGCTCTTTAACTGAGTAGTATGTTCAGCCAAAATTGAAAAACTGGATAATTTTACTATTTGAAATCACTTTCAAAAGGTTAGTGCTGAAATTGCACAACTTATTCCATCCAGACAAAGTGGCAGTGCTAGCGTTTAGCATTAAGTGTGCAATATTGATGCTCTTAGCCGTGTCAGAGCCTTTACAGCTTGAGCCAGCTCAGGTGTTAAAAGCTTATCCCAGTTGATGTGCCAGGTGAACCGCAGTGCCAACATGTCCTGTCCATTTCCAGCTCTTGACGTGAGCAGAGTCTGGTTTAGCCTCTCCATTGTCATAATCGACAATGTGCACAAAGGAGGGCAAGTTGAGCAGACGCTTTATGGTGTCTGATTCATAACAGTCTGTGAATTAATGGTTGTATGTGTGTCATATAACAAAGGGAAGAACAATGCAAGGCCTTTTGAACAAATTTTTCTCTTTTCTCTTCCAGACCTTCATAGTATTGAATCGCGGGAAGGCAATCTTCCGTTTCAACGCCACTCCTGCCTTGTACATCTTGAACCCCTTCAACCCTTTGAGGAAGATAGCTATTAGAGTTTTAGTACACTCATATCCTTTCACAGTGCAATGGACACAGCTTGATTTGGATTAGAGGGTTTATCAGACAAAGGAGGACTTAAATGTGCTGATTATGAAGGCTTTATGTGGTTATTGGTTTAGACTCTATGTAGACATCTAAGCTTTACTTGTGAATGGTTCAGGATTTAGACTAATCTCAGTTTTCATCTTTAATGATAGAAAATTGTGTTACATGTTGTGTTCCTTGACTGTCTCTGTACGCTGTTCAGCATGTTGATCATGCTCACCATCCTGGCCAACTGTGCTTTCATGACCCGCAGTGATCCACCAGAATGGGCCAAGAAAGTAGAGTAAGTCCAACATATTTCTCTTGTTCTGTCTACAACACAAGGCATTTATTTGTTTTACATTCACACACACCTCTAATACTCTAAAGCTAATGTCAGTTTTTCTTTATTATCTTATCTACTCTTAAGATTATGCAGTGTGAGCGCCCATTGTCCTAATTTGAATTACAAAGCAGTGACCGGGCATTGAGTTGGTTTGTTACCAAGTCACCAAATTAGCAGAAATGACTGTATCATTTACTCATTTACTCGCTGTGAAAAAGACATTTGGTAGTGTACTCAAAAATGGGATAAAATATGCATGTGTGTCATTATTCATGTAGTACTGAATTTTTGTCAGAAAGTTTTTCAAGGTTTCCTGACATAAAATTCTCTCAGTTGTAGGATTTTGGCATGCCTATGAGGAGAGATGGGAATCCAAAACCAGTTCCAGTTAAGAATTGATAAGAACTCCCTTAAGAAATCAATATCATAAATCTTTTTGCTTATTTATTCCCATTCCACTATGTCCTCCATGTGTTTGACATCATTGCCACTGAAAACCTGTGTACAACATTTTACCTGCACAGAAAATCAGGAGGAATTGATAAAGGAATCAGATTGATAACCAGAATCATTAATGAAATCTCTCTCTTTTTCCGAAGAGCCCCTCAGTCCTACACCTGCTCAGAGCATGCAGATTTAGTGTTAATTCTCATGTGTGTTTCACTACGCCCCTCTCAAAAAGTCCAGCTTCCAGCACAGAGCTCTAATGTTTACCGTGGCCACAGCTATAAAACAATTTAACAAGAAGGCTACTATTATCCTCTTCTTGAATTAATGATAAAAATATGAAGATTTATAAACAACAAATACATAATGACTAACAGAACACTACCCTTTTGAATTATTTTGCATAATGTACCCCTAACAAGCTTTCCTTTAACCCCTCATTTTCTCTCTTTCTCACCTCTTGTCTTCTTTCCTAACAGGTACACATTCACAGGGATTTACACCTTCGAGTCTCTCATAAAGATTCTTGCCAGGGGCTTCTGTGTGGGGAAGTTCACTTTCCTGCGAGACCCGTGGAACTGGCTGGATTTCAGTGTTATCCTCATGGCGTAAGTATTGTGACAAGCAGGGTTAGGATCAGCTTAACATGATCTGGCTTTAGATGAATAAAGGGGGCCAAATGCTTTTAATGCTAATCAAGCCGGCAGCTTAATACTGAATGTGAGAAAAGAGAAGCTGAGCGTTGGGATAATCTGGAGCTTATGGCCAAAATATCTCAACTCTAGTCTGTTTGAATGGATGTCAGACCCTAAAGCAGGAAAATTGTTGGCCTATATTTGTTGTACGCTCTGATTATTTTACCTACTTTTCTTGCAGTTTCACAAAAATGGCCTTGGGCATTTAGCTACACTGTGATTTCTTGTTGTTTTTTGCTCATGATGCAGCATTTCTTGGATAATTTCAATTGTAAATGACTTTGCCTGCGATATATATGTTCATAAGTGTTTTTTTCTCTTATGTATGTGTTTCGGCTAGGGCTGTCAGCGTTAACAGTTAATCGCAATACATTTAGGGACCAAAATACCATATTAACATCATAAATTCCTGTAATTTTGCGCTATTTTGATGCTTAAGGCGCACTTTTAATAAGTTACTTTAGGAAAGCAGCAGCTCTTTCCCACCTTAGTGTCGGCTTATTTCCTCAGGGTGGGAAATAAGGACACTACCACTCCTTTGAATGCCTCTTTTCACTACAAAATCTTTGGAAATGTTAAAAGTAACCAGCACCTTGTGTTATCAGACACCTTACTTTTTAACCTTTTCTATCAGCTATCTTAATTATTTTTTGATCTGTTTTGATCTTTATTTATTGGTTAAATGATAACCTAAGCACTGATAACCACACGTGTAGTATGACTGCCAAACGTCTATTATTTCACAGTATGCTAGACCCAGAAGAGCTGATTCTTCTTTGTCTTCTTTTTGTTTTTTAAGTGGTGGCAACAATCGTATGAGGTACATTACTGCCACCTACTGTGCGAAAGTTTTGATCAAAACAACTCTTTCTACAATGCAGAAACTGTATTTAACACATTTAAATAATCCATTTTCTTATAATTATGTAAACAAGACAGTGGGCTTTCCCTCCCTAACCCAGCAATTAAGATGATTTCTGATTCTGGTCTTGAAAACAGAGGTAAGCAGTAGCTCAGCTAATGGCTAGTGCTGCTATGTTAATGTACATTAATGGACAAAAAAAGTCTAACAAGGGATTTATTTGGATTTTTGTGGTTTCACAGCTAAACATTTATGAAACAACTCTAAAATGTGAACACGCTAAGATTAATGCTAACAGTGCTAAGACTTGCCTTGCATGTACGCTCTTGCCATTCGCCATTGCGACCCCTGACCTGTTGGCACTCTTATTTTGGGAAACAGCAATTTTGGCATACTGTGGATTTTGCAAATGTTCACATACTGCATGCTGCATTTAGGCAAAATCAGTACGTACTGCTAGTGTAGCATGCAGTTTTGAAAACAGCAAATAAAAAGAAATGTTATATTTAATAAAAATTAACCCTAGACACAGCATGTAATATGAAAAGAGAATGGGGCCTAAAATAGAGCCTTCAGGGACGCCATACAAAAGTTTTGGCCAAGATGGATGGAGACAGACTTTCTAGCTTGTATGGCTTACTGTTTTAGGGCAGTGCCTTCGATGCCAACACACATTTCAAGGCGAGATCTAGGAGTCTAATGATTAACCATAGTAAAAGTTGCACTCAAGCCTAAAAGCAGATATACTGTTAAGTTTTCAGAATCAACAGTTAACTGAAAAATCCTTAAAATCTCTTAAAAGCACAGTTTCAGTACGATGTCATTTGGCTAATGGCCTTTGAAGAGACCAGACTTTTCAATATCATTGCATTGTTATTTCTTTGATTTATTGTGATTACCTGTTTAGAGTCAGCGCTGACAGCCCTGGTTTGCTCACATTTCCTTGATTTCTGCCTGTGTGGTAACTCTGCATTTGATCCTGCAGGTATATAACAGAGTTTGTAAACCTAGGCAATGTTTCAGCTCTGCGAACGTTCAGAGTATTGCGAGCTTTGAAAACTATCTCAGTTATACCAGGTAAGGCTGCCCGCGCCTGCCGCCAGCACTCCTGCCATTTGTCCTCTGTGCGTGACTGTTTGCCGTTCCCTCCTCTGCCCCCTCCCTCCTCTTCCCATTTAAACCCTTCTGTCTTGTCCTTAAATGTGCGTGGGTGCCTGATTTGTGCGCGTGCGCGGATGCTCTTTCCAAACCCCCTTCCTCCTCCCTACCCCATCCCTACCTTCCCTTACAGATATGTCACAGAGTTTGTGGACCTGGGCAATGTCTCAGCACTGAGAACCTTCAGGGTTCTGCGAGCCCTGAAAACTATATCAGTCATCCCAGGTGAGAGAGGCCCGAAAAGTCAATCAAACGCTAACGGCTAACTGGCCAACATCCCAGCACATCTCACTGTAGCTAAAGCCTGATGACGCCTGTCGCCGTCCCCTCCTCTCATGCTGCCTTCGTCCCAAGGCCAGTAAAAGCTGGAATCTGGCTCCAATCTGCACAGATTGACAGGATTCATAGCTTTTAGATGCATCCTTTAAGGCGGAACTCCTTTTGGTTGAAATCTATTCTTGCCTTGGGAGACTTACGACTAGATTTTGTGCACTACTTGTTTTTTTTCCTTTTCTGCATGAGACATTGCAAAAGCCTATTTTTCTGGTGGCAAGCACTTGTGTGTGTAGGGCTCCTCCTTACCTTGTTTTCCTGTGCATGTCCTGTTCAATGTTGTGTCCTTGGGGGGAATTTGTGGTCTGGTGAGTGGTGGTCGAGTGATGAGCACTAATACTTTGTCATCAATATCACAAAAACTAACATGAAGATCATTTTGGAGTCATCCTAAATCATGTATTTCACAACATACATGACTTACATTAGCGATCACAACTACATTTACACCCAGTTTCAACATTTGGGACTCTATTCTTGTGTAAAATATAAACAATCCAAGCTAACACATGCTGTTTTTTTGGTGCTTTAAAATCCTCTTCCTTACCTCCATATAATATGCAGAGATTCATTAGCCCAGGTTAGCCTAGCATTAAGAACAGTAAGATAGAGAAATAGGTGTAGTAAAATGATAAGGGAAGTTATTTGGCCTAGAAAGACATCTAAAGGTTTTTCTATATTTTTTTGAAAGTAGGTTTACTAGCTTAATTATAAGTAATATGAGAAGATCATTACCACAGTCATAGCTGTATGCTAGGAGTAGCATTTAATTAGCTTAGAATATCATAAAGAGAAACAACAGATCATTACAACTAGCCTGACTTTGCAAGAGCTTGGCATGGGCGAATACAGTACAACAGTACCAATAATACGTTTTTTAAGGACAATATGCCAAGATTGTTTGTTTTATCTTAGCTTTAGATGGGCTACAAGAACAACATTTTTATCTTAATAAAGCTAACTGATTATCTTAGCTTCCTGCCATTATGCTAACCTAAGCTAACAAGCTAAAATGACAAATGTACAGGGTAGTGTAGTTATTGTGTTGTTTGATCATGCCAATTGCCTTGTTGAACTCTGAACCCACTGGCTCTGGTAGTCAGGAAACAATTAGCCTGTTTGTCATTATGACAACAACTTAATGTTCATCACTGAGGTTATGTGCTAGCTTAGGCTAAGCATACCGTTTTTCGAAGAGCTTAAGTTTTATTTTTATTTGCTAAAATAGTCAGTTTAGTTCTGTTGAATTAGGCAAATGCTTATTTCTATTTTTGTTAGTTTGTTTTGGACTTTAAGATGATTTTTGTTATAACATCTTAGCTAGCTCTTTGCTTTATTCTTGTTAGCCGAGACAAGCTAACCTAAATTACCAACTGCTGTATTGAACTGTTTACAAGCAACGATCTACTCATTTGATTCTTAGTCACTTAGATGTACCATTTGATAAATCTGTGTTCAAAAGTCATCCAGGACTTTAGGTTCATAAGTTATGTTCTTGTTTTTTACTTAAAATAACTGTCTAAAAGTTTAAGGGTTAGAGTTATGTTTTTTTTATTTTCCAGAGCTTTAGATAAGCTGAGGAAAAAATATTTATTAATGCAAGGCTAACTGTTTCCCTGTCTTCAGGTATTAATGCTAAGCTAAGCTAGCAAGCTTAGCCAAAAAAAATGTCTGGAATGTACTGCTGTCAGGTATCAATCTACTCATCTTGTACTTAACAGGAAAACTAGCTAACTTATTTTAACAAAACATTAACTTGGTCTTTTTTAGGTTGTTTTTTGTATTAACAAACTTAAATACTCAGTGTTTTCAAAGTTGATCTAGAAGTAATATGCAGGAAACATATGCAGCACTTCGTATCTGTTGCCATCTGGACTGTAATTCTCTGAACATGCTAATATGGACTAATGTCTATATTTATCCACTTGTATTCCCTCCATATGCAGCTGTGTGGGAAACATGTGAGGGCAGTGTAGCTGGCTAATCACCACGATCACCCTCCAGTCTATAGCCCACTTCATTCAACCATCATGGTGCCATTCCTGTAGAGATAAAAACAGCATGTGTGCTTGGATACGCCCTGGTTGACCTTCAGCATAACACTTGGTTGTGTGTGCAGGTCTTTTGCGTTGAAAAGAGCTCATTTTAGAGGCAAAAATGCAGCTTTACATGTAGAAATACAACACTTCTGCTTTAAAACTAACAGGAGAAACTTAGATCTCTCTTGTGTGTGATTGGCAGTGATCTGTGAGCTCGGTTCCTGTATGAAGCTGTTAAATCATATGAGAACCCCAGCTGCAGATCAACATTGCTGCTTGCCACTGCTAGCTCTTATTAGCATCTGCTTCTTAATGAGGACTAGATAGTTATTATTTTGCGATTTCCCCCTCCCATTCCCTCACCCCCTCCCCAATTCAGGCTTGAAGACCATCGTTGGCGCCCTGATCCAGTCAGTCAAAAAGCTCTCAGATGTCATGATCCTCACCATCTTCTGCCTCAGCGTCTTCAGCCTCGTCGGCCTGCAGCTCTTCATGGGCAACCTGAGGCAGAAGTGCGTGCGCGTGCCCGTCATGACCAACGCCACAAACAGCAGCAGCGCAATGACCACAGACAACGTCACTTTCTTCAACAGCAGCAACTTTATGACCAACGACAGCATGGATGACATCAACGCCACTTTTGTGCAGAACTCGTCGGACTTCAACTGGACAGAGTACATCAGCGATGATAGTAAGGAGAGCATGAAATAGCCGGGTTAAGAGGGGTCAAGTTGGCAGGTGGTGTGAGTCAGATGCTAGATGCTTTACATGTAGAGACGGGACAGGTTGGTGGTTGTGGTGGTGCAGTTGAGGAGGTCAGACATGTTGGCCTGCCGTTGTTACAGGGAGTGACGTGGATGGCTGCAAGCACAGGCCGCATTCTCTGACAAGTGCTGGTGGGGGTTTGCAGTAAATGTTGCATCTAATCGCCACGGCAATGATACCCTCCCCTTTGCACCCGCCATCACCCTCCCAGAGCCCATCTGTGTGGCATGAGCAGCCCTGAGCGCAGTCTGGGGGTGAGTCACTGACCGTCAGCAGGATATCAGAAGACGTGCACAAGCTGATGCCAGAGAAAAAGAAGAAGACGGAGAGAGACGGAGATGTTTCAAAGTGGAGGGATGTTATTAGATCTGCTGTTTTAATTGTATCAATGACTGTTGTTTGTCTGGCAGGGAGAGTAGCCATGTTGATGCAATACAGGGGTGTGTCGGTAACCTTTCTGAAGCTGCTGTGTTAGCATTTCTTCATCACCATAAAGACATTTTGAGCCATATGTCACCATTGATGCATGGCTAATATTCGCCAGGTTTACATTATATTACAGCAGTTCTTTATCCTTTTTGGGATTTAAGTGCTAGAATAATGTCCTGTGGTCGACAAAATCCTACCAAACTCTTGTGATTTTATGGCACATCTAATAAGCAAACATTTGTCCAGCTAAACAGAGGACCTCAATCTCTGGGGTGCAGATTATAGATTATCTGAAACCAGGCGGAAAAGAAATAAAGATGATTAATTCCATTACCCCTTTTTGAACAACTCAGACCACCTCACATATCTGCCTGTTTAGCTTTACAGCTCTGACTTTACACACAGGCTCTCTGTCCCTGTAACCGCTGTGATGGGCGAGGAAGTAGAACCTGAGATGAACTCAGTGTTAGACTTTGTGCTCATGCACTCCCTTGTCTGTGATGTAGTTGTGGACATACAGTATGTATTTGACTCTGCATGATGAGCTGTAGAACAGTACGAGGCACACAGAAGCGCTCAACATCTGGAAGGATTTAATTGTTGCTTAGAACTGATAAAATGCACATCAGTATCAAATAGAAACATCAGATCAGACTTATGTGTGATGGATGAAACACTACTGTCAGTACGATATGGCACGATAAGCACTGTAATGGCAGAGTCCGGAAAAATATGGATATATTGTCTTGTTTTGTAATGTCTTTTTTCTGTGTGCATAGGGGTGTATTGTATGTATAGAAATTAAGGGTTTTATATATATATATAGGTGAAAAAGTAGCTTATAAAATATTTTAGTCAATGTACTTTGAACACCACTGGTTCCTGAATAGATGGTGAATATTGTAAATATTATAATCTGGAGAAATTTAAAGGCTTTCTTGTAGTACAAGGTAATAAAAGAGGTAGGATTAAACAAGTTTATACTTCTTCTTACTCCTTTTTGAGCATGTAAACTTGCTGCACAAGCAAGATATTGTTAACAGTTTACCTTCTTTGTTTTTTATTTTGGTATACCACTCATGTTTTTTTTTTTCGTTTTTTTTTTGCATGTTCAAAATAACAGCATTCGATTTCAATTCAATTTCAAAGCCATATTTGCAGCATTTTTTCTCCATAAAAGTCTTACGGTTTAATTAGTTACTGTGTCAACTGGTGGCCTTTAGCTAACTGTGTACTTAAATGTCGTTGTTAAGCAGCTGAAGAAAACAGAGTGGGTCCTCTTGAATGTCTCTATCAGGGTTAATGAACAAGGCCATGGCTCCCTCTGATCCTCATCCTTTCTATGATTGTTTCCTTGACTAGGTTTCTTTGGTCAAAAAAAATCTATATTTGACTGTTAGAGTAAAATAAAGGTGAAGAAATACATTATTAATTTAGAAAACAGTATAAATTAGTTTATTGCTTTGAAAAATTCCTTTTCATGACTTCACTTCCATGTTACGCTCATTAAATTTTGCTTTGCAATGTGGTTTTGAGTTTGAAATTTTAAATACAAGTTCTGATGTACACTAGATTTTTTTGTTCATAAAATGTGTTGACAGTATCCCATAGTTCTTTACAATTTGACCATGTGAAACTGGGAATAACACTAATGTGTCCATCTTGGTTACTGGAGTTGTCCATCCCTGCTGTAGATATATGACCTCCGCCTACCTGTGAATTTTCTGCTTGTGACAGGCAGACGCCATGACTGTTTAGAAAATCTGCTTTTCCTCCTGTACCCCTCCTCAAATTAGATATTGTTTGGACAGCCAATCACCACAGAGCTCATTGTCATAGCCACCTGTAGCCTCCCACCCCCTCAGATCAGTGCATTTCCAAAAGGGAGGAAAAAGGAGCTGTGTCAGATCTTTGACTTAAATCAAATCCTTGCTGAAAATCTCATTATTGTTATTTTAGCTGGTTTCAGATGGCAAAAATGAAGTCTACAAATCGATCTATTTGCTTACAAAACATGTTTCAGATGCCACTGATTAATTTCAAGTTTCCTTTAAAACAATAGGATGGGAATATGAGGAGAAGTATCAAATTCAGAGTAAAATGTACAAAAAAAACCCTAGGACTTAGCTATTTGTGACTAATGTATTGCTACAATGAGAACCAGATTAGAGGTGTAGTCTAAACAAGATTGCAATGAATTCTAATCATTTAAAGCCAGTTTCAGGCTGAACAACAGAGCAGGTGTGACTGGTTTAAACTCCAAAGTGCCTGTTCTCCACACACAAAGAGACAAACACAAAAAGGATGACTAACGCAGTTGGGTGTTCAAATCAAAAAAAGCAAATCACCACCTTCATCTTTCTACCGATGAGGAAACCCACAGGGGGCATATTGTTCTTCTGTCCTCCATTGATTGCTTCTTCTTCATATCTGCTCTTTCTCACCTGTGACAAAGCTGAAACTGACCACACTGTGTCCTTTCCTCTCCTCTAGAAAATTACTATTACCTCCCCGGCCGCAGGGACGCTCTGCTCTGTGGGAATGGAAGCGGCGCCGGGTAAGGGCTCGACATGTTTTATTTATATGGCCAATTAGATGCATGGCAAAGCAGAGCGGAGACAATTAGTGTCGACACTTGCCGCCGCGCTGAGGCTTCACTGGAATTTTAACTGCTGGCCAAGTATGGGCGCAGTTCAATTTATGAATTGGAAATTGGGGAGGCCTCATAATTTAAGCTTGTTTATGTAGTCATTAATGCTTTTTGCAACATAATCCCAGACCCCAATAAAGAATTATGTTTATTAGTCCAATGGAGCCTTTTAATGGCCTGGTCAAAAAAGATAACAGCATAATAGATTGTTTAGAACCATTTATACTCGTGCTTAAAAAGACAGTGTTTTTGTTTTTGATAAGGATGCTGCATTAGTATCTTTGGCCTCCTGTAGTTGATGCTATACACCTTGATCAACTCATAATAATGTGATTAATTTAGGCTACATTACAATGCAGCTATGGCTTTTGGTCACTTTATTAGGCTGACATCACTTCTTTTTACCATATAATGTTGCAGTTGGTCTTTGTCAACTTAAATGCAGCTTTGCCCTTGTTTACCTTTTAAAACTGATCTTGATCTTGGTCAGCTTACCATGCTAACATAAGCTTGGTCAACTTATAATGCTGCCATCAGCTTGCTCGATTTGTAATGCTGCTTTTGGCCTTGGTCACCTTGAAAAGCTGCTGTTGATCTTGGACATCTCAATGCATCCATAACTCTTGGTCATCTTGTAACACTGCTATTGATATTGTGGAATGCTGCTGTTGATTTTTATAAAGTTATAATGCTGCTATTAGTCTTTGTCAACTCACAGTCCGGTTCTTAGTTATGGTTGACTTTTAAAGCTGCCATTGGTCTTAGTCAAATTGAAATGCTGACATTAATGATCTTCCGCATATAATAATGCAAATAATTTTGTAACCTCACAATGCAGCTTCTGGTTTTGGTCACCTTATCATGCAGCTATCAGATTGTTTACCTCGTAATGCTGCACCGATGTTAACAATACAATTTAACAATTACTATTTAACAATAACAATGCTGTTGTTGATCTAAGTCAACTTATCATGCTGCTGTTGGTCTTGGTAACATTTTTATGCTGCTAATGGTCTTGGTAAACATATAATGATGTCATCTATCAGTTCTTTCCTCTCTATAATGTAGACTTTGATGTTGAATGCACTTCCAACGCACTCCTTACTATCATTAGTTGACCAAAACCAATGCTGCCATGGTTAAGTAAGACCGATCTTTGGAGGCCATTAGTCTCGGTCAACTTACAATGCTGCTTTTGATCTTGGTCAACTTATTACTTTGCCACTGACTTTGCAGCTCTTGCTTTTTTCTCACCGAATTTGCAGTTATAAATCCGGTTACCAAACAGTGTTGCCTTTTATGGCGGTCAACTTAAAGTGCAGCTATTGATCAGCTTATTATACTGCTGTTGCTCTTGTTCAAGTGATAATGCAACTTATAATGCTGTCATATGTCTTAGCTAACTTATGAAACTGCTGTTGGCCTCTATCAAACTGTAATGCTGCTTCAAAAACTGCTATTGTCCTTGGTCACTTTATTAAGTTGCTATTGATTGATGCTGCTGTTGATTTGGACAACCTATGATACTGCTATTTGTCTTGGTCACTTTACTTTCAAGTCACTGAACATCAGTCACTTCCTACATATAACTTGGTCAGTAATGCTGCTTTTTACCTTGATTAAGACAGTGTAATCATAGAGTTAGTACAGTAGTTACCATCTCTGGACACTTTATGATGTTACCTTACCAAGTATACAAACATTTTTTATTGATCTGGATAGATTCATACTCCTTATTCACTCGCAGACGTCTCACTCTCAAAGCGAAAGACGTAGAGTTTTTCTGTAATGAAATGTGCTCTATAAGTGGTAGGGAACACCCTTGGAAAGCTAGGTCAGGTTTTTGAGATGAACCCACGAAGACATTTAGTGTGATGTTTGTTTTCTTGAACTTATTATTGCACTGATAGGATCTAAAACACCTTCTTTGCCCTGACAGGCTGTGTCCAGAGGGCTTCTTTTGTATCAAAGCTGGCCGTAATCCAGACTATGGTTACACCAGCTTTGACACCTTCAGCTGGGCCTTCCTCTCCTTGTTTCGACTCATGACGCAGGACTACTGGGAAAACCTTTACCAGCAGGTTGGTATAAAACAGGAGGAATGTTCCAGCAGTAACTGTAATTGTTCAATCAAGTTGATAGATTTTTCATGATATCCTGGAATATGCTTTTTGAGATGATGCGTGAAGTTATATAGGTTTAGATTTACTTTTTATTCACAAGCAAACATCTCCAGGTCAATGGGAGGGTTTCAAAAGGGTGTGTCATCCTGTAATTATAGACCAAGCCTGTTATGTAAGTTGTGTTTTGTTTTGTTTGCAGCATAACAATGCAGCAACTTGACATTCGCAGAGTCAACAAACAGTGTCGTGACCACCACTAAACTCTGGCTACAAAGCAGTAAAACAACAAAAATACTCCTTGTCTGTTTCTCTTCATGTCATCAGACGTTACGTGCAGCCGGCAAACCCTACATGATCTTCTTCGTCCTTGTCATCTTCCTGGGCTCCTTCTACCTGGTCAACCTCATCCTCGCCGTGGTGGCCATGGCGTACGACGAGCAGAACCAGGCGACCATCGAGGAGGCCCAGCAGAAGGAGGAGGAGTTCCAGGCCATGCTGGAGCAGCTGAAGAGGCAACAGGAGGAGGCACAGGCAAGGCATTTTTTCTCTTGCTGTTTGGGTTCAAGTTAGAGTTTGGACAGATAAGCAGGGAGTGTGCATGCAGGATATAAATAGCTTTTGGTGTGACTGTTTGTCTTAATGTCATCTAGAGGGTTCGAGCTATACATGGTGTGCCTGAGTAACCAATCAGACAATAGGTTAAATGCTTGTGGAGACAAAGAGTCTGTCTCCGTCCTGTTACACATAGAGCACCCGACTGGAGGCAATAAGCTCCAGTCATTGTCACATGAACTCTGCACCTGTACTTCTACATGGGATATTGGAAATATGAGCCTGTCTGATGTATATGGAAATCAGAGGGTGTACAACAGCAATTAAAAGCCACAGTTGCAGAGGTTGCATGCTCACCTGAAGAGCAGCTCTGATGGGATGGTAGCAAGTGATCCTTAAGAACAAGGAAAATGGTGTCAGAGAAACTTGAGGCTTGGTTCACAAAAGATTGAGCAGCTTTTGCGTCCAGTCAACCCATGCAAAAAAGTCAGAAATACACCACTCAAACAAAAAAAGAGTCAAAGATTTCCATTAAGTGTCAAATTCACAAACAACGGGAGTGAAAAAAATTCCATCCGGTGAGGGTTAGTTGTGGCAGTGCCAGTGTATTCAAAATGCTAGCATGCTAGTATCAAAAATAGCGCAAAAATGATGTGACTATGTAAAAAATGGCACGATTCAAAAGAAACAGTGTAGTTTTTGCACCCATTCAACCTGTGTTGATACTCATTTATTATAAAAAACACACCAATGTTTAAAAACACATGAAACTGCGCTGCTGGCATGACATGATGACATATTTTGTAGGCTAACCCGGCTGTTAGCTTTGTTCTGGTTCCCTCAACTGAAAGCCTATGAGATTTTTCAGTGTATTCTTGGATCATTGCTGATAGGAAACGTTTCAGCGAACAAAAATTTGTGAAACAAACCTAACTACCACTCTTTGAGAGCTTAAGTGCAATCAGGGAGAGCAAAAGGCAGTCATTTGGCTATTATGAAACTTTAACATGATGGTTTGATGTAAAGGCTGTGGCTGTGGTGGATGTATCGTTATTTATTAAAAAAATGATCGAAAATGTTTTCGTCTACCTTTTTATGGATTCCTTGTTAGGAGTTCGCTAGCAACCTTCCCTTTAAAAAACACAATTAGACTTTAAGCTTCAAAAGTCAGATACAGTCCATTATTTTGGATTAAATGTTAAATTCTTGCATGTGTGTGTTAATCACAAACATTGTTTTAGGTATTCATCAGGGAAGGGTATTCAAAATCACATGTAATTTAAGCTTTAAAAACCAGAAACTGCTATATGCTCGCTCACTCTCGCTTTTCTGGACTCATTCCTGCATTTTTAGTGAATCCAAGGCTGTTTTTTTTTTTACTTTTTCTATTCAAAGCACAGGGCAAACCTTACACATTTCTATTTTAAACAGCCTCTTTTGCGTTATGCTTGATCAGTTTTGACAAGCAATTGTATGACTTGTTTAATATGTGGTATACAGGTCCAAGCAACTAAAACTTAGACATACAGCACAGTCATAATGCACAAAATCTGGGAGATTCTTTCCTGGACAGACATGATATATATTCAGTCAGTGTACACAAATGGGTGTTTTGAAGCTCAAAGTAATGCTCAAGCTGTTTTGTCCTTCATGCTCTAGATTTCACCGATTTTAAGTGCACCATCATCCTTTCTCAAAGTAAAATGCTGCTGCTTTTTTTGTTTTCACCCCTGCTTCTTCTTTCAATAGCTGCCAGGCTCTGCACTGTCTTATCAGGCTTGTGCACATTTGGATTGTTGTTGTTTGTGCAGTGGTTGCCATGACAAACCCTCTCGTCCTCTGTGTGATTAAAGTGCTTTTTGAGTGTCTGATAATTTTGGTAATGTTTTAACGTGGTCACATCCTCAAACCAAGCCTCCCCAAAGCTCTTCCACATTGATAGCCCAAAATGAAAGCCTTAAATGAAGAGGTTTATATATAGATGTAGTAGTTCATATATTGTTGAACAGATGCAAGGGATTCTGCCATTATGTCAGCATCTAGGAGCTCACCATAACCCAGCATCAACACAGTTTCAGTTTTATTAGATGCAAGAACTGTTTTGGTTTGCATGTAAACAACTTCAACCCTTTTTAGAAGGTGTCTGAGGCTTATTTGGCTGCTTCTGCCGCTGCCAGCCTCCCTCCTCTCCTCTACTCCGGTCCGCCAGAGCCTCTGAGACAGGCACTGGGTCGCCATGACAACTGTGTTTGTGCTCCCATTGGCTGGCAGGTTGCCGCGGCAGCAGCCACTGAGAGCGGTGAGTACAGCGGGAGAGGGGGCCCCACCTCGGAGTCCTCCTCGGGGACGTCGAAGCTGAGCTCCAAGAGCGCCAAGGAGCGACGCAACAGGCGAAAGAAGAGGAAGCAGAGGGAGGAGGAGGAGGAGAGAGGGACCAGGGACAAGTTCCACAAGTCGGCGTCCGAGGACAGCATCAAGAGATCGAGCTTTCGCTTCTCCATCGATGCCAACAGGCTGTCGTATGAGAAAAGATGCTCCTCACCCAACCAGGTAAATACTTCCTGACAACTAAGGAAGGCCTGTCAGTGAGTGCTTACCTGATCAATGGAGCAACGTGATGGCAATGTCCCAACCATGTCAGCAAAAAACCTACAGCTACACAAAAAGAGGGCTGAACTGAAGGAACCTGGACTTTTGTGCTGCCATCTTTAGTCCTGTAATGAACAGGCTGGTTGAGCATTTTTAAGTGAGGCCCCTGATTAGGGTTCTAATGCTAATCAAGGCTACATGGCTGCAAATTCTGACCTTAAATTTGAAGCACAGAAAGACATCAGTGAGTTAAGAAAGAATTGAATCCATGAAATGCATTCACAGTCATGATAAGTGCATATTTTATGTTATTGTTAGATAAGTAAAGATGATGATCATCTTCATAAGGCCCAATTCACCGACTGAGATTCTGGCTGTGGTGACTTTGTAAGTCAAATCTAAGTCCTTTTATGATTTAATAAGATCACCCATCACTAAATATGTCATTTTTGGTGTCCGTCCTCTACCTCTGTAGGTCTCTTTATGTAATCCAGGCCTTAACTTAATGGTCTTCTCGAGTTCTCATAATTTTGCTGGTTTGTTAATATCTGATACCAAGTTTTAAGCAATGCAAGTCAGAAAAGAGACCAACATTTGTATAAATTTCCTATAAACATGATTTAATCCTGTGAAGTAACTCCAATTTTGTCCATAAAAATTAAATCTTTATTTAATTTTACATTTTTAACCTTTTCAGTACCACTGTGAAACACAAAGCCTGGAACATTTTAGATGAAAAATAAGAAAAAAATATTTTTTTTTTAGATGAAATAGCCAGTTGTGATTTTTTTTTCCTGGATTATGTTATTGATTATCACACTTTTAAATCTTTAGCTGCCACAAATTCTGATAATCCCAGTTTCTATGTTCCTAAATTGAATTATTAATGTTACCCTGACTAGCTATCAAAAACATGAAGATAACGCCTGCATTCTGATTTAATGGCACAAAACATTGGTGACCTTTTCAATCCAAAATGATATGTATGTTTTTGTAGCCTTTAAGGACAGAACACTACCCAAATTGAGTGCCTAGGACCTTTATTTGTGTTGCCATCGTATTAAAAGGTGTCAGTGTGTTTTGATTTTTACTTTTATTATATTTAAAGAGTAAGAATCTGATGTGGGACAAGCCCCCTTTCTCCACCTTTAACCTCGCTCTACTTCTTCTCCCCTTGTATCAGTCTCTCCTCAGCATCCGCGGCTCCATCTTCTCCCCTCGAAGAAACAGCCGTGCCAGCCTGTTCAGCTTCCGGGGCCGGGCGCGAGACATGGGCTCGGAGAACGACTTTGCCGACGACGAGCACAGCACCTTCGAGGAGAGCGACAGTAGACGGGGCTCCCTGTTCCTGCCGCGTCGAATGGAGCGCCGCTGCAGTGCAGTCAGCCAGACCAGCCTCAGCGCGCCTCGGGTCATGCTGCCAGCTAACGGCAAGATGCACTGCGCCGTGGACTGCAACGGGGTTGTGTCGCTGGTCGGTGGAACTTCAGTAACAACCTCTCCCGTAGGTCTCCTGCTGCCTGAGGTGACTGTTGGTTTCATGCTTTATTTTCCCATCCGTTGCCATCTTTTTGATCTTATGTTGCTGATTATTTTTATGTTAGTTAAGTTATTTAAGCTTTTTTTCTGATCATCTTAATGAGTAAGAGTTGATCTGAAGTTTTCTCATGTAAAGTGAATCCATGTTTGATTGAATGTTTACAAGTTTCTATATTTTATCTCTTGTGGTTGTAACAAATTATTAGTTATTTAAGTTCCTGTTGCCCTTCTGTTATCTCTAACCATCTGGCCTTACTCTTCTGACCTCTGGCATCAGTAAGGCATTTTGGCCCACTCGCTGGATATTTTCTCTTTTCTGGACCAGATAAGCAGTTTCTGAAAACAGTTAGACCAAACCCCTTGACACCAAATCACTCTGTTTTCCCATTCTAAAACTCAGTTTGACATTCAGCAGGCTGTCTTGACCATGTCACGATGCTTAAATGCACTGAGTTGCTGCCATGTGACTGGCTGATTAACTATCTGCCAAAGCAACAAGCAGTGTTTATAATATCTGTACATTTGTTGATTAAATTAAAGTAAGTTTTTAGTTAAAGAAATGGTTCCACACATCCTCATCATGCACCTTTAAATATGCCAAATTTGTACCAGCTTTGCACCCGACCATTTCTTCATTATAAACACGTTTAATTGCTGTTTTAAGTACTTGGGTTTATGGTGTAAAAATAACCTTTAATTTAAGTAATTTATCTATTTACTTTTCACCTGTTCAGGGTTGTTTATCCCTTTTTTGCCTCATTTTCTGTTGCTAATACAATTACAGCAGATTTTACATCTTTGTTGAAAACCCAACAAAGATGTAATATATAAGTTTTAAAAAAATGACCACAGGGAGACTTGGAAAATAGGAGTGACATCCTCATTGCATGCCAGAACACTTTACTCTGGTGATAAGTTAGGACCCTTGATCCCAAAATACCCCCTTAAATGTGATTTAGAAAGTTCTCTATATTTCTTTCTGTTATCAGGGCACGACCACAGACACAGAGTTTAAGAAACGTCGGTCAGGATTCCACCAGCCATCCATGGATTATTTGGTTGAACCAGGAAGCAGACCAAGAGCCATGAGCGTGGCCAGCATCCTCACCAACACCATGGAAGGTAACAATCAGGCCACACATTTGTCTGTGTCTTCTGAAATGTCATCACATTTCACCTTAATTAAAATTGGTTATTTCTAGAACTGGAAGAATCAAGACAGAAGTGCCCCCCCTGCTGGTACCGATTTGCAAACACATGCCTGATCTGGGACTGTTGTCCGATGTGGCTGAAAATCAAAGAAGTGGTCAACATGGTGGTCATGGATCCATTTGTAGATCTAGCTATCACAATCTGCATCGTCCTCAACACTCTCTTTATGGCTATGGAGCACTACCCCATGACCAAAGAATTTGATAACCTCCTCACAGTTGGAAACTTGGTAAGTACGCGACCCTTGGACAAAAGAAGCGAATAATTCTGGCGAAAAGGATGTGTTGACCTGAAGCATCACGGTTTTCTGTCATCAGGTGTTCACAGGGATCTTCACAGCTGAAATGTGCTTTAAGATCATCGCTCTGGATCCATACTACTACTTCCAGGTGGGGTGGAACATCTTCGACGCCATCATAGTTAGCCTAAGTCTGATTGAGCTTGGCTTGGCCAGCGGAGTGGAGGGCCTGTCTGTGCTCAGGTCTTTCAGATTGGTAAGAGCACTCTCGGTTTTTAGAGAAGCAGAATCACATTGTTTGGCCGCTCTGTTCAACACAACTTTTAAAATTCTTTTAACAGCTCCGGGTCTTCAAGCTAGCCAAGTCCTGGCCCACCCTAAACATGCTAATCAAGATCATCGGCAACTCAGTGGGAGCTCTTGGAAACCTGACTCTAGTCCTGGCCATCATCGTCTTCATCTTCGCTGTAGTTGGCATGCAGCTGTTCGGCAAGAGCTACAAGGAATGCGTGTGCAAGATATCCGACAACTGCGAGCTGCCGCGCTGGCACATGCACGACTTTTTCCACTCCTTCCTCATTGTGTTCCGGGTGCTGTGCGGGGAGTGGATCGAGACCATGTGGGACTGCATGGAGGTGGCGGGGCAGAGCATGTGCCTGATCGTCTTCATGATGGTCATGGTCATTGGAAACCTGGTGGTATGCCGTTTCTTTTTTTCATTTTATCAGTAGGATTTGTAGTTCTGACCAGTCTAATATGGGCAGAGTGATCCCTTCGTGATGTCTTGGCTTGTCTAATGTCCACTCCTTGTAGGTTCTGAACCTGTTCCTGGCTCTCTTACTGAGCTCATTCAGCGCCGACAACCTGGCTGCAACTGACGACGACAGCGAGATGAACAACCTCCAGGTAGCTGTGGGACGGATCCAGAGGGGCTTTGCCTTCATCAAATCCATCATCCAGCAGTTCCTGTGCAGCCTTTGCTTCAGCGCATCCAATAAGGGGTTGGGCCTAGCCGAGGAGAGCAAACCCCTTGATGAACTGCACAGCAACGGCAAGGGCAACTGCATCTCCAACCACACGGCGGTGGAGATCACCAAAGATCCAAGTGGCGTGTACATTACAGAGGGGAACGGACGGCCTGGTGGAGGGTTGGTGGTTGGGGTCGGGGTTGGGGTTGGTGGGGAATCACCAGGGAATTATCCGCTGGAGGAGTGCGACTACATGTCATTTATTCACAACCCCAGCCTGACGGTCACAGTGCCCATCGCTGTGGGCGAGTCGGACTTTGAGAACCTGAACACCGAAGATTTCAGCAGCGACTCGTCGGATGTGGAGGGCAGCAAAGAGGTAGGAGGATTTTGTTTGACACTCTTTTGAGTTTCATTTTTTTAGTGTCTTTTTCACCCAGAACAGTCAGTTGATGCATGGACATTTGTAAATTAGGGTATCAGCTTGGATTGTTACTCAGTTCTGAGGCTTTTTTTTAAATTAAAAAGGCACGAAAAACAAGTAATTACACAAAATTTGTCCTTTGAACTATGTGGCAGGTTCATTTCAGGGTGCACCAAAAGAGCTCTTTACTATGCTGGGCTCATGCAGCACAGATGTCTTTCCTATTTTCCTCCAGTTGTTTTTTTTAGACTCTGTACTCCTGTTGTTTAAATAGCAGGTGAACAAGCTCTCCAGTTAGCATCTTGTGGTGTGTTTTTTTTATTAAAATGAGGAGTATTTAGGCTGTGTGTCCTGTCTATAGGATGCAGAAAATTACTTCATCTTATACCTGTAGATCTGGATCTGTTGTACATACATGTTGGATCCTCATCTGACAAGAACTACTGGGATGTATGAGTCCGGCAAATTCAGCTGTTTGTAAAATCAATAGCTGTGAGTTCAGACCAAACAATAAAATTTGATGTGTAGAAAGCAAAACGCCAGAACATAGGCATACAATGCTTTTAAAGAGAAGTGGTTAAACCCCAAAACACACCTAGATAACCAAAGCACACTGTTCATCCATTTCCTGTTCTAGACTTGGTTTGGCTTTGCACTGGGATTGTGTGCTGACAGACCACTCTTAAACCATCAGAATAGGGCCCCTGGTGTATTTTACAGTGTTTTAATGCTTAAAAGTAAAACGATTTAAAGGACAGATCGCCTCATTTTGCTGAGTTATTGTGTACAAAGATAGTTTGCCAGCAACTGGATGAAGAATTTCACATTTTCCTTTAAACCAATTCCTCAGAAATTGGCTCTAAGGTTGCAGGGAAGTCTTACTCGAAAGGAAAAAAGGCCCATTGCTTATTCTGTCAGAACAAATGCCTGGTCTAAGTGTCACCAGGCTGACGGAGCTTTGGGAATGTGCACCCTGGTGATGTCAACCTGCCACTGTGGGTGTGGTGCCAATTCCCTGTGAATCAAAACAACCCTTGAGACTATTTCTGGCATTGGCACCACATGCTCCATATCTGGATCAGGCTGTACTCTGTCACAGTGCTGCTGATTGTCACACCCTGCAGCCAGAGGTTGGCATATTGCAGTAATTGAACACAAGACATCCAAATGATTTCCGCCTTGTGCGTCACTGCTAGATACTGGATATCTGTATTTGTGAGGCATGATAATGTGGACATTTTTATTTGTGTCATTATGAAGGAACATGTTTTAAATAAATCCTGATTTTTTCTCTCCACGTTGTGCCTTGCGATCAGTTAAATTTGAGGTTGTATGCTAGCTTTGGTGTGTTTGACTCACTCTGTTTAACCCCCCATTTGTGATTGCAGCTGTGTCACAGACGCTCTCAAGGTTTTCAATGAGAGGACAATTGTAAGACCACTTTATTGTACCATAGCACTAACCATGAGGACTGCCTATGCCATTTACAGACAAACAACATACTTTTTCTCATCCCTTCAACGGATTGCCCATTTCCGTTCTTTGCCTGGTCTGCCCTCCGTCCCCCCCACCTTACCCTACCCCGTCCTGCCCTTTTTGCTTCCCACCCTCCCCTCTTCCCAGTACAGCAGCACACCAAAAGCTGTAGCCCCTATAAGTTTTCCCTTATCCCCCTCCCCTGTCCCATTCATAACTTATCTCCAAACATCAGGCTGTACTGCAGCTCCAAACCATTAGGAATGAGCGACACCACCGTTTTTTGTCATCGACAGTCAAACTCATCTAACATGATCTTTGCTTTTGATTTCATTGCTTGGTTTTGACTTGGTTTTTTTTGGGGATTTGATTGGCATCCAACTCTGAGCTTGAGAATGAAGGAAGAGAAGAGGTGGAGGAGGATGAGGAAAAAAAAACAGATGGAATTGAGGAATGAATTTTGCTGTAGTTTGACAAAATTCATTTGTCTGGTTCATAGCCCATGCATACACACATAAAATACTTGAATGTACTTGTTTTCTGTGGTACTCGAATGATAGTGGAATGATGAAAGATTCTAAAAAGAAATATTTTCATGGAGATGACTTTTCAATTAACGAACAAAGACTGATTTTTGCAGGGTGGCAAAACAGAAAATACATGGCAAATCATATTGAGGTGTGTATATTCTTTCAAATCATTACAGTAAACCAAATTATACTAACCCAATCAGATACATCAAACAACTTTGGCCAAATTTATGCCTGTGTTATAAACTCTTGCCCCACTGCAACTATCTTGAAAATATCCAACAAAAAATGCAAACTATCAGCTGGTTAGGTTAAGGTCAAAGCCCTGTGAAATCCATATCCAGAGGGTATAAATGGGTTTCTCACTGATGGAGAAGAAAGAGAAACCAGATGGAAACGCTCCTCCAGAAAACGATGCACTTGTGAGCAGCATGCTTCCATCATTCCCATGCCGTATTAGCTGGGTCCCACGGCAATCAGAGCTGCTGCACTGTCTAGGATGACATGTTCCTACCTCACACCCAAGGCAGGTCAAACATAAGCCCACATTAAATTAATGTTTATCCAAATAAAAACAGATAACAAGCATTAAAACTATGAAAAATCTCACTCTATGCAGATGATGTTGTATTGTACATCATGTACTTATGGTATGCTGTGGTACCTGTAGCAAATAATCCACTCTAAGATCCATGTTTACCTGAAAAACAGCTATAAAGCTCTAAAATACAAAATATCACCGTACAAAGATGATGTTTTAGTGCACATATCCATGCAAATGCTGTTAAGTTGTCTTGTTTGAGCTTCTCATACCCGATAGCTCTCATTAAATAAAGGCTAAAAGACAAAGAGGCAACAGGTCACAACTTTGCTGTATATGATAGAACACTTGTGCTCCTGTTTAGAAAATAGTCATAAATTTAATTTATTATTAATCCTCACTTTAGTTAAAACACCGCTGTTCTAGTGTTTACTACTTAGCTTCAAATATCGTACATTTTTAACAGGTATGTTACACGCCTTGTGAGACAGTTTTGTGCCCGCAAGAGACAACAGCATATAAAAACAGATAATAAATCAGCTTTTTAAAGGACGCCACATTGTTGTTTTAGGACCTCATGATCCTTACATCTGCAGCTACATGCTAGCATACAGACATGAAGCCAGCACTAATTGATTTTGCGGTGGATCAACCATCATCAGTGTTCCCGCTTGGGAGACCCACTGCACTTCCTTAAGCTGGCATATGGTAACACAAGTTGTATACATTTTGACATCCTTATTTTTAACTGTATGCGGATGATATTGTGATGTACTTGACAGTAAATGCAAAAATCACAACCGTATTCCAGGAAAAGTCTCTTAACACTTAGAGGATGTGGTAGTGCAGTTCACTGCAAACACAAAGATAACAACTAACAACAATTTCTGAAACTTTTTACTGGATAAAGTCTCACTGTGTGCAGATGATAATGTTGTGTTTGCTACTAAACACAGTAACTTAAGCATTTTGATGGAAAAGTTTCACTATATACCAAAGGGATTGTTACTGTAAATTCAAGAATTAAAGCTTACAACTGTTACTGAAACTATTTACAGGAAAAAAGTGTCACTATATGCAGATGATACTGTAGGGTAGGTTACTGTAAATGCAAAGGTAACAGCCTAAGACAGTTACCCAGACTTTTTTGACAGAAATATCCTCACTATATGCAGATGATACTTTTATGAATGTTACTGAAGACCAAAAGTTCACAACTCAAGGAGTTAAAATAACCTTTTAGTGTAAAAGTCTTACCATATACAGATGATACTGTTATGTATGTTACTATTAACACAAAGAAAACAGCTACTGAAGTTTTACCTGTAAAAGTGTTACTATACGCAGATGATGCTGTATTGTATGATTCTGTAAACGTAATGATAACACCTTATGACAGCTATCTAGACTTTTTTACCGGACATATTCTCACTATTAGCAGATGATACTGTAGTGATAACTTACCGTCATTGCTGTAACTGCTAGGGGAAAAGTCTCCCTATATGGAGATGATATTGTACCGTATATTACTGTAGACTAAAAAATATCAGCTTCTTTCAGTATTTTTTTCTTGAAAAAGTCTAACTATATGCAGATGATAATGATAAAGTGTATGTTTCTGTAAACACTGAGATTATGACAGTTTCTGAGATTTTACCTTTAAAAGACTTATGAAATGCAGAATACTGCAGTGTATGTTACTTTGAACACAAAATACAGCCTCAACTTGCTGCAGTTACTGTAACATTCAGGTAGAGAAAGTCTCACCATTTGCAGATGATACTGTAGTGTATGCTTCTGTAAATCCAAAGATTAAAGCTTTGGACTTTTCCTGGAAAAAATCTCACTGTATGCAGATGATACTGTGGTGTCAAAAATCACAGCTTCCAGTGGTTACTGAGGATTAGACACGCAAAGCTAGCAAGAATAGCCAGGTAAAATGAGCTTAAATATGTCAGGTACACTTGTTTTATTTGGCATATTGCTGGGATGGATGGGATCCATTTTGTTTTGCACATTTTACATAAAGGAACAATAAGAAAAAATCCCCTTCCACATGCTGTCTTATAAACAGTGCACAGTACTGGTTTTTGCTGGTAAGCTAATGTGGTTAGCCGTCTACTTCAACACCAACAGAAGAAGCTTGTACACTGCTTTCAAGGAATGGAATTCAGGTGTTTTCATGCCACTGATCAAGATGTTCAGCACTCTGTGGGTGGGCTTTAGCTTTGGGGGCTGGGAGAGTATTTTTTCTTAGAAGTCATTTAAAAGATGGGATGAATTAAAGATAATTTGGGATCATTTTTCAGTGGACATGAAAATACTTCAGCACACGTTCTGCTTGGTACTATTTCAGGCTTGGATTGATAATGCACTGGAATACTGCATGCACTCTTCCTCGAAAATGAGGTAACATCAAACGTACCCACAGCGCACTTTCTGTAACACCAACCTCCCCATGCCATGTGTTGCTGCATAATCTGATTTAAGCCATCAGATAAAACTAATAACAAAGCCTGTAGGTACATTTGATCGATGCTGCATGTGATGGTGATAAAAAATGACTTGAAAGAGCCCAACTCTGAGCTATTTCAGTGCCTAGTCTCCACACTAAGGTATGCAGTAGTGGCACTGGAGTTCATGTGAATGGCGAATCACAGTGATAATCGGCTCAGAAGGTTGGCTCCTATAACCCGTGAATTTCCATCACTTCAGGCTCTGCAGTTAAACTCTCTGCTCTCATCTTCATGCAGAAGCTCGACGTAGAGCCTCAGCCGCATCTGAGCTCATCCGAGGGGAGCACAGTGGATATCCGCCCCCCAGGAGATGGGGCGGATTCGGTGGAGCTTGAGCCAGAGGAGTCGCTGGACCCAGAGGCCTGCTTCACAGAGGGTGAGAGGGGGATGATGGGAATGTAGGAAAGTGGGACAAAGCGAGAAAGGTGGGAGCCGAGATGCTCCCACAGCACATTTCAAGAGGTAGAGTAAATCGCGTTAACTGCTTGGGCTTTGCCCCCAATGTGTTGGAGCTGGAGCTGAGTGACGGTGGGTTTGAATGCTCAGCAGAACAGAAGAGGAAGTGGTCTGTGGCATAGTTTTCGTTTGTAATGTAAGTTGACATCAAGTCTGACACACCTACAGTGCAATAAATCTGGAAAAATCCTCCTCAGACTATTGTAAATGAAGATAAGCTGAAAGAATACATTATGTTACGGTTTTATTTTTTTAGCGTTACCAATTTTAGAACCTTAGACGATAATGTTTCATGCAGAATTCTCACAGACATATTACGTGGTACCAGTGGCAGCAGGTAGATCTTACTCCAGGGCCCAATTTCTGTACACAGAGTTTTGTTAGCTCAGTGCTAGCACATAATGGCATTTTCCATTAATGTGCTAACAGAATTAGCATTATGATCACAGTAATTGCAAAGTTAAACAGATTTTTCTTAAGTTGGAACATGTTGTGTTGGCTGCTTATCATGTCTACAGTCTGTAACTTAAAAGTGGTGTCGTTGCTTAAAAGTTGTGAGGTTCTGACATTTTGGTTTAATCCAGACCAAAATGACGGGTGTGAAACTTCCTCCCGGATCAAAAAACAGCTGAACTCAGTCCAACCTAAAGAGGTGGTCTTTGTTCGGACCAAACTGCACCATGGTTCAGTTAATGTCCAGTGTTAAAGCTTATTTTGTAAGGTCCAGACCTTTTACCAATGACAGGAAGTTGCTAACACGGAAAAAGGGCTGGTACCATTACGTTTTTGAAAATATGATGAGAATATGGTGAGAGGGGTACCAAATGTTTGACTGAAGTTTGGTCTGATGACTTTTATGACTGAAATTAAGGTCATCACTTACTAAACATGGAGCCAGTATTCATTATTTCAGCTGGTCCTCTTTCCCCACAGGCTGTGTGAGCAGGTTCCAGTGCTGCCAAGTCAACGAGGAAGGAGCGAACTACAAGAGCTGGTGGACCCTCAGGAAGACCTGCTTCATCATCGTGGAGCACAACTGGTTCGAGTCCTTCATCATATTCATGATCCTGCTCAGCAGTGGAGCTCTGGTGAGTGGGTGGATCAGACGTGCGCTACTTTGCTGTGGTGTTGCTTTTGGGTAATTTTATTATTTCCATTAGGCGTTCGAGGATATTTACATCGAGCAGAGGAGGACGATCAAAACGGTGCTGGAGTACGCCGATAAGGTCTTCACGTACATCTTCATCCTGGAAATGCTGTTGAAGTGGGTGGCGTATGGCTTTGTCAAGTACTTCACCAACGCCTGGTGCTGGCTGGACTTCCTCATTGTGGACGTATGTATAATAAGTCCCTAAAGCTCCCACTGAAGTTTTTGATCCTATTTCTATCCACATCGTGGTTTGTTTTCTTTGTTTATCGATTGACATTAGCAAATCACCACTACTCAAAGCTAAGACATCGAAATGTCATACGAAATTAGATCCGCTCAGGTCATTGTTCATTTTATAGTCAGACTTCTTCTCTTCTCTTCATCTTTAACACTTTAAATTCTTTATTAGGTCCGTAATTATGTGCCGACTCTTCATTAATACCTTATTAATATCTCATTAAAACACTCAGGCTGGCCCCCACTCACTCACTAACCTTTCACCCTTCTTCTCTCCTTCATCCCCCCTCTCAGGTGTCCCTGGTCAGCCTCATAGCCAATGCTCTGGGCTACTCTGAGCTCTCTGCCATCAAATCCCTGAGGACCCTGCGAGCCCTACGACCCCTTAGGGCCCTGTCTCGGTTTGAGGGTATGAGGGTAAGGACTTGTAGAGAAGCAGTGACACAGAAAAACTGTTTTAAAATGTGTTTTTAGTTTGCCTTGTTTTAGTAAAATGAGAGACATCTGATTTATATGCACATTTTAAGAGTCCAAGATGTTTGATGTCATTTAAGGTTTGTTTTTAGGGCGTCTGAATGTAAGACTGCATGCTTATTACACTTCCTGTAAACTGATTTCTCTCTGCATGACCTCGTTCACATTGTGAGACTGTATCTGAAGCTCTTCTCAGACATTGTTCTCTGACGTTGCTTGTGTGGTGCCTTTCGACCTGTAATTTTTTCTTTGTTGTGTGTCTTTTTTTCATTTACAGTCAAACAAAATGTTGTGACTTCATCCCGCCTCTCTAAGGTTTTTTTCTGTTTTTGCTTTTTTATTACCAAATATTAGCTCTTTTCACCTGTCCACCTTCCTCGTTCCAACTGTGACTTTGTTAAATTGTAGATTTGTCTGCAATAGCAGAAATAAACGTAGGACCTCTTCGATTTTGAGCATTCTTGGCTTATTCTCAAAGCTGTAGCTTAAAAGTAGGTTAAATGATTAGATGATTGCCACTTATCCAAAATCAGACTCCATTTTTAGAATGCTGAGTTTGTGTGTTGGCTCCGCCCCCTCCAGGTCGTGGTGAACGCTCTGCTGGGCGCCATCCCCTCCATCATGAACGTGCTACTTGTCTGCCTCATCTTCTGGCTCATATTCAGCATCATGGGCGTCAACCTGTTTGCAGGGAAGTACTATTACTGCATCAACACCACCTCGGGCGAGCTCTTTTCTGTGGACATCGTCAACAACAAGACAGATTGCTTGAACTTGGTCAATGAGAGCGCCAGCTGGAGGAACGTCAAGATCAACTTTGACAACGTCGGAGCTGGATATCTGGCTCTGCTGCAAGTGGTGAGTTTAGTTTTTTAATGTTTAAGTTGGCAAAACCCAACCCCAAGTGTCCAGACTGTCCTGATGCCTCTCATCTCTTTCCAGGCAACATTCAAAGGTTGGATGGACATCATGTACGCTGCTGTGGACTCCAGAAGTGTGGGTGTTTTGATGCCGTTGCACAGAAACCACAGCAGTAGTTCCTTTCTTTCCTCATCACCATGTTCATTGTCTTTGCTCTGTCTTGCTTGTTGCAGTTGGAAGAACAGCCGGACTACGAAGTGAACCTATACATGTACCTCTACTTCATCATCTTTATCATCTTTGGCTCCTTCTTCACCCTCAACCTGTTCATTGGCGTCATCATTGACAACTTCAACCAGCAGAAGAAAAAGATACGTTTCTTCAGTAACAGTTTGAGAATGATTGACTAATCAGAATGGATTTTTTATAACTAAGTAGTTGATATGGTGAACCACTGATGAATCCAGTTAATTACTGATGTCAGTTTTTTTGAGACTTCCACATGTATAAAGAAAACAAAATTGGTCCAAGTATGGAGCCCTGATGTACACCAAAAAAGAAGAATTCATGGTCTATATTTTGGATACACCATGTCTTTTCTGACCTTCATTGGTTAGTGATGACTTGCGCCCCAGAGAGCTTTCCTCTATAGCTCCCCTTATGGAGGGGAGGCCCTCCACATTAATGATTTTCAGAAAGAAAAAAAAAAAAGGACCAAACAAGTGTAATTTGGCTGCAGGAAGGTTTTAGTTGAATGAAGGTAGGGCCCTGTTGTCCTGCCTTTTTTGATGCTCTAATATTTCAAAGCAAACATGAAAATCCAAGTGGATTGGTCCACATCGCAGTCTGTAATTAATGTTGACACTAGACTTCACTGCTTCAATCCAGCACACAACAGGTGCCCATCCTGTACTTCAGTGTGCCAACTACAAGCTAAGTCTGGCTACACAGAAGCACAAGTTCAGCCAAAACAGACCCACAGTTGTGTTAAAGGAAGAACCGAGCCACAAAATAATGGTTATCTGAAGCACGGTGCCAAGATCCACTGAAGGGGCATGAGTCACTGAGAAACACCCCTCCCTCTCATGCACATACGGTGTATAAACACACATGCAGAGTCACGGTGAATGTCTGGAAAAGTGCCGTCCGTTCTACGGAGCGCTAACAAGTGCAATTGGCAACACCTTTAAAAGGAGGAGGGGGGAGATAAGGGGGCGTGCTGGCTCATCGTACTCCGCTGACAGAGTGAGACGGTAGTGGACGTGTGGCTCAGCAGCCCCACAGCCGCGGCGTCACACGCAGATGGTTGTTCTGTGTTGACACCAGCCCTCCCTCCAGACACATCATACAGTCTGTGAGCACCGAGAGTGTGATGTGTGAGCTGTGATGGATACGCCACGGGGGGGGGGGGGGTTGTTTCTGAGACTAATTAAAGCTAAGTGGACGTGTTTAATGACATTTATGACATGTTTTGCATAATAATTAAGTATAAGAATATCTTCACTAAATTTAAAAACATACATTTACAGAGAAGTAAGTGCAAAACAAGCTTCATCAGGGCTGTGTAAAGGTTATTTACATGCGTTAGTGAGGTACCAATATTTAGTACAAGAGCACAATGTACGATGTGATATTGCTTTTATACAACAGTATACGCTGCATTAAATTTAACACAGATACACAATATTAGATTTTATGTGATATCCAATAAGCAAATATCTCCGAACTCAGTATTAATAAAGTGGACATTCAGTACTTTTGTGCATTTTGCCAATATAACAGCCAGTATATGCAACATTATGGCCAATATGTATGACCAAAATATTGGCTGTAAATAAAAATATTGATCATGTCGGCAGATACTGATAATCATATTTTAAGGTAATTATCTGCTGTTGGTCTGATAATATCGGGCATTCCTAGATATGAATTGCCTGATAATTGAGTTCAAGGCAGTTGTGCCAAACCATTTATTCATTTATCAAAGTTCCATTAACTTAAAATAATACCAATATAATATAAGCCCAGACTAATCAAATTTAACCCATAATGCACTGCTTTCTGGTTCTTTTAAGCAGTACTACCCTTGTTTGGCTCTCATTGCCTTTGCATCTTCTGCCAACTGAACATTGTTGCAAACTGAGACCTGTGATTTCCAGCCAACCACAACTGTTCTTTGGTCCACACCTGTTCATTTGGGTTTTTACCCCAAACCATGTTAACTTTCCAATAATGTGAACCAGAGGTATTAGGTGAGAAAGTGCCCCTACTTTGTGATCAAAAGGGATATTTGAATGAGCTAATGCTGGCAAACTTGAGCAGGCTGGCATTTTAGATACCATTTTTCGGACCTTTGTGCTATCCTGTCTTGGTGTTTGCTTCCAGGTTTGCTTTGTTCTGCCTTTAGCTTATTCTGTGATATACAGTAGAAAATAAGGTACACTTGTCCTTCTATAAACAGTTCAGCTTATGTGGTTGTAACCAAATTTTGTTGTTCTCTCTTTACTTTGGAGGTCAGGACATCTTCATGACAGAAGAGCAGAAGAAATACTACAACGCCATGAAGAAACTGGGATCAAAGAAACCACAAAAACCCATACCCCGACCTGCAGTAAGACTCTAACTGCAGGCTCTACTGATATCTTGTAATGGGCTACAAGCAAAGGCGTGAAATAGCTAATCATCCCTTGTACTTTTGTCCTTTTCTGCCTCCAGAATGCATTTCAAGGCTGTGTGTTTGACTGCATCACAAAGCAGGCCTTCGACATCGTGATCATGATCCTCATCTGCCTTAACATGGTGACTATGATGGTGGAAACGGATGACCAGACGCCAGATATGGACAATATCCTTTACTGGATCAACCTTGTCTTCATTGTTCTCTTTACTGGAGAGTGCATTCTGAAGATGATCTCTCTTCGCCACTATTATTTCACCATTGGTTGGAATATATTTGACTTTGTGGTGGTGATCTTGTCCATCGTAGGTAAGAAGATCTTCAGGTTTGTGAAATTTCATTAGATTCAAGTGAAGTCATGTACTGATTTATGTTTGTCTTCCAGGTATGTTTCTATCTGAAGTTATTGAGAAGTACTTTGTGTCGCCGACGTTGTTCCGAGTGATACGTCTCGCCAGGATCGGTCGAATCCTTCGCCTTATCAAAGGTGCCAAAGGCATCCGGACGCTTCTCTTTGCCTTGATGATGTCCCTCCCTGCCCTCTTCAACATTGGCCTCCTACTCTTCTTAGTCATGTTCATCTACGCCATCTTTGGCATGTCCAACTTTGCTTACGTGAAGCGCGAGTCCGGAATTGATGACATGTTTAACTTTGAGACTTTTGGGAACAGTATGATCTGTTTGTTTCAGATCACCACCTCAGCTGGTTGGGACGGTCTCTTGGCGCCAATTCTAAACAAAAGAGAACCGGACTGCGACAGCCGAATGGAGCATCCTGGGAACACGTACAAAGGCAACTGTGGAAGCCCCCCAGTGGGAATATTTTTCTTCGTTAGCTACATCATCATCTGCTTCCTCATTGTGGTCAACATGTACATTGCTGTCATCTTGGAGAACTTTAGCGTTGCCACAGAGGAAAGCGCCGAACCTTTGAGCGAGGACGACTTTGAGATGTTCTACGAAGTGTGGGAGCGCTTCGATCCGGACGCCACTCAGTTCATGGAGTACAGCAAGCTCTCCGACTTTGCAGATGCCCTTGATCCTCCGCTTCGAATGCCCAAACCAAATATGATCCAACTTATCTCAATGGACTTGCCAATGGTAAGTGGCGAACGCATCCACTGCTTGGACATCCTCTTTGCCTTCACAAAGCGAGTCTTGGGTGAAGGCGGTGAAATGGATGTGCTGCGTGGGCAAATGGAGGAGCGATTCATGGCCTCGAACCCCTCTAAGGTGTCCTATGAACCAATCACCACCACCCTTCGCCGCAAACAGGAGGACATGTCAGCGATCATCATCCAACGGGCCTTCCGCCGCTATATGATCCGCCTGGCAATGAAGAAGGCCTCGACTCTCTACAAGGAGCAGCTGAAAGAAGGGATCCGCGACCCTGACAAGGACGTTATGGTCATCAGCAAGTTCAATGAGAACTCCACCTCAGACAAAACAGACATGACTCCTTCCACAGCGTCCCCGCCTTCGTACAACAGCGTGACGAAATCAGACAAGGACAAATATGAGAAAGAGAACAGGGAAAAGGAAAATAAAGGGAAAGACTTGAAAGACCGAAAGAAGTAGACTTGAAATTTGAACAAAAATGCATCAGAGACATGAAGGAAATTTGTTTACAGCTTCAAGCAGGGGTAGATAGTACGTTTGTGTGTTGATTGTTACGAGGACTGCCATGCCTGGTAGGCCTACAATGGGAGTGAAGTGATGTCGTATGTGAATTTGTGGGTTCCTCTCAAAACAATCCAGCAGACACTGCCAGAGATTGACTGGAACACGGAAAAGCCTCTCTGCAAAACGCTTGTGATTTTCCTATTGGTTGTTGTTACTATCTGACACACTTGAGTGTACTGTTAAGTTGTCTGTAGCTAGTGCTGCTGCTACTACTATAAATCCAGTGTCTTGAATTTAACAGTCGCTGTAACAAATACTCTGCATTGTTTCAGTTCTTTTTTTAATTTGAAGGTTTCTTTTTTATGAGGAAGAATGTTTTCTACTTTTTCGTGTCATTATTGTGAGAATGTGTCCATGCTTCTACTGTTGTAAAATCACCAAGGGCAGAAAAAGTCAATGCTGGAAACTACAACAACCACACAGAGCTAGTACAACGCAGAGTTGGTGCCAGGCTAATCTTCATCCGTACATTGTACGAAGGTGAAACAAAAAGTGCAATGGACAAATATGTTGTGTTCACTGGGCTGCCGTCAGTGAATGTTGAAATCTGTTTTTTTTTTTTTTGCTTTTATTCTGTCATCCCCCCTTTTCATTACAAAATAAAAGTCTACACAGAGAAGCTGAATGTACGCAAGGAATAAGACACATTTCATGAAACAGTTTGACATTTTTATGGTCGGTCTCTTGCTTTCTGCCAAAGGTTAAGTGAGAAAGTTGGTATCACTCCTTTGTGAGGCATAGAGCAAGGCTGTCATTAGCCTAGCTTAGCACCAAGGTGAAGAGCCTACAAGAGAGGTATGAACTGGTTCAGTGCAAATTCTCCATAAATGGCAGTGATAGGGTAGCATTGGACACCTGGTAAAACAAGGACGAACATGAGGCCCAGTGATCTTGACCACTAACCTCAGAAAGATAAGCAGTTGAACTTACAGTCAGAGTGGACATTTGTGCAAAGATTGAAGAAACTCTATCAAGTTCTTCTGATACTATATTTAGAAGCAGAGATGAACATGAGTCCTTTTGACCTTGACTTTCTAGCTAGAAATCTAAATGCAAACATTTTGTGTTCTGGTTTTGTCAGAGTAAATGCTTCTAAAACTTGTTTTCTAGTTTTGTGAAGCAAATTTCAAAGGATGTTAGCAGAGTAAGCATTTTAAGCTAGTATTGAGCATAAGTGTAACTGACTTAAATCTAAATGCTGCAGTTGGTATTTTAGCCACAATAAGGTCAAAGCTGGTAGAAGAATAAATATTGATTATTATCACGTTATTATTTTTTAATCATCTGGTAAAAGAGAGTATTTAAATTGACTGTCTTTGTAAAATAAATATATTAGGAGCATTTACTTTGCATTTTTTTAAAATTCTAAATTATACATTTTGGTTTATTAATATTGTTCTTAAGTGGTTTGTGCGATCTGCTATGTCTCAGATCAAGCTAGCTGGCTGAGCTGATCAATTCCAGGTTGTAGCACTGTAACGTTGAAATGAATGATATCAATCTTCTCCTCTGTCTCTTGGCAAGAAAGCACTGGAGCTTATTTCAGAACACAAAACAGTCATATCTTTAAGTGTTCAAGTCATTCATCCTCAGTTATTTTGCAGCATCCCTTGATGCATTTGTTCGCCGACCTCCCCCTCCCCACATCGTCCAAACCTCTTGTAAAGAAAATATCTTAAAGAAAATGTCAGTCACTCTAACTGCTTCCAGTTTGGAACTTAACATATATCCCATTTGAAGATTATAATATCTCAAATGTTCGTATGAAATTTCATGTTTAAGAAGCGAGAGGTTTTAACGTAGTGGTTTGGTTTGTACATAAAATCGCTATTTGGGCCCACAGTATGCATCACACTTACATTTGATGTAAGAGCACTTTTTATTCACACTGCTATGTAATACGACATGTGGCAGTTTGTTTGTGTAAGTGTGTGCGAGGGGGAAGTGTGTATTTGTATGTTTTTGTGTCAATTTGTAAAAACAGAGGATGATTGTAGGCGTCTGTCCTTGTGCGAGCGACTGTTTGCCGTGTGCAGCTGGGGTCTTTGGGTTGCTTTTGTTTCACCTATTATAATGAAACATTTTTACTGTAGATACGAGTGCATTTTTCAAGTCATCGGATTTGTTTTACATTTTTTCTAGATCTCGTTCTCTTGGGTTTCTGCACTGTAACACACGATAAAACATGTACGGTCCATGTATCTGTACATACACAAACCATGAAGCAATCAGTAGCCATCTCTCATTGCGCTTGTAGTGTTTTTTGGTGAACTGCATGCCAGAAGTGACTACTGTCCGCTCATATGGTCATATGGTTTTAAAGCCAAAAGAATAAAGAACATATTTTTTGTAAGTGTTTGTTTATTTTCTCCATTTTCCTTTGATTTCAGGTTGTTTTTCTGCTCTTTGGACTGAACCTGAAGTATGATTGCTTTCCATGAAAACAGGATCATTCATTTGGTTCAAGTATGTTACACTAAACGATGTGTAAATTTGCAAAATGTGACAAGTGACTTTATGTTTTTTCTTTTTTTTTTTTGTTATAACCAAAGATGTGGCAACAAAACACAAAACCTAGATTTCCAAAATAAAACTGATTTTGGGAAGCACATTCTGCATGCAGGATGGATTTATTGGGAATCTGAAGCAGACACTTATCTGTTTTCAGGCTGAGGATAACGTATTGCATCCTGGAGTTGCAGGTTAGGTAAACAGTGGATCGTCACAAATGTTTTTTCAGTGAATGTTAGAATATGTTAGAGTACATGAATTTTGGTTTGTTTTTGTAAAGGCCTGACCTTTCTAACTATCTGAGTATGATAACATTGTTTTCGACTGATGATGGGACAGTTTTAAAGCAGTCATTATTAGGCAAAAACCAGCATTGCTAGTTGCTAATTAGACTAAGATTTATAAGTCAAAATTAATCAAAGAAAGAGCGAGAGTTGAAAATTATCACCACAAAAAATAGGAATTAAATAAATTTAAATAAAATAAGATACCTTGAAATAAATACACTCAGTATGTACTGTTGAAACAAAATTATAGTTGTACCAGGAGATAACGACTCAGGGACTTCAATGGTGACAAAATTAACTGCAGCATTTTTTCTATTAACCTTGGAAAAAAAAACTACATACATAGTATCAGAAATAATTAACAAATTTGGCTGTTTTTAGTGTTTAAACAAATTATGCACTAAAAACATTCATTTTTTTCATCCAGCTAATAAAGCATGCTTAATCGAGGTTATAGAAATTGCAGCTTAAGTCTTATTTATCCATTAGAAATGTATATAGACCAAATATTTAACATTTCAAATAAATAATTAACTAAAATCATTGATATTTAATGTCTAGCAAACATCTGACATCAAGTCTTAAAGTGTGCTGAAGGGAATAAGGACAAAATGAGTGTCTAAATCAACTTTGTCTATTTGACCTTAAACTAGGCCTCATATGTGACATTGTGATTACAGCACAAACCGAGCATGGGCAGAGATGATCTGTGCACTAAATGATGGAGAAGGGGAAAAAGAGGAGAAAAACAGAGACCACCCCCACCCTGCATCCCCCCTCTGATCGCCGTGCTGCTTCTCCCTTCCTGTTGCCTGGAAACCCGTGGTTACAGCTTCCCTGCCTGTGATTGATCAGCAGCATCTCAGAGCCCTCCTTCCTCACAATACCTCGCTGGCATCAGGGAGGCAGACACTCCAGCTGCTGACACGCCTTGATGATGAGGGGAGAAGGAGAGGTCGAGGGATGGCCTTGTGTCCCTGATGAAATACAGCGTTTACCTGACACGTGTGCGTCATGGGTGGAGGATCATGAGGGACCAATGGGGGTGCGTTTGGATGCAATTGAGCAAAACACCTGCTGCACTGAGTGTTTGACATGCGCCATGATTACAGCATCCGTACACCAACAGGCTGGAGGCACAGTGCAACCTGAAGGTAATGACAGCGCCCTCTGGAGGCCAAAATGTCCCACAAATCCAAATTCACATCCAAAATATGAATGGGACAAGCAGGGACAAACAGCATTTTGACACATCATGCCCAAACAGGAAAGACGTCATTGCTTGTCCAAATGTCCTTGAGTACTGACATTTGAGTGATTTTCTATTTTTAACGATGAAAAACAATTTAATAATGTCCTCCTCTTGACATACAACAGATGTTCCGGGCAGCACCAATGTCACAGTCCGTCCTGAGGCAGAAAACGTGTAATCATTAAATATACTGACGTCAGAAAAATATGATTTAACCCTCTCATGTTGGAGGAAGTCAGTGGGAAGAAGGATTGAATTAATAAGTGTGCAAAGGACGCCATCTTGTGGTGAAATCATGGAACACTTTTTGGGAAACTAAGACAACTAAATTGACACCCTTTTCTCCCCTTTAATAACAGTATTTGGTATTGTATTTAATAGTGTTGGAATGCCTGATTAGTCACCTTTACAATGAGATACAGCTTATAAGGATTGAATGTGTGTAAATCCCTTTTTCCATGAAGAAAGCCTACAGTTCCTCAGCAAACTGGTCTTTTTGGGGTGTTGTCTTCCTGGTACGTCCACATCACCAGTCTCATTGAATTTGGTCCTCAGTTTAGAAATGATCCAAATAATGCTGCCCTCCGTGTGGTCTTGTTAATGAAAGAATTTGCCCTCTAAAGCTTCTTCTATAGCAAAAATCAAGCTAATCTTAGGCTAAATTTTGCATTAGCAAGAATGACAGTATTGAATAAGAGAAAAGTTCATGATTTAATTTTATGTGAGCTGCTAGCAATTAAAAAATGCTGTATTATTTGTAAAGTTCATGTACAATAAACAAGAAAAGGACAATTTTTTCAGCTGTGTAAAGCAGCACCGAGTAGGCTAGCTAAGAGCTAAATGTCATCAAGTTAGAATGCTTACTATATAGCAGTGACATTAAATTGGTTTCATTTCTGGTTTGTAAACTTGATCTTGAATTGTGGTGGGCAGAGATATCATCTTATAAAAAGAGAATTATTGCCACTCTAATTATCTGTGAAGAATGCAAAAAATTCTGAGATTAAAGTTAAAATTCTGAGACTTAAATCTAAATTTTGAGATTATATTAAGAATTATGAGATTAAAGTTAAAAATCTGAGATTAAGTCAGAATTCTGAGATTAAAGTTAGAATTAAGAGACTGAAGCTGGAATTTGAAATTTAAAGTCGGAATTATTAGATTAAAGCTAGAATTCTGAGATTGTAGTCAAATGTCCAAGAGAAAATTCCAAATTCTTAAATCAAAGTTAGAATTCTAAGAAAAAAATCTGAATTATTATTTTTTTCTCAGAATTTTGACTCTTTCCTCTCAAATCTGGCTTTTTGACTTCAAGCCCTCTACAGTAGCCGATGAGGACAGATGGCCAGTTCAATAAAGGGAAAACAGATTCAAGAACATAAGAGATTCTAGTGTAAAAACACAACCAAAGTTCAGAACGAAATATGAACACGCAAAAGTGGTGCAAATGAAAAAAAAACAAAAAAACCCAAATGTATTAATAGCAAACATAATGCAAATTAGAAACAAAGCCCCAAACCCAGAAAACACCCACAAGAGCAGAAACACAGCATGACGAAAAAACAAGAGCGGAAGTGCTCCAGGCCTGCAGGGGGCTCTGTGGCGCGGAGATCGCGCGGGAGAGACAGACGATCGAGAGAGAGCGAGATTGACCGATGGTGACCCGTGACCTGATCCTGAACCAGCAGGCGCAATTAGGACGGATGTCTCGGCTTTGCAGGTAAACATGTAGAGGTTATTGACTCTTTTGCTCTTTAGTTGCTTATTTCTCGACTTTGAACGATTAGCTAATCAACCATTAGCCTTAGGAACTCCTTGTAAACATGTAGCATTTTAGCAAAGTAGGTATGTGCCGATGTTGCTCTCAAACGGCCACACAGTTGTCATCCGCTGTTTATCACATTGTGGTTGACAGCAAGTTAACTTTTTAGATGTTTAGCTGCAATATGCTCCAAAAACAGTGAGGACAGGGCACTAAAGTTTACTGTATAGCTCCTAAGCCGATAATAGACTGTAGCTGACTATTAGCATTCGACTTTGTTGCTAGCAGGGTGCCTATGTTTTTGCTGGGGTTTGTTGGTTTGTTAGTTTTAAACAGGTTTAACTCTAAAAGTTTTGAACAGAATTGGATGACATTTTCAGGACAGGTCAGAGATGGGTCAAGGACCAATCTATTAGATTTTACCGGTAAAACAAGCTCTAATGAGGATTCAGCAATTTTTCCCAGATTTCTTGGTGTTGCAAGACATGGTAGTTTTCCACATTTTTGCTAATAACTCAATAAATTCTCAGTAGATTTGGATGACATTTTCAGGAAATGATGGTCATAGTACAAGGAACAAGTGGATTGATTTTGCTGGTGATCTGAAATTTTATGCGGATCAAGGAGCTTTTTCAAGGACTTCTTAGCATTGTGAGAAAGGACAGTTTTGCACATTTTTGCTAATAAGTTTTTAATGTATTTGGATGACATATTTTTCGGGAATATTGTTCTTGGTACGAGGAACAAGTGAGTTGATTTTGCTGGTGATCTGAATCTGGATCAAGGAGTTTGTTCAAGGATTTCTTAGCATTGCATGATATGGCAGTTTTCCACATTTTTGCCAATAACTCAATAAGTTATGAACAGATTTGTATGACACTTTCATGAAATACTGGTGATGGCACAAGGGACAAGTGACTAGATTTTGGTGGTGATTTCAATGTAAATGTGGATCCAGCAAACCTGCCCAGCAATGTTGCAAATGCCTTGGTTGAGGTTTGTGCTCTTGGAGCACTTCTACCTGACTTTGTATAAATATGGACAACTAGTTGATTACGTAGCTATATTGTATATGCATCATTTTGTTTAACTACCTAGCAGCTAACCTTGCTGTTTAAAGGATAAATTGCCAAACTAAAGGAAGTCATCAAGATTTTTTTTAGCATATTTTAAACTCTTGCTGAGGCTGTAAACAAGCCCAGTAGAGGTGCTGAAGTGAGCTGACAAGAGCAATTCAAACTTAAGGTGTAGAAAATCAAAACAATTAGCTTATAATGCTAATATGACACAATGCTGAGTCATACTTGCTAATTTAGATATTTTTTTAACTGAACACTGCCAGCATTTCCTTAAAAAATCTTTTACACCTTATAATCACTAGTATTTGTATGAATTTGTAAAATCTTTTGACTTCAAGGGGCATTTTAATTACTTTGTATTTTTTCAGTGCTGGACTAGTATAGCAAGATAGCCAACAGTTCCTGCTAGCTTGTATTCCAACAAGTGCAGAATAAAGACTAATTGCAAATGGTGCAATCCATTTACCTCAGAACTTGTACTTTGGAATTATATCATATCCAGGTTAAACCTGTTCCAGTTACAAGCTGGTAAAGTTTGAGTACCTACAGATAGATACATAATTAGTGATGTATGTCATTTGCAACTAAGACAATCCAACTTCCAAGATCAAATGGTACGCACAATGAGTGTTGAACACAAAAGAAACTTTAAAAATGAATTGGCTTTATGTGTTTTTATCATTTTACAGTTTGTGTTGATCTGGAAACATCAACTGAACACATGCTTTACAGACGGTCATTTAAGAACAATTAGCAGCAATGTTGAGACACCAACCAGTAGGCTACATTTTAAAATAAAACAACACAAGCACCTCAAAATGTTGATTCGTCATTGATGCTGGTCACAGCCACAAACATGCTGTCATGATGAAATACTTCAGAACAGGGTTTAAATTACACAAATCAGGTACAGAAACACTGGTATTGAGCTCTGTTGTTGAACCATTTCAAGACAAGTGGAGTTAAAATGGCATTTCGTCGTTGAGCTTTCCGTGTCGAAATCTGTGACTCATTCTTTGGAAGTGCACTTATAAAGAATAAACCAAAATGGATGGCTGAACAGAATTCTCCCAATACAGGTTCCCACATGATAGCTGAGCTTTCTCAATGTGAAGAACTTGACTCATCAGGTACTTTGTGAGAGCGATGACGTGCTTGTTATCTGACCGGCGTCCCCCTGCAGCCCCGGTTGCGTCAGCCCCCTTACTTCCATCTCTGTCTGCTCCACAGACCCAGCCGAGGCCTCAGTCTGTGAGTCATGCTGGTCTGGATTGTTCTGGAGCTCTGTTGGATGCGGCAGTTCCTCGCCTGCGCCACTAGGGGCAGCGTTTCTGTCACGGGGTTCTGCATGTGAGCAAGTTTGGGGAGTTAGGGAGTCTGTGGGGTCGGGGAGATGGATCCCTGTCTGTATTTTGGACTCGAGTGCGGTCTCGACTGTGGGGAGGGTTTGGGTGATGCTGGCATTTTCATTCACAAAATTATGGGTGTCATTAGCAGAGCTGTCTGTTTGATAGTGCTGCATGGAGGGGGGGTTGTGGAAGGGGTTGCTGAGGCTGAGGAGGGGGTTATTTGAGTAGCTTAGCACAGAGGGAAGAGGGACTGAGTAAGGTGGGGGCCCCTGCATTGGGCAACCCCACTCTTCCTCCTCATCCTCCTCTTCCTCACCATCCTCATCCTCTTCCTCATCCTCCTCGTCCTCTTCTTCTTCCTCTTCCTCCTCCTCCTCTGGGTCGATTGTTTCTAAGCTGTGTGTGCTGCAGTCCGACAACCCGCTGCAGACGCTGCTCCCATCCTCGTCCTCCTCATACGCCTCATCCTCATCCTCTTCCTCGTCTTCTTCCTCCTCGTCTTCATCGTCTTCTTCTTCTTCTTCCTCCTCTTCCTCATCTGGATGCAACTCTGTGTCGCCTGTGTTCTGGAGGTGCATGATGGGAATGTGCTGAGTGCCGCTCATCAGAGGGAACTGCAGGTTCGGTGGCGGCGGCTGCTGCTGCTGATGCTGCTGCTGGACCAAGGAGGGGTCGCCATGGTAACCGTTGCCGTTGGTTACAAGCGGCTGCTCTGGCTGCTGCTGTGGATGTTGCTGCTGCTGCTGCTGCTGCTCCTCGCGGCTCTTCTCCAGTTCCAGCTTCATGATGGTGTGCAGGAAGTGGGTGCGCACCCGGACCGGGTTGAACTCAAGGCGCCCCGTGGTGTTGCTGCAGCCCTCTTTGGTGCAGCCGCATGGGAAGGACATACGGTCCACCTGAGGACAAAAGTATACATCTATCACACAGGTGTCAAACCACCAACAGATATGATAAATCCAGCTATAAATAAGTGCTGATAATGTTTGAAGAGACACCATTTAAGCCACAATAGGCAGCATATCATGATATTTGAATAAGACTTTGAACAATATTCAGTCTTAACCTTGAGGATGTTATCTGAAATTCAAAAAGTAATATTAAAGCTAGAACACCATTGCCCTGATAAAACATCTTCTAAAAATCAGTATTTTCCAAAACAAATGTTTTAAGATTCAAAGTAGTCTGCACAGAGGCCACTGAGTTTTAAAAATAGGGCACCACAGTTTTCTTTTAGATTCTTCTTTGGATGCTTTATGTCTCTCTTTGGTAGTCTTGGTTGAAAGCACTTGAATTAGATGTCAGTTGAACTAATAATTCATACTTTTTCATCAGCTCTGAGCCCAAATCCCAGTCACAGACTTTGTCCTATTGTAACATATCCACCCACTCTACCTATAATGCTCTTCTACCCAGATGTAAAGAAGGTCAGTAAACAGAGAGCAATGGTAACATCTCTTGAAAGCAGCACAGTAACCTAGACATAGCTAATTCAAGCAACAAGCTAAGAACCCAAATAGTCATGATGGCTATTTCAGGCAAATAAGTTATTGACATGCTATCAAGTTAGATAGTGGCTAGTTCTGGCAAAGAAATCAAAACCAAATAGTTAGCTAGGTAGTGGATAGATAGTAGAAGTTAGCTTGTTAGGGCTAATTTAAGAAATTAACTTAACTGCCAACTATCTACTAAGCTGGATAACATCTTTTTTCGAGCAAATAAATCAACCGTCTATCAAGCTCAAGAGCAACTAATTTGAACAAACAAGTCCTCAATCGACAAGGAAGGTAGATGGTGACTTGTGTAAAAAAACAAGTCATGAAACAAATAGCTTGCAAAATAAAGGTTGTTTAGTTAAGAATGTTTGCAACAAACTTGTGAGCTTGTTAGTGGCTCATTCAGAAACCATAAAAACCTATATAGCTAGCTAAGTAGTAGATAATTAAGACAAACAAGTAATCAACTAGCCAGCTAGATATCAATTCGCACAAGCAAACAAATTAACAATTAACCAGCTAGCTGGATTATGGTTAATACTGATACAAGTTGATGTCTACATTGCTAAAAAGTTAGTAAAAAAAAATAGGCAAACAAGTTAACATACAACCAGCTGGCTAGGTTTTAGCTACATCACACAAGGAAGTCAGTGACAAACTAGGAAGCTTTACAGTTGCGTATGTACACAAACAAGTAAACAACCACCTAGATCTCCAGATCGCAGCTAACTGAGGCTAACAAGAAGACAACCAGCTATTTAGCTTTATAGTGACTTTATAGTGACAAAGTAAAACAACTTCAAACTAGTAGACCTGATGGTGGCTTATTGAACAAGGAAATTAAAACCCAGCTAGCCAGCAAGGTAGAGTAGAATACAAGTATTGGTTTACATCAACTTAGCAAGCTTAACAGAGACTAACTTAGACAAGCTCATAAAACTAGTTAGCCACCTATATAGTGACTAATTTAGGCAAACTAATTATCAGCTATCCTAGCTAGCAAGATAGTGCATACTAAAGGCAAACAAGCTAGCAACTGATCATCTCGCTCTGTGGTGGCTGATTTAAGCAAACAAGTCAACAGCCAACTAGCAAGTTGCTGACTCACAAAGTTAAGTTTACAACCAAGTAGCCAGCTTAAGTATGGCTTGTTGAGGCAAACATGTATAACCAGCTAATTTGCTTGATCGTGACTCATTCAGGCAAAATAAGGAAAGCCATCTCTCGGCAGGCTGGCTAACTTGTAACCAGGGCTGTTGACGTCAGGTGCTTCCCCCAGAGGAAAATCATATTGAGAGACCCCATACTGCATAATAATTGAAATATAACTTCCATAAATGTCATGTTTTGACCTAATGTTAGGATTCTGATTGATTCTAAAGAAGTTCTGGTGCACAGACAAACAAGAACAATACTTGAGTATTATAGATGGGCCTCACCACAGCTCCATTTACCTGGCACTTAATGCCGGCCAGGCTGCAAGCACAGGTCTCCGGGTCGCATATCCCTCTGCAGCGACACCCACACTCCTCTCGGGACATGCGGAGGGCACGTAGCTCATGCTTCTCCCCCACGTCAATGCGTCGCACTCCTGATGAGCGTAGAAGAGCTCGCCGCCGTCTGGTCGTCAGAGGCTGGAGGAAGAAGTAATCGTCCACCTCTGTGTTGTCCACATCCAGGTCATCTTCTGATATGTCATTAAGCGTCAGGGTGTCCGCCTCCATGGAGGACACGGTGCCATTCTTGGTCAGCTGGAGGACAGAGGCAGTAAAATTTCAGTATTAAGACTTTCAAAAACTTGTATCCTCTAAAAAGGCTTTATCGAGCTGTGGAACTGACTTTGAGTTTGATGGCGTTGAGTTTCTCCTCTTTGAGATGATCCCTCAGCATGTTTCTGTGGCTTTGTTTCTGCTCCATGGCAAACTCCCGCAGGGTGAAGCGCTTTACCCGGCTGTGCCGTGGTGACATCCCCAGTGTGCTGCCGCCCTGCGTGGGCACGCTGGTGAAGCCCTGACGCCGGTTGAAGTAGTAGACTGTGACACTTTCAAAGTGGACATTTCGGCCTCGCAGTCGCTTTGACTGCTGCTGCAGGGTGGCTGAATCGAGAGAAAATTTGAAACATTTTAGTTTAGAATATGAGAATAGTCTTCACTTTTTCTCTTGAACACTACTAAGTATCAATAAAGCACAACTATAACTGAGTTAAGATGGTTAAAACTAAAGATAAAGGTGTGTTTAGTTCTTTTCCAATGAAGCCATTTTATTAGCTTGACTGGCTAAATAAAAGTCCTTGGCTAGGGCTGCACAAATAGGGATTTCAGTGTCATTACAATATGAGCCTTGACAACAAATACATCCTGACAGTCTGAATTTATAGCAGTGAATATGGTCAAGCAAAGTTTTGTGGTATAATAACCCCAATTTTTCATAATTTGGTGCAGTCAGAGGGAGCTTCATCTGGCTATTAGTGACCTTTAAATTTATTTTTGCATGTTTAGTGGAGAAAAAATGTTTCAGATTTCTTTAGATTCCAGAAAGACATGGTGTAGCCACAAGTGTTGTTTAGCATAGACTAGGACACTAGCTTGCTCAAGAGCTTCTTGATTATGGCAAATTCATAATCATGAATACTTTGTTAGATATTAAGATCACAATAATCAAACCATGTGCAGTCATTGAACCTAAACACTACACTCCTTACACTGTCACTCAAACAATGAAGAACAAGTACTAAATTAAAATATGCAACATGAAAGTGAACAATTATGGTAACCTAACAATAATGAATCAAAAAGACAAAACAATTGCAACATACTATGTGGCACAATAATCTTAAATCTTAATTATTCAGTTTTCATACTTGTTTGAAGCATTCATTTGAATTAAAACTCAATTAATTGCCCAGCTAGCTTGTATGTACTCTTCATCTCTTTTAAAATGATCACAATTTGTATCATTATTGCAATATTAAAATTTTCATTAAACATCCTATGTTGTTTTTTCATATAATGCTGGCCTAGTTTGGGCTCTGTAAGTGCTGGAAGTAATTAGGAGACCCCTTATCTTCTCTAGTTCAGTTACAAATGGCAGAATTTGCTTTCTTTTTTTAGAAACATACAGCAGGGAGGCATCAACATAGAGCTTTAGAGTAATTGAAATCTCAATGATATTGAATATAGTTTCATCGTATATTTATTATATATACAAAAACAAAGTGTTCTTGAAAAAGATCCTTGTGGTACACCAAAGAAGCCTTTCGGTGGCGTTAGAGAAACTCCTTGCTCTTGTCTCTAAAATCTAAAATACAGCCTAAAAACAAAATTAAGTTTATTGGAGCTCAGAGAACATTAAGCGAAAATAAGACATTAGATTAAAGGAATATGTTCAAATGAAAGCCTTACAACTTTGGTTTCTACCACTTGATTTTTTTAAGATGAAGGCAAAACTCCTGTTTAGGCCTCAGCTTCCTCTGTACAACATTTTTTTTTCAACCTGTCAGTTGCACATTTTTATTTAGGCCCTTAAACCCTATTGATTATTTATACATGGCATCTTATTGAGCCTCAAACTCTTAATACTTAATTATTTATAGAGCCTTAAGCCTTGTACATAGTTGCCTTTAAACAACTCTTAAGTTGTTATTTCATGCTCGGGCATATGTCTCCCACTAAGGTCGCTTTCCAACCCACATAAAAAAATCAGACCAACCTTTACAATTAACTTGATAGTTGCTCTTATCTGTTATGTAGGGTGTAAGTAACCAAGTAAAGTAATTATTACAGGTTTAGTGAAATGTGACAAAATAGCACGTAAAAAGTGTATAATAATGGCTGAAACTTGTTTTCTCTGTTACTGTTTTAATACTCTAATCTCTCATAAACTCATATTATCCACTGAATATTGTTTATACTGTCCATAATGTAGTTGATTCTTCACATTTGATCAGTGTCTCTGTCTTTATATCTTTCTGTTTAGCCTGCCCTGTAGCAGTGCTCTAACACGTAGCCTGAAGTGTTTCCATTATTTCATATTGTAAGAAAATATACTAGTTATATCTGCTGACAATAGCATTGTTGTAATGTGATCTTACAGTCCAGCAGTCCAGAGGGAACAGGATGGTTGAGACTATCGCTGCTGTTGCCACTGTCGCTGCAGGACACATCATCATCCGAGCCCTGCAGGGACAGGTATGGGGACGGGCCCTCATCCAGCTTCCTCTTTAGGATCCCACTGCTCATCATAATGCCTCTCCAACTGGTTTCACCTAAACAAAGGTAAAACTCATGATTTTTCTGAAAGTATGTGCATCAGCAAAAATGAATAAAAGATCATTTGCTCTAGAGCTCACTATTTCAGTTAAAAGGGCGATAATATACTGTATTATCAAAGTACCCACAGCTTGTTTACACAGATAAACAATGTCGAACTGGTTTGCCAAGTGCTTCAAACATTTGCTCGTTGTTTTTGTCAGATTGCCAGTTTTTGAACTTGTTTACATCCCTGTAGTAGAGCAATGGAGAAGGCCCTATTACCAGAACTTGAACTCTGTGAAGTGGCAGTGCTAGTTTTACCTGACACGGGCTAATCTCCATATTCTAGGTCAAAATAGTGCCAGTATTACACTGTCATAGCTGGTTTATATCCAGGCAGAAGGGCAGGAACTACTAAATATAGAGGCTGGCAGGTGGCTAAGTTACAGCTTATAGAAAACATTTCATTACATTTTCTAAGCCCTTAAATTTCAAATTGGTATAAGGAAGTGTTTGGTTAGCCATAAGGACTTATTACATCATACCAGATTTACATCTTGATAGTAGAGCATTATGGTAGCAGGGCTGTACTGTAGCTATCATCTAGAGCAACTGAATCACAATTAGCATCAACATTTCTTTAGCATTGTCGGCTGACATTAATAAAAAATATTAAAATTTGGTTCAACTGAGTCTTAATTTATGTGTTAGCTAGCTTGGACTGGAGAAGGTTTAAACCATATGTTGGGTTACATCCAGGTAGTAGAGCACTATATCAGCAGATCAATGGGCATTGACTGAAGAGGTTAATGTGCAGCCATATCGCAGCTTGGACACAACAATTGTCCAACATTTTAGGTCAGGGGTGTCCAAACTTTTCTCATCAGGTGATGCATTCAGAGAAACACAAGGATGACAGGGCTACTTTGTGTACCTTCATCTGTAGTGTATACAAGTTTTCGGGTGACAAATAGATTTTAGGGAGCCCTGATCAGCCATATGGATCTGCCCCAGGTCAGTAGATAAATGCCCCGTACCGTATATAGGGAAGACAATGATTGTTTGTCTCCACGTTCAGACACAAAACAAGAGCAAATTGCACTAAACTGTCACTTTTTTAAGGTTCTTTTTAATCCAAAATGATAACCTTAATTTTTTTTTATGTTAGATCTTGATATGGAGCTGATTTGGCGGAAAAGTCATGCTGTAATCCATTCATCTCAAGTCATCATTTGCAGGCATCAGATTCTTATGTAGACCATTATGCAAGTAGCTGCAGGACGATTAAAACTGTAACCCTGCTTAGCCACAACATTTTTCAGTGTTGTTGTTACATATATATATATATATATGTATATATATATATATATATATATATATATATATATATATATATATATATATATATATATATATATATATATATATATATATATATATATATATACACACACATACATATATATATATATATATGTATATATACGTATATATATATATATAATTTCTTTTTAAGTGTGCTAACGGATTCGCAGTTTAAATCTGACTAACGAGGACAGAAAAGGTGGCCCATATGTGGCCCTCCACCGCTCTCAAAATTAAAGTAAAGTGTTGTAAAGTAAAGTAAACATTACAATCTAATGTAAGGTGGAGATTCCAGTCACGCTTTGCCTAAAAATTGAATGCATTAAACAAGATAAGTCAAAAATTGTCTTTATTTTTGGTATTTCCTACAATTTTTGTTAATAATACTCTATAAATATTTGTTTTTGCAGTGAATTTATAAATCGACTTGCCTAATTATTCCTGTAGTAATCTTTTATTGAGACTTAATGAACACGCATTTAAAAAACTGAAATTGTAATTTGTGAAAAATTAGTACATTGCATTGAAAAAAGAGCTTTATTTTTTGTGTTTAGCTTGTTAAACACCACTCTTTGCATTTTTATTTGAAACTGTAAATGTTGACATATGTTCTAAAGAGAGTTTATATTGTCTCTTTTTTGGTAAATCATGAATACTTTAAACATCTTGGTGTACATTTCCTTTGGTTTTGAAAAATGGGGCCCGTGTTGATGTGACCTTCTTTGTTGCCAACTTGCCCATCACTTAGATATAACATCACAGTTCTAAGGTTAAGTTGAAAAATTGTGGGTTCAACACACTTTTTTAAGTATTTATATTTTAGATTTGTAAAAATAAAGTTTTGAGATGGCTGCTTTGACTTTGCGGACTGCGTCATACGCTTGTTTACATCCGGGTAGTAAGTGTACTAGTACTCAAAGACTCACATCTATATGACATTGTAGACCTACATCAGGTGAAGGAACATCTAATTAGCTCCACCAACTTGCAGGTTTCATCTTGACTAACAAGTGTGACATTCAGTTGATTAGTCAACATCATAGTTGGTTCTGTGTCCCTCTTTTTTTAAAGCGTGACATTTGTGAAAATAAGTGTTGAGTGGTCTGTTTGGACTGGTGGAGGATTACATCATATGCAGCAGAGCTGGATGCTGGGCCAAGCTTCTCCTTTCTCACAGGCTTTGTCTCCTTTCTCCTGCTACATTCTGTGATGGTACTAGTCCTCTGTAAAGACGTTTGCGTTGCTGTCTTTACGTCCCATCTTTATTTGGATCATGTTAATTTAGCTGCATCATCATTATTCCCCTTTACATTCACTCTCCTCTACTTAAAGTGTCCCCTGCATTCACTTGGTCCAGCTCAGTGATGAAAAAGCTGTGAACCCAGATGAAGAAGAGACATTTAATATATCATTACATCCTCTTATGGATGAATAAATGTGATGTCATAGAGGATGTTGTACCATCTCCTGCATTCATGAGGGTCTCCTGTTTTGTCTTTACCCCAAACGTCCCCAGTCCAGCTCCATCTAAACCCCCAAACCTGCACACACACTAATACACACACATGTTCAAGCTTGCTCACGTGTCTGCATGCATACGCAACCTCCCACTCCCCATGCATGTCCACATCCTGAGCCCTAACAGGGGGATTTCTTATTGACAAACGTCCATCGGCATCGTCTTAGTCCCCCCGCATGCACATATTCAGTTGTTTGGTGTTTTGACCATCACTGACCTGTTTCCTCGCCTTGCCTTTGGTTTCCAGGAAGTCCTCTCCTCTCTCCTCTCTCCTCTGCATCACCAGCAGCGGCCAAACATCCCCATGTGTCGTGATGATGCAGTGAGCGCTGCCATGATGCCCGCTTTCTCCCCCACTCTCTCGCTCTCTCTCTCTCTCTCTCCAGCAGCCTCTGGCACTATTTCAGAGCGCCGATACACCCCTACCTCTGTCACTATCTTCCTGCGCTCTCCCTCTGCACCCTCGCACTGTCAACTCACTGTCTGATGCTCGCCTGCTCCGCACACCCCCTCCTCTTTTCTCTCTCTCTCTCTTGCTCGCTTGCCTGCTCGCCCTTTCCCTCACTCTCTCTCTCTACTCACAAAGACTTGTTAGCTCGATGCTGCTGCCGGCTGAAGCGCTGGAGCTTGACTGAGGTGAAGCAAGCCCTCGGAGATCACAGAGAGAGGAAGGGGGTGGAGGGGGGGCTGGATGTGGTGGTGGGTTTCATGGGGTGGGGGTGGAAAAGTGTAGATTCTGCTATGTGAAATACCTCTTTTGCACGCTCTGCAGGAGGATTATTGATACAAAAATAGCAGTATTTCCTGCAGTTAAAAGCAAATAAACAGTTGCAAGATAGTGAGTTTCTCCAACCTGTGTCCCTTACATTTATCTTTTTAGTAATTATTATTGAAACTTATTTAACATTAAAGTTGACTTTGTGACAACGGGACCACAGGACACAGAAACTGAATGGTATAGCATGGGAGAAAATATGAAATGAAGTAAGAAATGGTAATTTTGACTGCAAGAACCTGTAAGATGGTGAAAAAGGGTCAGCTAGTTTTTTAAGGCTAGACTGTAGGGTTCGAATACCTTACTTTTGCCTTTATAGCATGCTCCCACAACTCCATCAAAAACATGATACTACATTTTACATTTTTGTCTATATAGTGGATATGCGGTTAGCATATCACCAAAAAGCTCGCTTATTTTAGGCTGTACAGCTTAGTTTTTAGGTTTCTCTTTGTTTATCTAGCCTATTCCTGGCCTAAAATAGCCGTTGTTGCCCACATCAATGAATCACAATTCCCCTAAACTGCTTACTTAAAACCAAAAAATAACGGAAACTAAATTTTGCATTTGTAGCCTTTTTCTTTCAGGGTTTAAACTGGGTTGCAGACAACAAGCTAGTTTACTTTCTCCTTTCCAGTTAGATAGGGGGTTTTTCTTTGTTTAGCTAGTCATAATGTATGTACCCTAGCTGTTTTTAAATCAATACAATACACGTCTCAGAACTCCTTAAATGTACAGCATTTAGCATATCACCAGACAGCTAGCTTATTTAGCTTGTCCAGCTCAGTTAGTAGGTTTGACTTTGTTTGGCTAGCTCAGTTCTGGTCTAAAAGAGATGTTATAGTCTATCCAATAAATCACATTCCCATTACCAACATAAGCTCAGCATGTTTTGATCCCACCTCCTCTATTTGTAGCCATAATCTTTTTTTGGAAGTTCAATAATTTAGCCTCTCCATTTAGCAAGTAGGTTGTTCTTTGTTAATCGAGCCATAATAAATGTTCTATAAAACTTTTAAAATAAGTACAGTTTATCAGTGCTCATTAAATATGCAAAAGTTAGCATACCAGCAAGCCATATTATTTTAGCCATTCCAACTTAGCGGTTTGTATTCAGTTAGCTTGCCTAACTTTAGTTCGAAGTATCCGTTTTACTCTATAACAAACTAGCATATTCACACAGTGGTTACCCACACTACATTTTGCACTTGTAGCCTATATCTTTAAGGACGCAAAGGGAGCATGTTTAACAGGCTAGCTTATGTTTGCCTTTCCAGTTAGCTAGAAGGTTGTATTTTGCCTAAAGCTTTTTCTGCCAAAATAGTCTAAAGTTTATATCAAATAAGCATACTCGCCCAAACTACAATACAAAAGGGTACGTATTGTAAGTTTTAAACTTGTTGCCTGTCTTGTTGAGGATTTAATAGGAGTTAGCATGTCAAATGAGAAGCTAGCTTATTTTAGCGCTTCCATATTTCTAAAGGGAAAATTCCTTTTATCTTAAGCTAGTCACAATTTATGTCCTCAAAACTATCAAAATCGCTCATAAAATGTATGACAAGTAGAATTTTAGTAGCAAGCTAGCTTATTTTAGCCTGTCCAACTCAACTAGCTGGCCCTGTTCTTGCTTAAAATAGCCATTTATTCTGATCATATTGGTGAAGCAACCTACATAAGAAATTATAGACACTAGTTTTGCAGTTGTAACCTCAGTCTATCCGGATTTAAGAGAATTAGCTTATCAACCAAGAAGCTCGTCTGTTTTAGCCTCTAAAGCTTAGCAACTAGGCTATTCTTTGTTTACCTACACATAATGTATGCACACCAATGCTTTAAAAATCAACACAATGTGACTATCAATACCCATGCAATGCATGACAGTTAGCATATCACCAAATGGTTGTTTATTTAGCCTTTTTAACACCTTTGTGTTTGTGGCCTAAATCTTATGAAATTACATTTAGGTAGCCCAGCTGCCTAGCAAGCTACTACAAACTGAAAGTTAAAACATTTTCAAAATTAAAAAATCAAATCAGTACAAACTGAATTTATGTTTAGGACTTTTTAAGCTAATGCTTGCTGTAATAACTTTTGCAAAAGTTTCAATGAGCCTTATTGGTCTTTGCAACTTGACTGAGGCAACCATCTTTCATTTTGTGTAAACAAATACTCCTTTAACTTTGTTCTTAAAATTGTTCTAGCTCCTTTGTGAGAAAAAATGTTCACTTGTCGTGGTCACCTTAAACTGGTCGTACAGTTATGCCTGGTGCCTAAAGGATGGACCTCTTGCCTTGGTTTTGTTGCCCCTGTATCTTCTTAAGCACCCCTAGACCTACTAGATTAAAATGTAAAATATCAGTATCTCCAGATGTAAACATTTTACAGAAGACATAATTGAGGCAGACATGCCAGGTCCCCAGAGGATGATCCTTTTTCCTTTCCTTGATACACCCCTAGGAAGTCAACATTTTACAAATATCTTGTAATTTGCACATTGGCGTAGCATACATTTTAGAGACATTCATTAGCTGCTTCAGAAATCTCCTTAAGCACCACCATGATGGCTAAGATGTTTTAACATTTACCAGTGAGTTAGAAATTCTTGGTCACCAGAGAATGTTTGGTGTGGATGTTCTTGGTGCTCAGAGGGTGAACTGCGGCATTTAGCATCCTTCAAGTTCTACTGAAGGTTTTCTATCCAGGCGCACATTAGATATGCCTAAATCTAGGTGATGATACCCCTCTATCTATTGTCATTGTTACCAGAAGATGTATCCTCTGGCCAACACATCAAATTGACTTTTGTGCTAAATAGTACAATGTCTCAAGGATTATTTAATAGGCTGGTTCATTCAATGCAAGTTTCGTCATCCCAAACCCGCTGAGCTCTTCATTTCAGACTCTCCATACTCATTTGATGCCACCACAGGTCATGTTTTACTGATAGAAAATGTGTGAATTCCCTTGCTGAGGGTTAGCATGCTAGCATTTAGCAAATAAGGCTTTGTAGACTCAGTTATTTCACCAAGTTGTGTAAAAAGGCCAAGAACATGGGATAGATTTAGATTAGATTAGATGGAACTTTATTTATCCTTTGGGACGACTCCTTCAGGGAAATTAAGATTCCAGTAGCATTGCATAGTACAAAGGTAAAGAAGAACACAAGATATCAAAAAGTAAAAACAATTTGCATATAGAAATAAAAATATATATAAATGAATTTAATTAATAAATAAATAAAAATAAAAATATAGCTACTGGCTGGCCACTGCTCTTTCCCGTCTTCTGTCTTCCTGTTACTCCTCCTTCCCCCCAGTGAGGAGTTGTACAGTCTTTACTTGGTAATGACCAGAATTTCTGAGTTATTACTCTCAACAGTGAATTTATAAGAGCAAAGATATTAAACATCACCATAAAATAGTCCTATTTAAATAATCTTTTCTGTAAAACTGTATTTTGTATATCATTTATCATCTACAAGTGCTTATCTGCAACTGAATAATACAGTAAAATGATCGCTAACGTGATATTTTTCGGCCATATCTAAAAGACAAAAACACTGTATACAGATGATGTGGTGCTTTACTCATTTGGCTCTATTATTGGTATAAAAACATTCTTTATAAAGACACCCAACCCCCACTGCCAAGCCAGACCCCTAAACATGGTTGCGATGGCGATGTGAGACTCTGAATGTTCTCTCTTCCCATTATTCCCATTATCGTGATGCTAGGCGTAGAAATAAAAGAATCGAAGCCACTCAGGAGCGTAGCCTTGAGTTTGTGATGCACTGTATGTTCGAGAGATTGTGTGTCGGAGTGATTTTTCTAATGCTGGATGGATAAAGAGTGAAACTAAGATCAAAACTGAAGGACAAATTATGAAGTATTATTGTCTTTTTTACTTAAATCTAAATTTTCCACTTCAATGTGAAAATGTGTTTATGCTAACCAAGTGTTAAGATGGAGAACATTTTGGTCTTGCTCAGAGTTGCAGTGATTTTTCCTGGCAGAGATGGAGCGGCAATGTGCTGGAGAGATGGTGATCCTTCCAATCAGCTTCCATGGCAACGGGCCACGAGAGGAAGGGAGGGAGGGAGTGTGGAGCGAGGTGGGGAGGGTAGTGGAGATGGGGGGGGGGACTGAGGAGGAGGCGGCAGCTAGGAGGGTTGTGGGGAGGTGGGGGCTGGGATGTGGCAGCTCCTAACGCTGAAGCATGAGGGGCGAGCTGGAGGTTTTTCACAGCGAGCGAGGGAGAGAGAGAGAGAGCGAGATATGAACAATAGGTACAGCTGAGCAAATTAGATATTGAAATAACCATTGATTTCAGCTGGGCTAGTCTATTTATGTGGGATGCAGCAAATATTTCCATTATGTGATATGAAATACAGAAAGTAATGTCCAATCTGTTTGAAAGCTCTCACCGTATGCAGATGATGTGACGTTTAAGGGCACCAAAGGACATTTTAACCATCTGCACACAAGAATGTCGCAGTTAACACTCCATATCTACACATATGTGACCTACTATACAGAAAAATAATATATATAGATAGATATACAAATACATCTCCCTAGTACTGGGTTGGCCCCTCTTTCTTCTTACTATAAGAACTATAGGTGAGGCATATCAAAATGGCCCAGTCATCCTTACATGTTTCTTCATTTTTACACCTTGTTTGATAATATTATTTTGTTTGGCACCACTAATTGGTTCACTTTTACTGCTCAAAGCAGTGCACTAACCAGTTATGTTAGGCAGTGGATTCAATAGCACTTTACCAACAATCCAGCACCACATGTGTGATGGACAAGTTTAGGGGCATTTAGGTTTAGCAGCTAATTTTGACAGAGGATGTTTCAGAGTAAAACATTGTTAAAAAATGATTCAATAATAGTTTGGATTGATTTAATGTTTAAACAGAGGAATATTTGCTTATTAATTATGCCAACCTAACCTAACAAAAACTGCTGAAATTTGGAATTTGTTGCAGCTTGTTAGGTTTTTTGTTGTACTGTGTCTTATAATAGTTTCATTTCCAGGTTGGACTGCTGGAACAGGGTGCCTATATTTAATTAGGGCTCTCTGATTGAGTAATTCTTTGGGCTGCTAAAGTACTTTAACGTGGGACAATAACAACCAGCGTGAGTGTGGGGCTCATCGTCAGTGATAGTACCCTTCACCTGAAGTTTTCTGCTTCCACTCGAGTCACAAGCCCATCATTAATTCCCATTCCTTGTCCGGCTCTGCTGCCTCGGTGGGTGTAATTGTTTCCCCAGGGATTCACATAAATGGTCCAGCTGTCTGGCTCCTTCGTGACCCACAGACCCAGGAGTGTGTGAAATGAGTGTGAGTGTAATAAGAGGAGAGGAAGAGAAAATGATGAGTGTTGTTTCGTTGCTTTAGTGGGATAAATACTTGACTAGGATGCTCATGAGTTATAAATGTGTTTCTAAATATGCTTAAGATCTGTCTAAATGTTCTCATTCAGTGGTATCAAGTAGGTTTCTTTTTTTCCCTCCTGTATCCCTCCTGGGGGCTGAGTGCCAAACATATTTCCCATCATCCCACTGTGCTGTTGGCTGATCAACACCCCAATTATTTATCGTCCAAGTGTTGGCGTCACTGAAGGAGTGACATCAAACCTGGATGTAGCATGATACTGTTAAGAGTAATATCAGTGGATTTAAGGTAGCATTTGTTAGCTCAGTACCTTTTATTTAGTTGATTTTTGAGCCTGTTGACATGAAGTGTATCTTACCTTACATTACAGGATAATGAAAGCACACCTTTCCTTTTAAATTAGATGTAACATTTGTTAGCTTCTTATTTTTTTAAATCAAAAATTTGCAAAGCTGTAAACAAGAAAAGTATTATTATGTAGCCACTTATACATAGTGCAACCCACTGTAAGGCAGTTCTGTCTTACTAGCATGCTAAAGATTTAATATTTCACAGACTAGGACTAGCATTCACCGCTCACAGGGACAGCTTTTTCCCAAAAGTATCTGCTCCTTACTTAAGATAAGTTCTAACTGTGTTTTCAGGGATGTTTTCTGATCATTGAAAAAATATTTTTTAACCTGCTAGCGGTTAGGCCAATGAGCTAGCTTGAAGAGTGAAACTAGCTTGCTAAGTGGTGGGCAATTTATAATATAAAAAATGCATACAAAGAAGAAAAAGTTACAAAATTTACAATAAAACACAATAGATAGCAGTATTTCCAAGAAAATAGTGCTATAATGTCTGCTTAGTTTACTACAGTGAAATGTGGTTTAATAACCAATGAAAACTCTAAAAGTTGCGAAAATATCATTCAAATTCCAACCATACAGTTGTGTTCAAAATAATAGCAGTCCCAAATCACTAGCAAGATAAATCACTGTTTTTGTTAGAATTTCAACTTCTACACTACAATTAAGTTTCTAGAAGGTTTAGTAAAGGTATAGAAAACCAACAGACCCAACAGGCATGACGTGCATGCTGCTGATTCTGTGAAACTGAATCAGTAACTGAAAGGGGCGTGATCAAAAAAATAGCAGTGCTGAGTTCAGTTTGTTAGATAACTGATTGTGTGAAAAAAATAGGTGTTAAACAGGTGGCCCTTATTTAAGGATCAAGGCAACTGACACTGCATATACTGGCTGTGCATTTGTCCTTGAAAAACAGAGTAAAATGGGTCGTTCAAGACATTGTTCAGAAGAAGAGCGTTCTTTGATTAAGAAGTTAATAAAAGAGGGGAAAACCTATAAAGAAGTTCAGAAAATAATAGGCTGTTCAGCTAAAATGATATCAAATGCTTTAAAGTGGCAGCCAAAACCAGAAAGGTGAGGAAGACAAAGAAATGGATCGGAGAATAACCAAAATGGCAAAGGCTCAGCCAATGATCAGCTCCAGTAGGATCAAAGAAGATCTAAGGTTGCCTGTGAGTACTGTAACAATCAGACCACGTCTATGTGAAGCCAAGCAACCAGCAAGAAGCTCCCGCAAAGTCCCATGGTTAAAAAAAGACATGTGCTGAAGTGGTTACAATTTGCCAAAGAACACATTGACTGGCCTAAAAAGAAATGGTGCGATATTTTGTGGACTGATGAGAGTAAGATTGTTCTTTTTGGGTCTAAGGGCCACAGACAGTTTGTCAGACGACCTGAAAACACTGAATTCAAGCCACAGTACACAGTGAAGACAGTGAAGCATGGTGGTGCAAGCATCATGATATGGGGATGTTTCTCGTACTATGGTGTTGGTCCTATTTATGTGATACCAGGGATCATGGATCAGTTTGAGTACATCAGAATACTGGAAGAAGTCATGTTGCCGTATGCTGAAGAGGAAATGCCCTTGAAATGGGTGTTTCAACAAGACAATGACCCCAAACACACCAGCAAGCGAGCAAAATCATGGTTCCAGACCAACAAAATTCAAGTAATGGAGTGGCCAGCACAATCCCCGGACCTTAATCCCATAGAAAACTTGTGGGCTGACATAAAAAATGCTGTTCATGAGGCAAAACCAAGAAATGCAGAGCAATTGTGGAACGTAGTACAATTGTCCTGGGCTTCAATACCTGTTGACCAGTGCCAGAAGTTGGTAGGCTCCATCCACCACAGATGTGAAGCAGTTATCAGAAACCGTGGTTATGCAACTAAATATTAGTTTATGATTCTCAGGGAAGTTGTATCATCAAGCAATTCTTAGTTTATACACTACATTTTTGAGTTTGTAAATAAAGATGTCAACACTGCTATTTTTTTGAACATTATATTTCTTGACTTTCTGTAAAATATTATCAAATTCAATTACTTTTTCCCATTTTCTTGCTTTGAAATAGAATGTTCTGTGTCCCCAATGCATTTGTGTGCAATAAAATAAAATTTATTTGAAGAATTTTGAGGTTTACTCACCTTTTTAAACACACTGCTATTATTATGAACATAACTGTATGTCCCCCTGACACTGAAAATTGATTGATGCAACTCTTATGTTTGCCAAAGTTGCTTATATAGGAGCTAGCTTTTACATCTTACTAACTTTGCTTGGCAGAATAAACATAATTTTTGATTGTCATTCACAAAACTAGATGAATGCAGTGCTACACAGGTGTGGGCAACTGTGAATAATCGTGCAAAATGTTGCTGAAAAAGTCTTCAGTGGGGATCCAACAACAAGCAGGCTGTTCAGGCCTTCATCAGGGCAGGTACAAAATGGCCACCAAGCTACTTCCTTTAAAGGCTTTCATTTTATTGTTTTCATGGATAAAATCAAGACAAAACAGATACTGTCTGCACATTCTTGTGAAAATACGTGTAGGTGGACTGGTTTTTCTGGCTTTAGCATCTCATTTACATCAACTGCATCCACCTGGTGTCTTGGGATTCAATAAAACCCACTTCATTGACTGGAAGGACAAATAACTAAACCCTGATTTATTGAGAAACACTGGTGAAATATAAAGGGCGATTGCAGCCGTAATAGCTTCCATAAACACTCCCCTTTTAGGTCCACCTGCATCAACAATCCTCTCTCTATCAAGTTATATTTTAAGCATCTTGATACTGTAAATAGCTACGTGACATTTGCTAAATTTCATGATAATTAAATTTTTTTTGTAGTTGCAGTGCTATAGTTCTATTCCAAAATATACCCTGAATCCAAAAATGTAGCCTTGTTGTGAAAGTTGTCATTGACAGCGCATTTCAAAGTCTCATAAAGTAGAAGTTTTGACTCCTTGCCTGTTTAATCAAATGCTTTCTAGTTTTTGCTTCTTATTTACTACAACCGTTTCCAACTTATGCTGTGTGGCTGTTTGTTAGCAGCAGTAGTAACTTCTATAAACACTCACCTTTGTGGCTTGGCCATTTTTTTCTCTATCGGGTTAGATTTTAAGCGTCTTGATATTGTTGATAAATATTTCACATTTGCTAACTTTCATGATAATTGGACATATTTTGTTGTTGCAGGTGCTATTTTTGTATAACAAAGACTATAAAATCCACTGTATATCGATTAAAGTAGCCTTAATTGTATGATAGCACATATCAAAGAGACTCAAAGCAAACATTTCAAATATTTGTAGCTGATGAGAATTTTAATGTGGAAGTTAAATCAGGATGTTGTGTTTCCATGCTTTGGACACCAGAGGGCAGACTTGACTTGGAAAACAAGCCGTAGGAACCCTGTAGGTGGATGAAGTGAAGTCAAGGGCTTTTGAAAGTGGTACCTAAAGACTTTCATTTCTAGATTGCTGCCCATATTACCCACATAAAGTGCAATTTTATTTTAAATATTATCACTGATGCACTTTACAGCCTGTGGTTAATCTGGAGATTGTGCTGTAAAAACTATAATGGAGGAGTTTACAAGTTTAGTAGTTTTTTGTGTTTTGCCAAGGCCAATGAGGAGACCCCAAAATTACCTTGACCTTGCTTTGGAAACCCTATTAAAGTCGACTTTATAGACAAGGCCTGCTGCAATAAACAAGATATTTTGTCCATAAAACCACAAGGTAAATTAGATTTTTTTAACAGTATCAACCCAGCAGTGCATTGAAAAACCAGCGCATTGCATCTACCTTGGCAGCTCCATATTTTACCATGCTTTACTGCCCCCTTTAAACCAAGAAGTAATATGCAGCCAGCTGTGATGAATGCGAAATAAGCGAGTCAGTCATATTTTCCCTCTCCAGTGAAGGAGAAGGAGAGGAGGAGGAGGTGGTGGAGAGCAGGTCCAGGGAGCAGATGGCATCTCAGTCTGTCTGGTCTGGTCTGTTGAAAGAACACTGCAGGCGAAGCCCCAAGTTAAACAAGCCCAGCACACGGGCCGGGATGATCTCAGAGCTTCCGTACTCTCGCTTTCCATCCCGAAGACATCAAGATTTAATCCCTGCTCTGAAATCTTTGCCATGTATCCAGCTCAAAAGATCACTCCTGGAATTATCACATTTGTCATTTTCATCTGTTTCACAATTTTTCATCTTCACAAGAGTGAGTTTGAAGAGGCTGCTAGCAAATAAAGATTCAATTTTAAGTTTTCTGTTTCCATTATGTAGTGACACAGAACATAGTTTTTACAGAAATTATCACAGAAAAACACCAAAAATTAAGTTATGTGCACAACAGAAAACTCCCAGAAACCTGGCATTTTATGGACATGTGCATTAAAAAAATGAAAATACTTATTTTTTTGATATCAGTATGAGATTTGCGAAGTTAATCATTGGTTTAGTCAATCTAATCATCATTATTCTGTCAAATAGAAAATGACTGATATTATTGGCAAAGAATATGAATTTAACACATCGCTTTTTCAAAATATTAGAAAACATAAACAATGAAGGTGACAGGACCAAGGATATATCCTCGTGGTACTCCATAATCACTTTACAATAGAGCTGGCTGAAGCTATCCTCCTCATTGATATGTATGTAAATCGGAAGGTAGGTTGGAAGGATGCAAGGAAAGTGGATAGGTAGTCAAGTAGGGGAGAGGGAAGGAAGGTAATCAGTTGATAGGCTGTTTGGTAGGTAGGTCAGTAGGTGGGTAGGTAAAAAGGTAGGTTAGTAAGTTGATAGGTTGATAGGTAGAAGTTTAGCTCCCAAATCCCATATAGGTAAGTCATTGGGTTGGTAAGTAATTCAGCAGAAAGGTAGGTGGGAATTATTTGTTCTTAAGGAGGTAGGTCAGTAAAAATGACACATAAGTTTTACAACAGCCATTGCCGTGAACTGGTTGAGTACACCACATTTTACACCACAGTGTCACCTTGAAAGACTCCTGTGCTCTGTTTCCACCATTATTAGACCAGACTACAGAGGCTTTTATCCTCTGGACCTATCAGGTGACCTGCAGTGATACAATGAAGGCAAAGTAGGAAGTAAATCCTTAGTAACTGGAGTAGCTCCACTGTAATTTAATCCTGGCTGCTGTGTCTACTCATGTGCCTAGAAAGTGAGCAGGAAGTATCAGAGTGTGTTTAAGGGGTAGTACACTGATGTAAATATCAGGGAAGGATACTTTAGACTGTAATAAATACCATGAATCCAGTAATTCAGTACCAGGATTCATCTGCACATTATAATATACACTGAAATAGCTCAAAAGATACCTAGATAGATAGATAAAGATACAAATCAGCAAAATATGCATCACACCTGGAAAAAAAGGATAAACAAAGCCTGCACAAAACCAAAACTTGTCCAGTACAAATATAAACATTACATCAATAAAAGTAATTAGATCGGAGATATACAAATTAATGATGCATTCATGCACAGTTCATAACGGGGTTCCTCAGGGCTCTATTTTTAGCCCACCTTTCTTTTCACTCCAGTTCATTTATAAAAAGATGGCTATTCTCTTAATTGTTTATCATTCAAAACATAAGAGCATATTGAAGTTAAATTACAGCTGTCAGATGGTAGAGCACTAAAAAAATGAAAACACTTTTCAGATTTCAAAAAGATGCAACCTTCTGATTCATTCAAGGATCTACCTTAGCTGTTTGTAAAGTCATGAAACTGGGGCCTTTAGTTTCTCAGCGTTCAGAGTTTAAATGGTCGAATAAAGCTGATATCTGTTGGTCTATGACACCATTTTATAAGTGTAAATTTAATGCTTTAGTTGAGGTCATGACTGTGTTACTCATCTCATAAAAGCTGGCTTTACATGTTCATGCCATAAACATGAAGATGAAGAAATAAACTCTACGCTCCTGTAAAAGCTGTTGAAATGTACCTGGGTAATGAGGTAAATTAATTGCTGAGTAGGAGCTTAGGTGAGGATAGAAAAATAATACAGAAATGCAAATTATACCTCCTCATCATAAACATTGTTGTGAGTCCATGGGGAGATTTTTCATTTAAGTGAGATAATAAGATGAAACTTTATTGATCCTCGCTGAGGAATTACATCACTGAGACATCTGGCTAATGGAAAACTGACAAGATAAATAGAGTGACATAAAAACCTAACGCAGAAAATCACTAACCATTTAAACCCTGAACAATGAGACTCTAAACCACAGTATTTACAATTACAGGGTGCTGATAAACTTTGTTTTTGTCAATTATCTGGGTTAAGGATGTGCTGGAGACATTTTAAAAATAAGAGAAGTGATTTGACTGTAAAACATAATTAACAAAAAGCTTAATAGGCAGTCTTTGTACTTTATAATCAGGCTGAAGAAAAGAAACCATAAATGCACTTGTCAGACATTTCAGTTGTCATGTGTAATGCTAAATCTTGTATTGGAACCAGGAGTAACCATTGATAATCCCAAAACTTTGGCTTAGTTAAGCCAAATTTGAAGGCTGTAGGCGGTAAACCTTGCATGAAGATCCCAGAAATAGTTGCATCAAGAATGCAAACAGCCACAACACAAGTTTAACTTTGTTGTAAATGGACCCAGTATAAATGCAAAAGCTGCAGATGGCAAGTAGCTCCATAGTGAACCCAAGAAGCCAAAACATTAACACATTTTGCCAGAACATAAATAAAAACAGCTGCAGAAAGCTGCACATTTAGATTTACGTAACAAGAGTTTTCTACTTTGTGTGTCTTGTAATAATTGTTTGGTGGATTTTTGTTGTGTCTTCTTGGGTTTGTGAGACTATTTGCATTTGTGTTGTAGCTCTTTGCATTTGCATTGTGGCTATTTGCATATGTGTTATGACTGTTTGCATTTGTGATAAGACTATTTGCATGCGTGTTGTGTCTAGTGTCGTTTGTGATGTGGCTAATTACATTTGTGTCATGCCTCCTCACATATTTGTTGTGCCTGTATACATTTGTGTTGTGGCTGTTTGCATTTGTGATATGACTGTGTGCATTTATGTTGTGCTTTTTTGCATTTGTGATGTGCATTTTGTATTTATGTCGTAAATATTTGCATATGTGTCATGTTTTTTGTGTATTTTTTTAGTTTTTTCTATCTCAATTTGTATCGACTCTATTTCTATTGCAGCCAGTTGAATTTGTATTGCTGCAATTTCATTTGTGTTACTGCTAGCAGCAGTTATGCTGTGTCTGTTTGTATCTATCTTGCACCTATATGCAGTTGTGTGCTGTGTTGTCACTGTTTACATCTGTAATGTGACTATTTGCATTTTTGTTGTGGGTACATGCATTTATTGGGTGACTATTGGTATTATTGTGACTACTCACATTTGTGTTGTGTATCATGGAATCTGTGGCATGACTCTAGCCATTTATGCTCTGACTAATTATACTTGTGACATGACTTTTGACTTTTGTGTTGTGTGGTGCATTTGTGTTAAAGCTAGTTGCATTTTTTTTTGCCTTTTGCATTTGTGGTGTCATATTTTTAATTGTTTGTTAGAGACTATTTTTATTTAAGTTGCAGCTAGTTTAATTTGTTTCTCTGCCTTTTGCATTTTGTATTGTGGTATTTTTTATGAGTTGTGGGTCTCTGCATTTGCTCAGTGACTATTTGCATTACTGTTGTGGCTTTTACATTTGTGGGGCTGTCATACGAATATGTTATTTAACTAAATTCCAGAAAAGTAAACGTAGTTTCTAAGTACTCTCCCTAAAAACCTGCTAACTGCTAACTTTGACATTCATCTTGACCTGGAAGGCTTTATCTGAGCTTAAACTCACTTTTTATGGAATAGGTTCAAGACAGCTGAATTACTCAACCATATATCAGCAAATACTGATAACTCATTCCAGCGTCAATTTCTTTGCGTTGTAGAGCTGGGCTTCCAAAGGCCTCTGTGTCATTTTGGCTTAAAAGGAGTGAAATTAGAAAACTGAGACAGTCGATACAATGTGAACAAACCAACAAGAGTGAAGTAAGTGTGGTGAGCTGTGACAGATTTTCCAGGATTAAGTTTTGAACAGAATCTATGTCAGAACTCTGAGATAATTTTGTGTATTTTTTGGTTTCCCCAGACTTTTTCCTGGGAACCAAAGTAACCTTATGCTCCGTAAGCATGTTCAACTATGTTAAGTGGGTGTACTTAGAGACAGTATCTTGAAATGGTAAGTGGATCTTTGACATGTGTTTCTCTTTGTCTCAGTAGACATAACAAAATAAGGGCATTTACTCCCATCTCCTTATCTTCTCAGAGGGTTTTCATTTTAGTCCGTCCGCTAAATAAAGAAGTCTCAAGACCTCGGCCAGGAATTCAGCATGGGAGAGAGCACAGGACCTGCAACATATTTTATTTAACAGACGCAGACAGTGTTCTTTACCCTGGCGAATCTTCAGCAGAAAGTCTCTCTGAAGCCCCACAAGGGTTTGAAATATTGTCTGGTAGTATTAAAGAAAAGCTGCTCGGGGAGCTTTGAGTAAGGGGGTATTATGTTTGCTCTCACATTAAATTCCACTCAGGCCTTCACTTTAAAACTGTTTGTTGGAGCTGGAGTGTGTATCTGCTTCCACCAAAATACACATCAAGATGTATATTACAGCTGTATTCATCCACCATGCGTCCCTGTGGTCCTATTTTCCTCTCACGGTTGACCCTTTGCAGTTGCTAAGATTAAATTCCATCCTAGAAAAAGATAAAGACTTGAAAAAAACTAAAAATACAGCAAACTGGTTTCTTATGCCTCAGCCAGAGTTAGAGGTTTTATGCTCCTTGTTTAGCAATATTTGCCATTTCTGTGAACCCACTATCTCAATAATGCTTCAAGCAATCTTCTTCAAAATAATCACGAATATCCACTCTGACTCAGAGATCAAGTGCGTTAATTTGGAGGTCATAGATCTAACATGAAGGTCATGGGGTCCCTGTCTATCCTTTGCTTGTTAACTCAATGGGCTCTAATTTCATAGACCAGGCGCAGACGGGGCGCACCTGCCCTGCCCTGCGCCTGCGCCGCGCCAACGGGTTGTGTCCAGGGCATTTTGCAAGTTTCGTGCTGCAGGCAGGCGCACCCACGCCTCCGTCTCTCCCAGCGGTGCAAGTAGCAGAGAGGGAGGAGAGGAGGCGTTAGTGGGTTTAACACAGCCGAGTGCAATCTTCGCCAATCAAATGAACGCCTCGTGGGACAGATGTAATCTGTCCTTGTCTCATAAATAGGAGTACAAAATTAAGTGATAATTACATTTAAACACAGCAGCAGGCTAATCCATTCATCATGCTTGTGATCCACCTGCATTCCTGGTCTGTCATCGCCAAATAGCAGCGCCTTTGGTGAAATTATATCTCCTCCTCATCCTCCTTGCAATAATGTACTCCATCTTTTTAGATCACGTTACGAATAAAGATTAAAACAGAGAAATATGGGTAATCACAGGTAAATCTTTAAGACACAGAGTGACTTACATTTATTCAGTGAGTGTCTCTCTCTTTTTTCTTTTCTTTTCAATTTTATAAGATGAGAGTAGCCGGATACTCCGTATCGGATGATGTGGCTGTTTGTGGTTGGCTTGAGAGATGTGAACTTGTTAGTTATGACAAGCGTCTCTGATCTGACATCAGATGTGACGGGACAATTAATATAGATACAAATGTATGTGCTGGTTCAGATGGTTACATTAAATAGTGGTTGTTGTGATTGTTTATTGCATTGAAATGTGCCTGACACTCTGGACACCTGCCTGTGAGATTTTGGTGACGTGTGCGCACTGTGCGCCTGTCAGCCAAATTACCACTGCCCCGGGTGCGCCTCGTCTGTGCCGCAAATAGACCAGGTTGGAGCTGGCGGGCTTTCGGCGCACCTTCCGCACCGTTTTTGGCACGAAACTGTCACTGCGCCAAGCTGAATCTTTCGACACCTCCCCCTGGTGCGCCATCACACCCATCTCGGCGCAGCCGGTCTACCAAATTGCCAAATTGGCTGCGCACGGCGGTGCGCTGGACGAAATTACCACTGTGCGGGGTGCGCCACCCTGCGCCACCCTGAGTTGCGCCAGGAAATTAGAGCCCGATATCTCAAGAACAAGATGGAGGATTTTCTTCTTCTTTTGCACAGGCACTCAATATTTGAGGAACCGCTGAAGAGACTTTTTCTCCAAAATGATCCCAAATGTCCACCCTGACTTAAAGATAAGCTGTGTAAACTTGAGGGTCATACATCTTAGGTCAAGGTCATGGAATCCATCTTCATCCTTTGCTAGGGAACTCAATGTGTCTAGAAGTCTACAGAGAATTTCTTCAAAATGATCACTAATGTCCACCCTGACTCAAGGATGAACTGCATAGAATTTGAAGGTCCTAGGTCTAAGGTCATGGTCATAGTGTCCCTGTCTATCCTTTGCTTGGGAACTTACCATCCCAAGGACTTTCTAAGGACTTTTTTCAATATTATGACTAATGTTCATCTTGACTTAAGGATGGGATGCTTAGATTTGAGGACATAGGTCAGAAGTGAAATCATAGTGTCCCTGTCTATACATTGGTATGCAATCCACTACTTCAGGAACACTCTGGAGGATTTCCTTAGAATTATGGCAAATGTCCACTCTGACTCAAGGAGTATGCACTTAGAATTTGGAGGTCAAAAGTCAAGGTCATAGTGCTCCTGTATCATTTACTTAGTTGCTCAATATATCAAGGTCACTCTGAAAGATTTTCTTTAAAATTTCCTCAAATGTCCACTCTGACTCAAGTATGAACTGAGTATAATTTTAAGGTCACAGGTCTAAGGTCAAGTTTATTGTGTCTCTGTCTATCATTTGCTTGGCTACTCAGTGCATCAAAAACACACGGG